>JAEMON010000012.1:6030740-6062437 GCA_030264115.1 Lygus lineolaris
TTGTCCTATCACAATATATTATATGTACTGGACAGCACAGCTCTCTGTATGAACTGCAATAGGCTGGAAATGGAAACACTGGGTCACTCCATGCTACTCTGTCCCATCTACAGTCTTTACAGGTCATTCTACCTACAATGTCGTTCTACCTACAATTGTAGGCAAATGTTTGCAACGAAATTGTGGCAGCGGTGGTGAAGCAGTCCCTATTCAGGATGTCGACATGTTGTTGATTGATCTCCTCACGTGGGATGGAAATGGGTCCAAGTTCGTGGACGCTGCCAGCTTTGTTATACATTCCCTAAAACTGCGTGCATTCTCGTTGAATGAATAATTAGAATTAAGTATTGAGTACGATAAAGCATCAAGTTTCTACTTGTTCGTTTACGAATATAATATAATTTTTTGTGGTGTATGGTTTATTGTATTGAAGATCCGTGAATGATGGTTTGGGTAATTGAAATCAACCTGACAATTATTCAGTAAAAGCAAAATAACCACTAATTATTCAACGGTTGATTTTAACCTATTGATTATTAAGTAATTCCAATTATATTAAATATTAATTTATCGTGGTGATATTGCATGTGGAACAATTTTGTTCATCTCAATTTCGTCGGTGTTCAGAAGAATATATTTAGTTTTGTGTTACAGCAACTCGTTGCAATGTATTATTTTTCTACAAATGAACAAAACAATCAAACAACAAATATTGAATTGAGCTCAAGTTTCTCAAGGAGAGTCAAAACTCCTCCAACGCCTCCTTCAAAACCCAGCAAACCAACTTACAGTATCAACCAAAAGGTATTTTGGAGCATCGAACACGATTCATCTTTTTCTCAAGCAGCACTATTGACATTGACTTCGATGGATGATGGGACTGACGCCTCCCTATCAAACAAAGCCTGCCATCCGTTACAACAGCCTCCCCAACCAAACGTCAACGAAAGTAACAATCCAAGCTTGTCAAAACTCTGGTTGTGTCACGTCCATCAAAGAGGTCACCTCTTCGGGGTCAGTTGGGGGCTGTTGGAATACTAACGAGCATCAAACACGTGCGTGCGATATCGATTCTTCGAAAAAAGCACAGCGGTCCAATAAAATGACCGAGCAAAATTTCGAACAATATAAAACCAATCACTTCTAACATTTTTGTGGCTTTTGACATATTTTTAGCGAACTCATGGTCCGTGAAAATTTAATCTGAATCAAGAGTATATCACATGAACTTTTCCTTGGCTTTTCCTCCGCTTTTTCGGAATTAACAACCGAAGAAGAATAACAACGTAAAGTTGAGGAAGAATAAAACCTGAAATCTTAAGCACTCTAACGTCACTTCCAGTTTGAGTGTCCGAGGCTTAGGACCTATCTTGTAGCATTTGTCTTGCACAAAATGGCGTTCAAGAAAAATCAGAATGTGTTGTAAACCCGACTGTTAGGATGCGCGCCAGGTGATGAGGTAGGGGGGGCTTAACTTTAGGGAAAACTGTACTTCATCAATGTAAGTGTAGGTCCGGCGGGAGTTTCGTAAATAACAAATAATTTCGGTTAAAAAGGGCAATTAGACATGACTTTTAACATTAAGGACGGGATTTATAGACGGTCCTCGAGTTTCAAGTAGACTTGAGATGGTCTCCTCGAAATTAGGGATACGGGTTCGGCCTAAGGAATCCTCGCAGATCATCTCAAGGACCATATGTAAATCACGCCCTAAGCAATAAGACATCAATTTCTTATGCCAAACATTATGCAATTAGACAATGAGGAAATAAGAAATGGCTTTTCTCTGACATGACTTCTGAACACCAAGGAATTAGGCCTGATGTTCTAATTGCCAAATGTTTGGAAACAATAAAAAGCGGAAAAAACCCAAATAAATCTGGAAACGTTGCACAGTGGGACAAATGACCGATTTTTCTCATTGGAGGTTGTTATTAGAGATCGCAACCCCGCACGATTTACAATCCCGCGGGTTTGTAAGATTGTAGCCTAATGTTTGGAAATAAGAAAAAGCGGAAAAACCCCAAATGAATCTGGAAAAACGATCTTGTGGCATGGTCTTCAGTGAGATGATACGGAATACAAAACATAATAATTTGATGTGCCAAAGAACGGCTTTTGTGTTAGAACGAGATTTTCCTTGATCACCTCGAAAATGAACCATCGGCCATTTCTGACCCTCAAACATACAAAGCGACCCCGGGAAACGCGCAGATATTGCTGTCTATCGAATCCATTTCTTTAGATTAAGAGAAAATATTACCTATTTGTATTTTATTCATCCACCAGATTGGCCCTGTAAAATTAGTAATGCTCCGCTCACATGATCAATCAGATTCATTTTGAAAATCAAAGCATGTTTAGATTTTAAATAAAAGATTCTCATGACAGCTAGGTGTCGGCGCCAAAGTGCATCTAAACATGTCGAACCCAGAGGCACGAGACCAACATAGAACAGATGGATCATTACCGACCAAAAGTTTACAAAAGACTCATAGGGGAACACTTCATTCGAAATGAATGATATCGTGTCTAGAACTCGGAAGAAAAGGAAAACAGCTAAAATAAAACAAAATTTGAAACTCAATAGGTATCTTAATGAGTTAGGTAGGTACCTACTTAAGTTAAACAAATACACTTCAAGTGTTTCTTCATTGATATTGTGGGCATTTTACCATGCTAACTTGACCCTAGATTAAAAAGTTACCTAATGCAATCGGATAGAGAACAATAATTATTCTAGAACTCAGCCACGATGGAGATAAATTATATACACAATAATCATAGGTAATAGTAAGAGATATGCAACTGAAACCACCTCAATCTGTGTATGTGTGTAATTGTTGTATACAATTACGATCATGAGATTGAGAAAATACGATTTCAAGGTTCAATTTCTGTTTAAGGAAGGAAACTCCTACAGAATAGAGGAAAACCCCATCGCTTTTCCTTAAAATCGCTTATTCCTTCAGAATGACTGGGGGAGTTTATGAAGTAGATAAATTAATAGGCATAAAGCGTAGTAAAGTTACAAAAAATGATATGACAAGGACAATACACTGATGGCCGTCATTAGCAGATACACATCCAGAACAGCACTTTTTGGGTCAAAACGGGCAAGGAAAGTAGTGTGAAGCTTTTCACCAGATGATGTTTATGACTCACTTCGAGGCCAGTCTTTATGTAAAAGGACAACAGCAACTCACCTGAAAACAAAATACCACTATTAGAATAATGATTACCTACTTACAGTACTTACATACAAACATTTGTTGACAATGAGATCTGTTTCCAGGTATGGAGAAAAGATGGATTGTAGCACAGAGTAACGGAGACAACTTAATGATTGTAGTGTGTTGGATCCACCTGTGTCTCATCATAGCTTTCCGCGTTGACAAATAATTCCAAGAAAGAAGAAGAAGAAGATTGTAGTGTGTACCTAGTGGTTGGCAACAAACGGCAGCACCTCTGGGAACATACTTGGGCGAAAATAGAAAATTATCACGCAAAGCTTCGACACGATGTCATAATTTATTAGGTATCCCAATAAGGAAATACGACAAGTTTAATCTTGGTAGGTATGGATGTACCCATGCAAAAATTTGGTAAAAAAACAGCTCAACTAGAAGTTTCGTAATTTGATGTGGAGGAAAAACAGCTTGCCTTTCAGCGTTTGGAGGGAAAAGTGCTTATCTTTGGCAGTTAGCTTTGGTGTCTTTGGCAGAGTTTTCGTAATTAAAAGAAGAGGAAAAACCACTTATCTCTCGTTCTTATTGACTTGTTCTTCAATGCTGAGCCATTTTGAACTTTGGCTAAATGGTTTCTCTTCTAGATAAACTCACTCCAGTGTTAATATTGTTTTCTCTGAATTCGAGAAAGGTGTTAGAAAAGCATCCAGCTGGATTGAAGCAGGTTTCCGAATATAAAGCTCGTTTCATGTTCTTTGATGCGTAGGAGAAAAAGTTCTAATCAAGCAGCATGAGCTGATGAGCGAATTTTCAAAGCATAATTTTAACCGATTTGGTGGGTGATTGATTCCTATAGGAAATTTCACGCTGATTCAGAATATACCATATTTATGTTCCTATGTTTAAGATGGTAATTTACACCAAAAACCTCAAAAACACGTTTTTTAAAGCGATTTTTGACTCATAATTTTCAAAATTTGACCCCTTGGAATACTTTAAAAATTCTGGCCAACGAACTTTTCCTTCCTTAAGATTTTTTATCTCGATTCCAGGGTCAGATATCGTCTGGCGTGAATATCAGGAATCGTTTTAGAATGGTCTGAAGCGGAATTCCATGGAGAAAATTTTCACTTACTAAAATTTTGAAGCCATGCAATACCTTCATTTTCTTCGAAAATTCGCTAAAGGTTTGTTTATGTCAATTTATTCAAAAGATTCATTATTGAAATTATATAGTTAATAAAGCAAAGACCCTGGGGGGTGCATGCCACCTGAAGCAGGGATGTTATACCTAGATCACGATTGCTGATACACCGAAGGTTTCAAATCTGAAGGAGATGAAGTTTTATTCTCTTGGATGTCTCTTGAAAATTGTTTTTCTCGGCCGGGGAGGTTATCGACCGAGGATCGCTCCTTGTGTGGCAGCCCTCAGAAGTCCCTGCCTGAAAAATGATTCGCCTAACTGGGTCACTCTTGGAATCCAAACTCGTCAAGTGGCCACCTCGTTAGCCTATTTTTCTTTTGTTTTTGTTTCCTTATTGCCTTCTCAACCAATATGGGCGAAGTTTGAAAACAAGTGTTCGAAAAATAAACCAGTCCTACCAAAACATCAAGATGACAACAAACCAAAGACTGCAAAATACATTGACATTTCCTAGTGTTGCTTTTGTCGCAAACTCACCTCATAATTCACCAATGTCAATACAATTTGAAGGGTAGTTGGGGACTGTTCACATGGGGACATGTCGTTGCCACTGAGCTTCCGATCATACCTTCCCGATTTCCATGCGACTTCGATGAAATTTTCGGGCATTTTGCACGTTGCTGAGCCTTTAATAATTGGAAGGCCAATCAAACGGCTATGAAAGTGAACGACCTAAGATTTACGTGAGAAAGCTATATTGCCCACCCAACTTGGCAGTTTTTTCTATCGTCTCCACGAGTGGAAAGTAGACCACATAACCAATATTCTCGCCGATTCTCGACCGCAAACTGCAGGGTTTTACCCGCTGAAAAAAAGTCCGTTCTCTTGAAATGGATGCCAATCGCGAGTGAGGTCACCGGAAATGCATGGACCGGGCGGCCTCAAAGGGATCGCAAAATAAATTGAATGGAACCCTGACGTCATTGCTAGTTATATTTTTCCCCACTTCCTTTGTGTGAGTAGCCAAGAAAAAACCAAACCAAGAAAAATACCTAAGCTAAGGTCAGGGAAAGCTATAACTTCAAAGCTAAGAAAGTTAAAGGATAGCTAACTTTATTTTTAAACGTAGGTATTTGTCGTGCTATGCTACAGAGTTTGAGGTTATTTAGTCAAATAGGTACACTTAAACTTGTAATCATCAAGGAAACAATATCATCAACCCTGTTTGTGTTCAAGAAATAGGCAAAAACCAAATATCTACTGTGATACTGGTATGACTTTCCTTAATTTCAAATACCCATCTGCCAGTATGTTCCCCGAAGAGCTAAAAGCATAAATCTTTCTTCCAATTCAAGTATTATCGAAAACGGATACCCATCAATAGAAGAAGCGGCCAAATAATGATGCAAAAATAACATGCTGTTACGAAAAATTTAGAAGATAAGTAATGTAAACAATAATACTGCACTGCAATGAACATAATACTAGTATAGATTTTATATTAGAAAATATAAGGCAGTAAGAACAAAACCTATTATAGTGAAGATATGCCGCGATATTATAGTGAAGAAATGAAACGATGTAAAAAAATATAAATGTTATAGTAAATAAACCCAGACACGTCTAAGGTCTATGAATGGTCTATGAATATCCTAAAACAGGGTCTTTACCTATTTCAAACAAATGGGCCGAAGAAAGTGGCAGAGTTCCAACAATACATGTATCCAGAAAAAAAGAGACTCACTGGTAGACTCCTTGTACATTTATACACAGCAGAGGCAGTGATATTTGATGAGATAATTAACATTTTCTTCAATATTAAACAATGAGGGAAATAAAAAGTCTGCCAAGTTGGGTGGGCACTTGAGCTTCATCAAGTATATCATTTTGCTTCCTCACTACAGAAAGGTAGGAAGCTACGTATTAGTAATTAGGAGGACTCCTATGCTCTGCTCTGGATGTTCTATATCTCATCTTCTTTGATCCCTGGAAGTTTCATTGAAACAGGATGAAAATCGACGAGTTAGTCTTGGGCGGATATTAGATTGGTTTGAATTGAAAGGTTTGTTTTAAATTGAAATAAGCAATCGTGGGAGAAATGTGAATGAATGTAAGTCTCCAATCAACATCTCTCTTGGATCCGTCCCTTTTGGACACTTGTCAAGAGAAAACTGATTCTCGAATGAAGTTCCTGTAATATCCAACAGACAGGAAACTTCTAATCCAGAAGTTCTAATAATCATTTAGAATAATTGTGGGTTCGAGGCCCATCAGGACCACACATTTTTAAAGGATGACCGTTGTGTGAAAGTGTGAATTTGCATTGCCCTAAGTGAAAGTAGGTAATGTTATATGGTTCATTCCCATATGTGGAAGAATATATGAGTTTTACCAGAAAGAGATAACCATCTGCCAAACGCCCAATGGAACGAGCGGCTATAGGAAATTGGTGTGACATAACGTAACTGAATGATAACACTCGACACGAGAGAAAACACGTCATGACCCCACATGGCGGCGTTGAGGCAAGTCTTCCACTTGAGCTCAGGAAACCGCTCTTCAACCAACTTCCAATGGACTATAACGACTACAACATTCTACTTATATACGTCCTTCCCGTTCACTACTCACAGTCGAGCCCGGAGAAGATTTCTTAATTAGGCACGATAAGAACGGGTTATCCTCTGTATAGTGTGATTGACATTTTTTGACGGGTTATCCTCTATAAAATGTGATTGACATTTTATTCACATTCCTCATCACCAGAGACCTCAAAATGTCATACTTGATCATGTCATATGATTTTATCTTACAATTGCCGTTTTTTTAAATAAATGTCATAAAATGGGCGTCTTTTGCTCATAATTTTTTTTTTTTTTTTTTTGTCATGAAATCGACGTTTTGGCAGTTCAGAGCCAGTCTAGTCACTGGTCAGGGTAAAGGTAAGGCACTTCAAACCAAAAATATCACACAGGTGCCCTAATTAGTGAAAGGGCGCGAAGGGCTGTTGCCCTGGATGAGTTCGTTGCCCAGCATTTTTGGAGTACTCCAATGGGTCAAATTTTGAAAATTTAGAGTAAAAAATAGCTTTAAAAAAACGTGTTTCTTGAGGTTTTTGGTGTGAATTACCATCTTAAACATAGGAACATGAGGTATATTCGGAATCAGCGTGAAATTTCCTATAAGAATCACCCACCAAATCGGTTTAAATTATTCTTTGAAAATTCGCTCACCAAATCATGCTGCATGAATGGAACTTTTTTCTTTTCTTTTGTTTTATGGCCGGGCTATCCATATCCACTACTCTGGACTGAGGCAATATGGAGTAACCATTTCATTGGAACTTCTTACAATTATTTACCTATTTGAGTATCTTCTAGTCAACCAACGGTTCGTTCGGCAATTTGAGAGATTCAATAGGCCTCCCTCCTGGAAACCGTCCCAAGTCCCTCATTCGCTCGAGTAGATGGAATCAAGTTAAGATCCCTCCAAGATCCAAGTTATTCATGGGGCCGTCCGGTCGTTGCCGGTGACGGCATCAGCTATTTGTGGAACCGGTTGGAGAACAGAGAAGGGAAGTACCTACTCCGTCCTCTTTGCCACGCTCTCATCTTAGCAATCGCTGAGGTGTAAGCTGAGTTTGTCTCAGTAAAATTGCACTCAACATTTTTCTCTCATACGGACTTTTTCAACAGAATATCATTCAGAGTTGGGCAGTAGTTAGATAACTACTTTTAGCAATTAACTTAGACAGTTTGAACTACTGTACAAAACTGTGTTCAAACTGTACAAAAGTTGTAGGTAACTATACAAAATTAAGTAGGTACAAGAAACAAGGACGAACTACTTTCGTGGCAAACTAATAATTAGTAGTTAGAAAACAAACTATTAACTTCAAAATAATTCACATTTCGCCAAACACCGTGCTAAAACTTTGGAGTGAGATAAACTACCTCCCAATCAAATGATCTGTTCCAAAAAAAAAAAAAAAACCATTCGAACAATCAAGAATCAATTGGATAGAGTGAAAGCTGTCGTGGGGACTTTAGTGATTTGGGTATTCTTACCTTACCAGCTCTGTATGTATACACATGTCTGTTGCATGTGTTGAGCAACCTACGCCTACATACTTTCAAGAGAGGAAGCGATCACCACGGTTACTCAACGAGGAACCGTGACAACTTGTGCCTCCCTCCAGCTTGTCTAGCAACTTCTTTGAAGATCAGCGCTTCTCAAACTGGAATTAGATTTTTCAACCACCTACCTCAAAACTTGCGAAGTCTTCCTTTCTGCGCCCTTATAAAGAAACTCAAAAGGATTTTAATTTCGGCTGAATTGTATAAGATGGACTCTTACTTTGCCATCAAGTTCGACGAGAAGATGGTGAAGGACTCTACTATATTTGTTTGAGGAATTCCTAAATGTGCAGTGGAGCTCGTGATTTACTTTTGGCTTGCCTATTTATTTCATTTTTAGCTTCAAGTTTTTTGATGTTTACATCATATACCTACCTACATTATTGACGTTTGTATTGCCTATTGTGCCTTTGCAAATAAAAACTATTGATTGATTGAAACCATTTCTGTTCCTTCTTTTTTGAGGTAGAAACTATTCATTTAGATCTCAGTATTCTTTCTATCTTGTGTGAAGACATCTCCAACATTCAAAAAATGCAGCTCCCGCACTTCAGTTCGACTTCCCACTCCCTACATGATGTAAATATATCAATAAAAAACTTACAGTTTTTGCTTGCCTTGTCGATACAATTTAACCAAGAAAAATAAAGGGCATAATATTAATATGTATATACAGGGTGGAAGTGGATAATTGTCGAACAATTTTTTCTGTTAGTCTGCATCAGAAGTGTAGTAAAATGCCGACAACCGCATTTTTTCAGTCCCCTTCGCTTCCTTCACTATTACCGTGTTTTTCAGCACTAGCTCCGAAATAATAGAACAAATAAAACAGCTATTATTGAAACTGATTACACCAATGGATAGAGTATTACCTGGATGGAGCAGTTGTTGTGAGATTTGCCAGTTTCCAGGATTTTTTTTGGAAGAGCAGTCAAGTTTTAAAGATTTTCAGATTTTTTATTTTTTTCAAAATCGTCTATGTTTGAGCTGATGTGAAGGTCTTAGGATGGTACTTTCTAAGAACTCAAGTTCTTTATTCTTATAGAAAATTTAACGCTGATTCCGAAAATGAGGTCGAAAGTTAAAATTAAATTAGGTGAAGCGGAGAAATTTGATTTTAAACAAGGTTTTCCTGAAAAACCCTTTAAAAAATCGTACCTCGAGTAAGGATTGAGATAAAAATATTAGGTTGGCGGCGTTTTACTACATTTCTGATGCAGACTAACAGAAAAAAAATCGTCACTTATCCGCTTTCACCTTGTATATCGAATCCGACCATATATATTGAATCAAAGCTTGCTGATGAAAACAATAATGTTTATTCGTAAGTACCTTGGTACCTACCTAATAGTAGGTAAGTAAGCCTACCTACTCGATTTGTTCTTCTCTTCTTTTCTCCAAAGAAAAGAGTTTCGCCGAAATCAGTAGGATGGAGTTGTTACGATCTTGTCGGAACGCTCTTCTTAATCAATGAAACGTCAAGTTTCGTATACGCATACCCTTAACAAAAGATCGCTGTGGCATAACGTCCACAAAACCGCGGGTAATGGCGTTATGGTTCCGTGGAGCTGGCGGCCCTTTGTTTTGAAGTAGGCGACCGGAAGAGACGGGGGTGGAAGCAGCAGCGATAGCGTCTGCCTCATTAGCAACTTGGGGAGAATACGGTTTTGTTGGGGAAGCGACAACCCAGCAATCAACGATGGGAAGCTGAGCTTTGTTACGGCTGCGGCTTGCAAGGGGTTTCCTACTGACGTATCACTGACTATCTCTTTTCCTGTTGACTGTGATTCTCAACCGAAACAGGCCATGTGTGTTGAGTTTGCGTACAACTGATAGAAATCTAGTAGGTATTAAGTTGAATAGAAATCAAGACTAAGAGTCACTCGGAGGAAATCCCTTTCTCACATCCTAACTTCAACTAGGTACATTGGACTCAGAATATTGGACAATGACAATGGACAATGAATATTGAGTGCGTACCACTCGGAGTGTGCTCCTTGCATGGATACCATTCGGAGTGTGTTCCTTGCATGGATACAACTCGGAGCGTGTTCCTTGCATGGATACCACCTCCAAAAAGTGAATTTACGACGAATGAGAAACTACGGCAACATGCTACCTCCTCTGAACGAATGTATTTACCTACCAGCTTTGAAGATGAACATGGATTCCCTGACTTTTACAGGTTTTCCAGATAGGTGGCCACCCTGAAGAATGTCGGGTAAACGACAAGATCAAGAGCATCCAGACTACATCCAACTCCTTACAACCAAGTCATCCGATATCCGGACAGGATATCTCTTCATTGATTGATATTGAAGCACAAGTGGCAGGACGTCTACTATTCTATTGTTCCTTCTCGGCTTCAATATGATGTGTTCCTCTTTTCTTTGTTCCGAAGGCGGACTTGGGAGAGCCTAACGGTGCTATTTATAAGACCTCATGCTCAGCCTCTTATGTTTCAGACGAGGTGCCGGCGGCAAAAGGTTGAGCTGGAGCGGTTGTAATGATTTAATAATCGAGCTTTCTCCATTTTGAGTAGCATATCTCACGAACAATTCGAGTTACTAAGTGCAGAGCTTTACACTATTACCTATTTTATTTCATTTTTACTACTTATGTATATTTTTCTGCTACTTTCCTCAGAGCCGGCTTTTCGGGACCCTACCAATTGTGACTATGAAAAGAGTAACTCACAATTTTATATGAATTTCATCAAAATCCCTCGAGCAATTTGGATCATGTGAAGCCATTTCCTAGCTAAGTTTCAAAATTTGTGTAACAGCACATACATACTTCCCCTTAACCCTTCGGGTAAAATAAGTAAAGTAAAAATGTGGGTTGGTAGGTAGGTACATTACCTATGTACAGAATCGAAAGCTAGATCCAAATCTTGGTGATTCCCCATGAAGGTGCAGAAGGAGCTCTGGGGGTTTTTTCATTTATTTCTTAATGCAATATTCGCTAAAAGCCTCATTGACCAAGTATACATGTAATGTAAATTAATGTAGGTATCAATGATTGTGTACCTATCTTGGAAAACCCAAACATAATGTACTTTGGAACCTACGAAGGGTGCTTTGTCTTAAACTTGAACTCTGAACTCAAGTATTGTCAAAAACTATGATCGTCAACGCTCTTCACCTTTCTTCGTCAATCTTCACCAATAGTTATGGATCAGCTCTGGCCCCTGCGGCTCAGCTACAGAATTCAGGATGTTTATTTAGCGTGTTTCCATGTATAACTAATTTCAATATAAAATGAAGCAATTGCAAAGGGCTTTTCTCACCATACGTACGTGCTGGTAATGAATGTTTCGAAATGTCCATCTGCTCGCAGATCTGTACAGTACATTGCACTGCGAACAATCGGAAATTATGAACAATGAAAACCGGTTCAGATTGAAGAAGAAAAGCGGCCGAAAAATGAACCTTCGAGGGGCCGAGGCCAACACACCGCAAGGTCGGAGTGATTAGGGAGAGTCAGAACTCAAGAGCAACACAACATCCACCGGCTACCGATCTCCCCTTCACCCGGGACAAGACAACGAATGGAAGCAGCAAAGGTCATCGAGGAGTAAGGAAATCTGACAGAACCGTCAAAAACCACAGGCTACCCTACATAACTTGGAAATAAAACTCGGGGCTCCGCGCCTAGGCAGGGGGCCAGCCCCCAGTACCCTCGGTTACTTCTACCCTACTGGCTAAAATTGAAAAACATGGAACATGCTTCTTCCAGTGAGCTTCATATGTTGTGAAGGTACCTATCATAATACCAAATTGAAAACTCGAACTCGAACTTTGTTGTACGAGTAGTCCTCTGAAGGATGTGGAAGGAGGAGGAACTTGGCAGGATGAGATGTGGTCTGATGTGTAATAAAATAAGAGCGTTCCAACGAGTGGTGAACGATTTTTATGGGATGGAAAATGAGGAAGTTATATTTCCAACAACTAGCAACTAGTCTGGCGCATAAAAAATAAAAAATTGGAAAAACTCATTAATTTATTATGTTATTTGAGTTGCCATGACTAGTAAACACTATTTATCAGGACAAAAAACTCCATGTGAGAGCAGAAATCGTAATGTTAAAATGGAATGTTTTGAATTTCGCGGCGGGGGGGGGGGGGGGGGGGGGGGGGGGGGGGGGGGGGGTGACGTACGTACCTACAGAGGTACGTACGTCAACGCCCCCTGCTGTCCCTTTAAAAACCGTTCGTGGATATTATACGTAGTCAGCATGGATGCACTTCGACCAATCAGCGCGCTCCATTTCCGCGCGCATTTCTTCAAACTTTCACATTTCTCTTCGTCAATAAAAAAATAGGGAGACCACATAATTATGAAATAACCCCAATTTGGCATTTTGAAATTCCCTTTCAGTAAAAATTGTAAAAAAAAAATCATGCGCAGACCCCATTGGTTGTACGTAAATCATCAGAAAACTTGGGGTCGCATTTTTGTGAAATTTTTTGTTCCGTGCTAAAATCTATATCTACTTACTGGAATAATGGACGCATGAAGAGTTATCTGTATGTATTTTGTATTATCAATTAAGATGGAGTCAAGTTTTCCTGTGACATTTCCCAGAGCTCATACTTATTAAAAAGTCACATTTTGGCACCGCTGTGGACTTTTGGGGGAATGGACTAGTCAGTTCTTCAGTCTGCAATCCTACTGCTGGATTCGCATATAGCATAGGTGGGTTCTTATGTAGGTACTACTAAGTAAGTACTGTTTCATCAAAACATTAATGATATGTACGTGTACGTCTGAGATACGTATATTTAGTAAAAAGCAGTTTTTATTTTATATTAGTATTCCAGGGATGTTATAACCGTATCATATGTTGTTGGTATGTCTTCACTAAACCCTCAGCGTAATAATCAATTATACAGCTCACCATACTAGTAACATTTAATTTCAGCAGGTCTGAGAGAAGTATATTTAGCAACAAGCAGTTTTTATTTTAATTAGTACTCAAGGGTTGAAAAAAATTCCGGAAAATACCACGTGAAACCTCACAGTTTCATACACATCATCGCTTTATCTACTAAATAAGTAGTAAGTTACTGTCTGAACAAGTAGGGACCTACATTTCACTCACGATACAGTCGCCATCAACAACGTCAGTGTTTCCTCAGTATAAATAATAACCTACCAATCCATTTCATTGAGGTCCACCTGATTTACGCTTTATAATCTCTTAACATGGTAAGAACATCTGGTGGAACGGAAGTGAGTAGTTCTGAGACTAAATAATTACGATAATATGCTAAAAACCTCAGCGTTGAGAATGATGACTGTGTAATTACGTCTCTCGTGATGCAACTCACAACAAAATCAGCCAACAGAAAGGAATGGGAAATCACAAAACTAATTAATAACGTTAGAAACTTCTGAAGGCCTTCATAGATGGTCATCAGCATGCAGGTGAAGAGTCTCAAAACTAGGTTTGTGAGAAGGACAAGAACAGCAGATTCACGACCTGAATTTGCGCAGTAAGTTCAGCGCATTTGAACTCACTACAGACCTAATGTTTGATGGTCTTAAAAATTAGTCTTTTCCCGAGTTGATTTAATACGAGTTATTTTTTAAAAATTGAATTTAAAAAAAATTAAATTTACAGGGTTTGTAATTCCATATAATGTATCATTTTTCGACATAATCCCCAGCGATCTCAATGCATTTTTAATACTTCACAACGAACTGTGAAATCCCCTCGTTGTAAGACTAACCGCCACCTTTCGTGCCCAATTGTTGACTGCTTCTTTGACTTCCTCGTCGGTGCAGCAGCGATTTCCCGCTAATTCCTTCTTCGAACTGCAAAACCCTGAAAAAACTTCGTCCACACCACAGCCCTGATTGCCCCTTCCGACTACCACTTGTTTACCAAAATAAAGGAGGAATTTGCGGGAAATCGCTTCAACACCGACGTGGAAGTCAAGGAAGCAGTCAACAACTGCACATGAGAGATGACGTCAAGTTCTTACAAGGAGGGGATTCCAAAGCTCGTTACGGGGTATTCGAAATGTATTGAGATCGCTGGGGATTATTATTAAGAAAAATAATAGATATTAAATTGAATTAGGTATTTTATGTAGCGAAAAACATGTCAAATCTGATCGGGCTGCCGAAGACTCATTCACACCACCAGTCCACCAGTGTGTTCATGTGAAGGAGTACTACATGCTGAATTCCCAGCGTTCAAGAAAAGGCTGACCAATGCACTGGCTGACAAACGGAACAAGCAGAGACCAACAATAGCCGGATGGGTTCGAATAAAAACACAAATTTCAATCATCTGTGCAGTCTCTGTCCGACTTCGAGGATCTACGAGTAGAAAGAAAATAAGATCCCTCAGAATAGGGCTGGAGGACGGCGCACCACTCCCCTTGCTGAGCAAATGGATAGGAAATAGAAAAGAAGAGATGAGTCCCTTGACCATTTAATTTCCCAACTCCGCCTTTCAAGCAGCTTCCCAAGCATGCCTTTCCCTACGAGAAAAAAAATCAATCTTGACGTTATTCAAAAAACAATCATGTAGGTACCCCATAAATTTCACTGTTTTCAATAAAAACTCAATTTTTTAAAACAGACTTACTTTCGTAGTATATACTATGAATGCACCTACAGAAGATGTTGGTACATAAGATTATTATTTATAGGCCACTGCCACATAGCCAGGTTATTCAGATCGAAGTTTCCCCGCTTCTGTTGGTGGCAAAGAAGTTATTTATCTTTTATTAACTCTGAGGGTCGTAAATTTGCAAGAATCAACAGGGGTAACAGAAACAATAGGTAAGCCAACCGGAAATGTTATAATCAATTCGAAAATTGAATTTCATTTAAAAAATGTTGAATTTTATATTGAAACTATTTGGAAATGTATCCTAATGGGGAAATGCTATACAATTCACCAAACTACTCATACAGTAGTTATATAATTTGTCCATCCTGATTGAGGGATTTTACCTCAGTCTCAAAAGAACCTCAGTCAAAACCTCGTCTATGTCCCTGACACAGTTGCCTGGTCTGTCATTAGATGTCTCTCGACGTGGTGTGGTGCTCGCACGTCGAGCGTACAATCGTCTGACCGCAGCGATATTTCCATTTCAGGTTCACTCGGTCGTGACGAAACTCAATAAAACTTTTATGCCCATAAATATTTATACTATCGACTAACTGAAAAACGTAGAATATTTTCAACAGAAGTTCACGAACGTATGATACAGGTGAAAGTGGTGTCATTGTAAATAGATTGAAATGAAGTTCCCTTGAAAAGCGGGAAAGTTCCCTTATGGGCGGGGGGGACAAAATCAGGACCAATTAATGGGCTGAACCTGCACGATTCTTTTCTTGTTTTTTTAAACGAATTTTAGATCACGAAGCTATTGCAATGGCTTCAAAATTTAAATACCTAAGTAATGCAAATTTTTGAAAATTTTCTTCAAGGAAATCCATTTCAGACCATTCTAGAACGATCCCTGAAATTTGACACTTTTATATATGTACCTATACATATTATGTGCGTGTCACTCCAGACGATATCTGACCAAGGAATCGAGCTAAAAATCCGAAAAAAATTCAAAATGTCAATAATATCAAAAGAAAGGGTGAGTTCGTTGGCCAGAATTTTAGGAGTATTCCAAGGGTTCAAATTTTGAAAATGTATTTAAAAATCAATAAAAAACGCGTTTTTGAGGTTTTTTTGTGTAAATTACCATCTTGAACATGTCCATATGGTATATACGGAATCAGCATGAAATTTCCTATAAAAATCACCCACCAAATCGGTTAAAATGATTCTTTGAAAATTCGCTCATCAACTCATGCTGCATGAATGGAACTTTTTCATTTGAAAGATCATGCGCTATAGGTTCCTACCATTTTCTCGCCAGATACGAGTAATAATAATTTATAATTGCAAACTCCCTACTCTGCAAGTTACAGATTTTCGGATTCAATGACCTCCAATAATATACACACCTCAGTGGTTTTTTTTTTTTTGGTCACAATGAGTAGGTACTTACGGAGAAATAACACGGCATTTGTAAACCTTCAAGGGTTTGTCGGTATCCATAACGCTAGGTAGTGACTTATGCATTATAAGGTGAGCGATACTATTGATCCATTCCCTCGGTTAGTTCCCGAGCTGAAAAAAACAGTCGGGAACGTGATTGCGATGGCAGCCAAACTAAAGAACTTGGCCCGACTGGCACGGAACCGGCTACCGGCGTCTGTCGCCTCCCGCATAACTGATCGATATCTGTGGTGCTTGGAGAGCTCTACACGTCGTCCTACGGTTGTTGAACCAGACAATACGCTGTTTTCAATACATCATCTGCACAGTTTCTCGTTTGGAGTAATGAATATGACTTCATCACAATTTGACAAATGTAAATTTTATACGAGATAGAGTTAGTCGGTTGAATAGTTCCTATTGGTTGTAGATAGTCGGGATTCAGCCAAAAACAGTTGGTAAGGAATATAAATCCACTATATTCCCGAAACGTAGAAATACAGTGGATTTATGTTATTCCTTATCAACTGTTATTGGCTGAAGCCCGACTATTTACAACCAATTGTAAATTTTACCACCGTAGACACGATATTCTACGTAGGGCCCCAAGAAAGCAAACTGATCCAAGTGCGGCTGCTGTTTTTTCGAGTTTTAGCACAGATAGGACAACCAAAATTCAATACAGTCGCCTGAAATATCAAATACAAGCATCATGGATAATTTAAGGGGAGATCTTAGCGAGTTTTCGAAGAAAATGCAATGCCTTAAACATTTTAGTAATGGAAATTTTCTTCATGGAAATCCGTTTCAGACCATTCCTAAAACGATTCCTGAAATTTAACACTTTTTGATTTATTATGTAACTCCAGACAATATCTGACCGAGGAATCGATATCCAAAAAAATTTTAAAATTAAAATAATATAAAAAGGAAGGATGAGTGCGTTGGCCAGAATTTTTGGAGAAAACTCCAAGGGGTCAAATTTTGAAAATTTAGAGTCAAAAATCGCTAAACAAAAAGCGTTTTTTGAGGTTTTTGGTGTAAAGTACCATCTTAAACATAGAAACATTATGGTATTTCAGAATCGGCGTGAAATTTCCTATGTGAATCCCCACCAAATTGGTTAAAATTATTCTTAAAAAATTCGCTCATCAACTCGTGCTGCATGAATGGAACTTTTTTTCCCTGCACAAATCCAACTTCATAAAACCTCAGGAGATCAGAAGGAAATTTCATCCTTCTTAATTTACACCTTGAGGACTTCCGTGGAAAATTGCTACTCAGTTTCCTTAGAGTCCACCATATCCAATATTTTTCATATTTCGACTCTATTTCATATTTCATTCTTCCAATTTGATTTGGCCTCACAATGGAGAAATTCTCTCCTGCCTGCTGGTGTTTTTGTCCAACAACGAAAAAATCCGCCTTCTCAAAAAAAATCTCTTCGAAGCAGCTGCGCAGGATTCCAGTCGTTCTCTCTTCGCAAAGATTGAAATAACTATGACAGTCCATGCCCGATTCTTCGTTAACACCATCAAGGACACCTAGTACTTAGTACTAACATTTGGATCGTCAAAATCACCACCGTTAGGACTTACCCTACCAAGAATCGAGACAACCCAAGCTTCAACCGGACTGTAGTCAGCTCGTGGTAGAGAATACAATCATACTTGTACCTGTGTACACTCTCACTGATAACCAGCTATTGGCTGTAAAATATAATATACCAGAGAATATAATCGTATGCACCATCTCGATGTCTTACAAATGAGTTAATTTTCTATTCCATGGACCCCTACCAAACCTAACCTACTTAAAGACATACAGGAGATCCTGCATTTCACAGCCGTTGAAAAACTCCAAAAAAGAGAACAATCTGATCAGACGAAGAAGGAATCCAGTGGATCCTCGAGTACCATCACATCATCAGGAGCTGTTGGTCGGGTGCGTACGTGTACCGCGAAGGGCCATTGACCTCTGCTGCGTCTTCCCCGACTCCTTCCTACGGTCGCCCTCAGGCCAGTTGACGCCCCGCATCATTTTTCCCCTATCGTCTTCCCATTGCCCCTCTTCGACCGACCATCGTCGCCTCTGCAGCCCACTCAAAGTCCCTTTGATTCATGGCTTCATCCTGTTACTGATTTAATATTCCAAGCCTTCGACAGCCTCTTCTAACAATCTTGTTCCTCTGGAGCACTTGAACAGTTCTGGACAAACAAAAGACGGGAGGAGAAAAAGGTGAGGGATATTTGCCTTGTTCCATCAAGGACTCGATCTTCTCTTTGAGGGGGGGTAATTGGATGAATCCCAGCTTCCCTCTGGATTTTAAATAATGATGCTGGTAGATAGGTCATGTTTTACATCAGGAAAATGGTAAGGATTATATTGAATTCCCCCCTCTTCGTCGCCTCTGCTGCCCTCTCGAAGTCCCTTTGATTTATTGCTCCATGATATTTCTGATTTAATTTCCAGAGCATTCAACCTCCAGGAACACATCCTGAGAAAAAGGAGCACGAATCTACTTACCAACCCTCCTGAAAATATGTAGGTCGGAAAGTGCCTAATAAATTGGAAACTTGAGGCTTCAGCTTCAACCCCGTCCAAGTGGTAGGTAAGGTGATGGTGATAGGTAAGGTGGTGGTAGTGGATAAGGTTCAGCGATGATGCAAGCAAATGTTCATTTTTCCATGAGCCCTGTCTGAATGCTGGAGGGAAGTACCCTGTTGGCCGAAATTTGCCTTAACCAAAGATTATTATTAATTCTGATTAAAAAGATTCCTAAATCTGTTAATTTTGATTATAATTCCTACAAGGGTGTGTTCTATTTTACAAAGGCTTAAACAATGTAGATTCCCAATAATGCTCGTTGAAGAAAATCCCAACTCACTGACCCATTCCTATGCTTAGGCCACCACAGATTATGATCATCGTAAGTTCATTGATGATCTTTCATCTGTAATTATTTAAAAAAATTACAATACCTATTATAGTGTGGGGAAAATGTCAATGATGGTTGGTGACTAGAACCGTTGCAACTCTGAATTCTGTGTAGCAAATATGCTTGATTATTAGTGAGTGATCCAACAGTTGCCTCCATTTTCCAAAATTGTTCAGGAGGTGATAGCCTAATAGTTTTCCAGTGTTTTGTGGAGACAGTATTGAGCACAAAGGCATCCCAGATTATGTCTCAGAATACGAAATATTTATATCCAAAACTCTGGGAGAAATCGCCATTTTGATGGAAAACCGGTGTTATGTCCTCTTTTGAGAGATAAGCTGAATGTTGATAGCTAAAATTTCCTCCAAAACGCCAATTTTTCACCTCAAACCATCACCTTCAACTTCACATCATCATTTTTGCTTCAACCTCTTGCCCTTAGCTTCCAAGAAGAACTTAGTCGTAACTTCCTTCGGCTTAGTGAAAATGAAAAAAAATGTCTTCATTCAACGGATTTAACAGGGATTTTAAATCAGTTCCCTTTTGATCAAAATTTCCAGAAAAAAATATAGGGGATGGATATGTCACCTTTTAATTGAAAAGCAAGATTTTACGTTCAAAATAAACTAGGATTTTTCTGTTCCGTTTGGAGTGCTCGAGCCTGGGGGTTCAATCAAGCCCATCTTACAGATACAGAAAATGCGAAGAAACGAGTTTTTAGTGGATACGTCCCCTTTCGATAGATCCCTCCTCAATGATGATTGGGGACTGGAACCGTTGCAACTCTGCATTCTGAGTAGTAAATGTTCGATTATTAGTGAGTGATCCAACAGTTGCCCAACCAAGTCTAATGATCAAGGTAGATCAAGGTAGAGGTACAGTTCCGAGTCAATCTATCTCCCACCATCCGGACTCTTTGTCGATCTCCCCTTCTTCCACGTTTCCCGGTCTCCCATGTCGAGCCTTTTAACGACCTCTTTTGTTTGCAGTTGTATCGCCGGTAAAAGCCTTCCCGCGTTCGTAGTGCGAGTCAGGCCCAAGCGCCTCTCTTTCTCAACTATCCGTATTTTGCTTCGAAACAGGATGTAAATCGTGCGAACTCTAACGGCTCAATTCTCACGCTGATTGGGTCTTCCTCTTCCTTTCTTTTGACGTGCCCCACTTATTTGGAATCGCTCTCATTTGCCTTCAAGTGCCCAGTTTCTTCTCTCTTGAACTTGAACAAGTGATTGTGGTTTGAGCCCGTGTTTAAAAACTTGAATAATGAGAAGAAAAATGCGGTGATAACGTAGTGAGGTAAATGCGCTTATAATTGGCTGAGGCAACTTTAAAACCACCATGCCTTTGCCAATCATCGCTTCATCGCCCATTTATAGCACGTCACCGATGGGTTATTTCGAATCGTTCAGATGAATCTGCTGTTTCCAAAAATCAACTAATTCTCAACAGAGGAAATTCAATACCAACTGCCAATGTAATTTTCTTATATACGATAGTTTTTCCCTATTCGATGGGCACTCACAATCTATGATTATTCTATCACTCTGATGCAAATTTTGGAAGTTGTGCAGTTCACGTTTGCACGATACACCCATGATGATATTGCCAAATCAAGAATACTATTCACCCAATATAAAAGAAGAGTGGGACCATAGGTTCACACAAATTTAGGTCTTCAGGATGTGTACCACGATTGTGCAGAAACAGAAGCTAATACGGATCATTTTAGCTTGAGAACTTCAAGGTATCAATTTGTCTCAATTCAGGATAGCATGGCCAAAGAAGTAGATTAGGATCCCAGCTATTTCCACAACGATCCGTGGAATCCAAGAAGTGGTACAAGCAGCTGGAAGAGACAAGTTGAATACCTTCTAACAGTTAATTATACACCTATTCAGTTCTATTCACCAACCATATCTGGCTATATAATAACCCTCCATCTTCCCCTTCCAAAAATACATTCCCCGCCCATTAGTCACAGTTCCCCACCAGGTCTGCCCCATCCAGCCAGCCTGCCGAATGGCGGATCAAATTATCACAGACTCGACCGTGTTTATCTGACAGCCAGCCAGATGACATTGTCATTATTCTATTATCACCTTTAAGAATTTTTTTTCTCTACATTATTCAGCAGCTACTCAATTTCTTTGTTTCCTAATAGGAGAAACACACAGGTTGCTTTGCTTCCGAAATGTATTTCTCCAACCACGAAGAGTTCGATGCAAAACTGGTTTGAATCGTCAGATCTACGAAGAATCGAAAATCAAAAAGATAGTTTTAAGGTATACTTTTCAGAACTCCACAGATAGATATGCGAATGGGTGGGTAGATGCAGGGGCGGATGGGAAGGATGAATCTATCCTCTTCGACGAAACATTATCATATATTATCAACGCCAATACACATGTTTCCATATTAAAATAATGTGTTTCACTAACATTTTTAAGAGCCCAAATCGGTTTCAAACAGCATTTTAAACACCCAATGTTTTACATTTTTCGGGGGAGGGCCCCCAGACCCCCCTTTATTTGGGGTGCATAAAATACCACCCAAACCTCCGGTGGCAATTCAAAATCCTGGGTAGATGATGTTATGTAATACCTACGAGTGTGGAGTGTAGGTAGACACATGGTTCGAGGCTTCACACTACTTTCCTCACCCGTGAAAACCTGAAAAATGGCTATTTTCGCGGATTTTAATGCTGATTTCGGCCCTCAATCTATTTTTGTGGAGATGAGGGGCATTGGAACTTGTTTCTACTTGTTAGAAGAGTAAATCCAGTGAATTTCATCACAATCGTTAGAGCGCCTATAAACATGTTTCAATATTGAAATAATGTATTTTACGTACATTGTTAAGAGCCCAAATAGGCTAAAAACGCCATTTTCTTAAACATTCTCCGGGGGGAGGGACCCCGGACCCCCCTTTATTTGGAAAGCATGGAATACCCCCCAAACCTCTGGTGGCAATTCAAAATCCTGGGTGGGCCCCTGGGTAGATGATATAAATTATGTAATACCGACGAGTGTCGATAATGATTTCTTTTTCTTCCTTAAACTACTCATAGTTCAATTTCCTGTCAATAAGATTTCCTTTCATCATAACGAAAGCTCGATGTGACCTCTATGATAATGCTGGTTGAAATATGTACTCGATGACGCGATTGGGGTGGTGCAGCGAACAGGCAGTTGGTGAGGAGGAGAACATTAAATAAGGCCTATTAACAGAAATAAACGCCGTCTCACAAGTCTCCAGCTGGGCCACGCCCAAGAAGCCGGTTCAACGGGCTCA
Organism: Lygus lineolaris; assembly: GCA_030264115.1. Lineage (NCBI taxonomy): Eukaryota > Metazoa > Arthropoda > Insecta > Hemiptera > Miridae > Lygus > Lygus lineolaris. Next base: position 6,053,458 of record JAEMON010000012.1, read on the forward strand.
TGAGACGTCAAAATGATAACAACTCCAGACCGTACAGAGTTGGCGTCCAACTATAAATTACCTCTCTCAGAATGTACTGCAAGATTAGTAGCGTGCCCGAAATACCCTACCTGCCTGAATGGTGCCTGACGAGAGAGAAAGAAAACAGGATTTTTTAAGGTTTTATTAGCGGTAATAAATACCTATAGCGGCATAATTACCTAAATTTCGAATAATGGTGTGCAGCTACAATATGAGTGAATCCTGTGAATTTCATTACAATTCTGTGTTTGTAGAATGCCGAAAAACCGAAAAAATGTGCGAAAACCCCATTTCTGATCCAAATACGAGTATGATTTCGGTTAGTATCTTACCTAAACATCTGGTGCGAGGCTTCACACTAATTTTCTCAGCTGTATTTGCCCTCAATCTATTTTTGTGGAGATAAGGGGTATTGGAACTTGTTTCTACTTGTTTGAAGAGTAAGTCCTGTGAATTTCAACAAAACCGTTAGAGCAGTTTGGGAGAAAAGCTAAAAAATGGGCTAAAAAGACATTTTTTCACCTATTTGGAATATTTTCTCCCCCTAATAATTGACCTGGAGGGCTCAAACTCTTGGGGTCTCATCCACAGACATGTAGAAAAAAAATCCTCGAAATCGGATTTTTTTAAATCATTTTCGTAGGAGCAGCAATTGTGATCATACACATACGTACACAATACATACGTACTTACATACACTTTTCCGAAACGTGGAGCAAATTGATCAGATGTCGATTAGGACCAGGTGGTGTTTCAAAAATTGGGTTTTCTGCTGAACGCAATACTTTCCATTCACCTTCAGGTGGGCTGAGCAAAGTAAAAATGAACCTCGAGAGCTGGTTCATGGGAATGAAATAATCAGCTCTCCAGGTTCATTTTCAGGTAAGGAACTAATCAAAATTGTACTTGGATGAAAAATGGGGTTTTCTCAATTTTTTTTTCTGTTTTTCCCCATTCTACGAACATAGGATTTTGAAGATTTGATGAATTTTGATCGATTTGTATGAGGATACATACCTACTATGTTTAAAAAAAAGTTGATCATATTATGACCGAAAAGAGGAGTTTAAAAAATCGTTTTCGGCCAATTGCCCGAAAACGCTGCATCCTTGCTTTCCTTTAACCTTTAGGAGGGCTGAGGAAAGTGAAAATCGGGTGAAACTTCAAATCGAAGCAACAAATAATGGAGTTCAACATTCCGTAAAATAGGCATTTTCTGGCTATTCTGACGCTTGTACAGTGGTTTGAATGATCTACGTCTTAGTTTTTCCGTATCTCTAAAGGTGGAATAAAATGGTTGGATATCCAAGTAAGGCGTTATTGACTCCCATTATATCAGTGACATCACCACCGGTTCAAGGGAAGATATGCTGAAGAATTTCCCCGTTTGAACGAAATACTCACGAAGAACACTATTAGATCAATTCATTCATATTTAATGGTGTTTGTGCATACCAAAGACTAAATGCAGGTGGGAACAGATGATGTTTGGAAATTATATGGGGGTTTGTCTCATTAGAAGTCCTCGTTTTACCTGATGGAGAAACGTACCTGCGTCCCTGTGATTTTCAATTTTTCTTCAAGCAACTCTAGGGAGAAATGAGTGAAGATTATAGTGGCAATTAGTTAATTTTCTCATAACACGATAACTTCCCATTCCACATAACATAGGTAATGTAAGGACCTAACGGTCCACCCCGAGGATAAGGACCCAGAGATGAGAGATAGCGCCGTTATAAATGTGTCATCCTATTTTTACTGCCTTCGCGGAATCTTATCGTTGAAGGAAAGGTCGAGAGGGAGGTAGCAGGTTCAACAATTTCAGCGTTGAGAAAAGGAATTCAGTCACATCCAAACAAACAAGAAACACACAAGGGACATCGAGATGGATGCTAGAATTCTACCAACACCTATAATACAGGTTGTTCAATTTCATACGCACCACCCCTTTTTTCCCCGAATCGGCACTTCAAAAATCTAAAAAAAAAAAAAAAATACGTGTAACGATTTTTTATAAGGATTCTAAGAGTCATGGTGCACTTTTTCGTGGCGTGCTCAATTCACTCCAACTTCCTTATTACAAATGAGAACTCACATTTTTAAGAAGTCCCTTAGTAGTGAGCGGCGTCCTTTTGTTTTCGATCTGGGTCAGAAGAGGACAACGCAACTTAACTGAGAGAAGGAAGAACCACGTACAAATCCGTTTCAGACCACCAATCCAAAGCCGTGAAAACCCGCATCTGTGTATGTCTGAGACAAAATCTTGTCTGCGCTGCCTTGCTAGAGCTAGGTTTACTTTAGTTCGACTCGGAAATCTGTCTAGTTGTGCACTACGTCACCTGAATTTCGAAATTTGCATTGGAAGAGGCATAATAGTGGGAGGAGAGCTTGTTAGTGCCGAAAGTGTGCACTTTTTCGACTATATCTTCTTGCTTGTCTCAGACTTTCCGTTTATTACTTCCACTAAAAGTATTAGAATAAATAATTTTTTTTTTCATCATTAGGTAAAACTGTACGTTCAATAGTATACAATTCCTTGGCTTTTGCCGGTTTTGACGGAATCCCTGATAATTTCCAGACGCATCAATTTCCCTGAATTTTCCAGGTTTGCCCGGACTGGCGACCACTCTAGAAAATCATCATGTGACAGGTGAATGCATATAATATGTGTACGCAAAAACTCACTTTTCAGCGTTTTGCGTTTATTCTACGCACATTTTCATAAATTTAAAAATAAATCATGAACTGTGAAATCACGTTTGTTGTGAAATTTCACGTTGAATCCGAATCTGAGACGATTGAAATTTAATCATAAGGGTTCTCACTTGAAATAAGGAAGAGTTCAAGGTTCAGTTTCCATTCAGAACAAGCCATACCTATTGGTCGAATCAAACTTACCGAGGTGAGACGTGATTTATGACGTGAGAAAAGTCGAGTTGTAAGTACCTAGTAGGTAGTTCAGTTACATTACATTACCTATTTCACCATTAACACACTTTAGATGTTATCATTTTGATTTTACTCAATTTATTGCTCACACTATGAATCTAGGTCTACCTGCTTCTTTCTAGGAAATCGTTGAACCTAATCATCAGGTGTGAATTTGATAGTACGGATTTACCTTGAAAAATGAAATATTCGTTGTAGGGACCCAACTAGAGCGATTTTAATTATACCCACGGTTCAACGATGCTGTTACTACTAAAGGCAATAGAATTAATAGGTACCTATTCCACTGTCTTTACTACTTACCTACCTACTATGCACAACATAGCTAAAGCAGCAGTCAGAAAACCGGCTACATTCGTTGTCACAACGAAGCAAACAATTTATATACCTACCCTACATTGATGCGAATTTGATTTATTGAACACTGTAGGATATTGGCGATTTGCCGATTCGACATTCCTTGGGACCAAACGAGTTCAATTCAAAGAAGTAAAACCTAAAGCCGCTTGGGTCGGCCATTGTGGATGGCGGCTGTGATAAAACTGCAGCGATCGCGAGTTCGTGGAAACATGAGTGTCAAAATTCGAATTCGGTTTGTTTTCAATCAGTTCTAAGGAACGAACGTTGATAATATTTTGTCAATAATGACTATATTTGACTCTGTAATGCTAATTATTGGCAAGTAGGGCGTTGAAAATGAAGCTCCAGAGTGGACACACCCCTCAGCGCCGGGGAACGTTTCCCCCAGTTTCAAAATACAGGAAAGGAGATTGACGGTTTCTCACTTACTCAGTCAATAGTCTTCCACCAAATCCGCTGCAATTCCTTCTTGGTATAGAGATCCACACTTTACACGTGATGACTTGGGGGATTCACTTTCCTGACTTATGATAAAATAAAGGAGAGAAAGATCCGATAAAAACACCCCGCCCGGATGGCACCAGTTCAACCTCGCGCACTGCCACTGCCGCAGTTGACGAAACGAAACTCGTTCTCATCCCCACTTCTTTAGTTTAGACACTTACCGTTAGGGTAGTGGAAGCGCCACAATCCAGGATCTTTTTCGAAGAAGTATTATCCTACTTCCATAGGAAGAATCAAGACGCTAGAATTTTGCTATCCTTACATTTGAAACTCACTGAACGAGATAGATGGGAAGGAACCTGTGAGGAATGATCCCACCATTCCCGATCAAAATTGACAAAATACCTCTGTGTACCTCCCTACAAATAACAACCACTCAGAGCTCTTCTTACCTCAAAATCAATCAAACTAATTTCTTATGAAAATCTCGTCTTTGGCCCAATCTTAGGGCTTATGAGAATGAACTACGTTTTTAACACTGCCAGGTACGTAGTATGTATTGTGGAGATTTATTTTAAATTATCATTTCTGAATTTCACAAGTTATACAGATTTAAACAAAAAAATTAAAAAATAGCCTTAATCAGTGCTGGAAAGATTGATTTGAAAGACAATATTCTAAGAATTTTTTGAAATTTCTCTCATCTCTCAACGTTACATACAGTACCAACTAAAGGCACTATAATACTCGTTATATAGTATTTTCCCTTTTAGTTATACCTTTTTCACATTGATTTAAACCTTTTTCACTTTGAATTAAACCTTTTTCGCTTTCATTTAAACCTTTTCACTTTCATTTAAACATTTCAAACTTTGAATTAAAATTTTTCTATTCCCATGTAGGAAAGTAAATGTTTGAAGAAAATGAACGCATGAAAACATTATTTACACACTAGAAAGTGGTAAAGGAGAGGTGACAGAAGCATCACTTGGGGAAGATGGTGGGCCTTTCGGCGACTCAGGATGTATCTTGAAGTATACTTTATCTTGGAAAACGCCTTTTCAACAGGGTTCAGCATTGGTGAATAAGGTGGTAAGAACTTCATCGTCATTGTAGAAGAAGCCATGAAATCCCTTACAGCGTGTGAGCGATGAATTCGACCGTTGTCCAGTACAAGTACAGCCCCCTCCTCACCAGAAATCTGACCCTTTTGATGCTTCTGGGTCCCCCTCCTGTGCCACTTTCTGGTGTTTAAATAATGTTTTCATGCGTTCATTTTCTTCAAACATTTACTTTCCTACAAGCTAATGGAACAATATTAATGCAAAGTGAAAAAGGTTAAAATGAAAGCGAAAAAGGTTTAATTCAAAGTGAAAAAGGTTTAACTAAAAGGGAAAATACTATATAATACAATTCACTTACATATACCTCCCTCCCGTAATGGATTTGCAATGCAAACATCCGGTGAAACATGTTTAAACAGGTGAAATTAAGCTAGGTATATCTTGGTAGTATTGGTGGAAATTGCATAAAAAGTTCCTGATAGTTGACGCTGGCTTGATGTAAAAGTAGTGCCTGAAGAAATAACTGCCTAAAATAGGTATGTACCAATCCAAGTATTCTGATCATTGGTAGGTAGGTACTATTAACCATAAACGATCGTTCTTAGTTTCACGAGCTTTATTAATAATAATAAATTCTTTATTCATTATTCTTTTTACAAAATCTTACGAGTGTATTCTATTTATGGCACTAATATTGATCGTTATAATACCGAAAATTAGTTTAATGGTAAGCAACCAAGTAGGTAACAATTTCTTTCTGTGTTAGGTTGGTGGATTTCACTCATTCTTGGCACCTGCAGCGATGAAATCCACTAAAATGAATACGTCCTCCTGAGTCCTGTGAGCAGAATTTACGCCGACACCGTTGTTGGTTGAGAGCACATCCAATAATCAACAGTCAGATTAGGTGGTCCATTATATTTTGTTCTAAAAATAAAAAATTATCCGATTGGGTTCTTTGTGACTAGGATACTGTTTATAAACACATTGAAAAAAAAAAAAAAAAAAAACGCTGTGAATTATTACAACGGTTTATTATTTTCTGTATAGATCGCCCATCTTCAAAGAGCCTGTTGGCATACAATACCTTCCTACCTACATTAAATATATCGCGATGTTCACAATCATTTCTTGGGGACAATGAGTAGGTACCTACTTGTAATTATTATTATACGAGAGTTGTGTCATTCATTCTTAACCAAATTCTGTAACTAAGGAACAGCTGATTTTTGAATGGAGATTTCGCCTACTCGGAAGATTAGCGATTCACACTCGTGTTCCGGCTCTTTTTTCTGTTCAACCCTTAAGTCCTTGCAAGAAGCGAACGGTTGGTCCTAAAATACTCCGCGAGGTCTCATTCAACGCTACAAAATTGTGTTCTATTAAAAAAAGATTGAAAAAAATACACCTTCCTATTTGAAGTTTTCTTAGAGAAGACTGACGGTAACGGCAAGCTGCGGGGCACAACTAGACCCCAAATGGGGGCAATAGCAATGGGGTATAGCAAATTCCATCAATCTCGGTCCATGGTAGGCTAGGGAAATTGCCACGTACGGATTTTTATTAATTCCATTTTTGTGTGTCTTAAAACGTAAGGGGATTGTTTTTCGTGCTCGATTCCAAAGGTTCATTATTGAAAATAATAAACCAATAAGGGAAAACATATAAACAACAAATCAACTCAATTGTCTTTGATTGGAAGAAAAACATGACGGTAGGCTTTAATAAAATCAACCTTAGTAGCAATAGGTATGCAACACAGGGACAAGCTCGTATGACCACTACGACCAGTAATCAGAAATTCAGTAAGGCACGTATTAATAATCTGTACTCGTGGTGACCAATATGGGAAAATTAGTAGCATTAGTTAAAACTCAGATCCCTAGCCGAATCCAGGATTCTGCCACAGTAGAGGGTCAAATTACAGCATCCTATCCCTATACCATCCTATACGGCCTGGAGGAGTACGAATTTATTAAAGACTTCATTGTGGGGAAAATAAATTCCTGAAGAACTCAAAATCAAAACTTAAAAATCTAGATTGACTACGACGAACCCCAATAAACAAGTAGGCCTAGGTACAAATACTGAGCATAAGTAAGGCACCCACCTATCTACACAATTTCACCTAAAGGCTTAAGCGCCATTGTCTGAAGGCAATCCTGAAGTGACAGATATCCTCATTTTATACTTGTCGTGCAGGACAACGAATCATTACAACCCATAAATCAATGTAAAGATCACCTCAAATGCAGATTGTATGTCAGTACACAAATATTGTGACAGTTTGTCAACCATTTACAGATGTCCCGATCAAAGAAATCATCATATTGGGGATAAAACAAATTTAACTAAATTAATTTTGAAGGGATTTCGTGAAAGCATAAGGAAAATTGAAATTGAAATGAATGACTAAAGGCAAACCTATGTGAAAATAGGATTTTAAAATTAAACTAATGAGCGAACTTGTAAGGGTAGGTACCTGCAGACCCAGAGGACCTCGAGTCCCTTCTGGGAAAGCTTCGCACCCAAAAATCCTCTTCTGAGGAGAGGTCTTAAATATAGGAATGGATTCAATACTGGTGATATAAATCAGCTCAGTATTTCACAATGGTCAGCTACCATGTCAAGGTAGAGAGGGGTACATCATGATTTCCCCCTCCCCCTTGCAACGATAAAGGTAGGTGACGGTACATCATAGTAGTCAACCCGGTCAAGCCATTGTGTAATAATTTACCAGATCAGGCGAGAGCTCTTGTCTGGACTCACCATCCCAGGAGTAGTCACAGACTGGGCCGTAACAACAACATAACCGGCACTGGGGCGCTACTTGTTGAGAGCTTGGACATACCGTCACAAATGGATAACTAGAAAATTATTCATTCCAGATAATAATATTATCCTAATCACCCCTATTAACAGGTTTCGTCATTTCAAGGTCAGAAAGCATGATCAGATACACAATTTCACCAAAAAGATTAGCGTCGTTGTCTGAAGACCGTCGTGTAAGATATCCTCATTTCATGCCTTTTTTGGGGTGAACAAATAAATAGTGATTTAGTTCGAAGTGAGGTCATTGTCAAAGGCCATCATCCTACCTACTATCAAAACCAAATGGAACAATCAACTCAAATGTAGATTGTGTGTCAGTATTGTGATAGTTCATCAGAGATTTGCAGATGTCCCTATCAAGTATCATCACAACACAATCATTGAAGTTGCTTTTCCGATTTGGATCTATATTCAGCAATCCATGTGACCAACATCTTTATTAATAGATAACTGGAAAATGATTCATTCCAGATAATGATATTATCCTAATCACCCCTATCAACAGGTTTCATCATTTCAAGGTTGGTAAGCATGATCAGATACACAATTTCACCAAAATGATTAGCGTCGTTGTCTGAAGACCGTCGTGTAAGATATCCTCATTTCATGCTTTTTTTTGGGGTGAAAAATAAATAGTGATTTAGTTCGTAGTGGGGTCATTGTCAGTGGGCATCATCCTACCTACTATCAAAACCAAATGGAACAATCACCTCAAATGCAGATTGTGTGTCAGTATTGTGATAGTTCATCAGAGATTTGCAGATGTCCCTATCAAGTATCATCACAACACAATCATTGAAGTTGCTTTTCCGATTTGGAGCTATCTTCAGCAATCCATGTGACCAACACCTTTATTAATAGATAACTGGAAAATGATTCATTCCAGATAATGATATTATCCTTCCTAATCACCAGTATCAACAGATTTCATCATTTCAAGGTAGAAAAGCATGATCAGATACACAATTTCACCAAAAAGATTAGCGTCGTTGTCTGAAGACCGTCGTGTAAGATATCCTCATTTCATGCCTTTTTTGAGGTGAACAAACAAATAGTGATTTAGTTCGTAGTGGGGTCATTGTCAATGGCCATCATCCTACCTACTATCAAAACCAAACGAAACAATCACCTCAAATGCAGATTGTGTGTCAGTATTGTGATAGTTCATCAGAGATTTGCAGATGTCCCTATCAAGTATCATCACAACACAAACATTGAAGTTGCTTTTCCGATTGGGAGCTATATTCAGCAATCTATGTGACCAACACCTTTATTAATAGATAACTGGAAAATGATTAATTCCAGATAAC
>JAEMON010000012.1:6084866-6107964 GCA_030264115.1 Lygus lineolaris
AATGGGACTTTTGCTTTAAGACTTGTATCAGGAGACTCATTTATGAAAAATAGGACCTGTCGAGGATCCCAGGTCACATCATATCTAGGTTGGGGGGGCCGTTGTTTGGCGACACCTTTTAAAAAGCTTTTAACTAGAGGGTGTTGGCCCACTGAATTTTGACCCTACAGGGATAATGCTGATCTATGAGAATTCAATGAACCATATCCGTTGGTGGTGGTGTCTAGTAGGTTTTGTAGGAAACTTATTACTGGATTTGGTTGGACGATATATGGATCAAGGCCCCTCAGAGAACAAAACTTCCACCAATGTTTTAACGTTGTGTTGTACTGGCTTACTGTGGATGAAGATAGCGAAGCTAGCATGGTGTCGGTTGCTTCTTCTGGAGCTCCCTTTCTCAATAAGGCTTGCCTGACAGCAGAGAAGCAGCCAGGGTAAGGGTCCTGGAGAGGGGGTGCACTGGTAGATGGCTGGAATTAGAATAGAGAAGATTATTTATATATTAGAAGAGAAACTGCCCCCCACCAAGTAAGGCTAGCATCTGTATGAATTTCCATGTCGTAGAGATAATTTCTTAGTTCGTTGGCAACTGAGGGGACGTTCAGTTTCCACCAAGTTAAATCTTCTTTGATATGAGATGGAATAGTAATTTTTGCATTGTAATTATTGTTATTATCAATTAATGCGGTGAATTTGACCCTTTCTAATCGCTTTGTATAGAGCCAACCATATTTTACAGCTGGGCAGGCGGCGGTTAAAATGCCAATGAACTGAGCAAGATCTCGAATTCTGCAATGGGGAGATAGAAGCAAACAGTCCGTCCACTTCAAAATTTTTTGACGTTTTTCATTTGGTAATTTTGTATGTTCATAGTGCTAGTATCGAACAGGGATCCTAGAAATTTGCATATCTTGCTTGGGATTAACGAGCTTTTTTCTTCATTGATTACGAAGCCTAACGAAGTTAGGTTGTTTGAAATTGTTCTTATATTATTCATGCAAGACTTTCCCAAACTTGCGACTTTCCGCAAACTTGCTACTCTCCGCAAACTTGCGACTTTCCGCAAACTTGCGACTTTTCTTACGTCAAAGGAACGGAGCAAAATTGGTAAATTTGATTTTCAAATGAAAATCTTAAGTATTTTCTATCAGATTTATGTATATAGGTATCATATAATACGCATCTTTTAGGTCAATGTTCCTAAAAAATATCCGTTTTGTAGAAGGCGAGAAACTGTTCTTTGATCGTCCATTTTGAAATGTGGGACATCAAGAAATTTGTTTAACTCCTTCAAATTTACGATAAAACGTTTTTCCCCGTTTGGTTTGTCAGCTAGGAAAATGGGGGATATGAATTGCTTCGCAACATGAGTACATTTTTCAATGGCACCCAAAAATAGAAGTTTGTTGATTTCTATTTCAATGAGCTTGGAATCTGTAAGAGACCAAGCGCGATCGTTAGGAGTATAGGGTTGTACTGGCTGGTGGGCGAAAGGTATTCTATACCCTCGTACCCAACCCAAGATGACGTCATTGTCAGTTATCTCTAACCAAGAGCTTAAAAAATAGGATAGGCGACCAGCAAAGTGGGAGCTTACGGTGTCTATTGACGTTTCTTTGGGTGATCCCTGGTTCTCTGGAACGTTGAGGGTTTGCACGAGGAGGTTTGCCCCTTGTAGGTAGTCGTTTGCCTCGGTTGTTGACGACTGGGGCGTGAGTAGTTTCCCTGGTTGTAGGGCCCCTCCTTTCTACCCCCCCCCCCCCCCCCCCCCCCCTCCCTTTTTTTTATTTCTGATTGTTGGGTAAATGAGGTTGTCTTGGGTTTGGCAAAAGTGTTAGAGGTAGGAGGTTTTAGGTCCATTCTAGCAGCTTGTTGCAATTTTACTGATTTTATTTTTTCTGAAAGTCTACTCCAAAAAGGAGTTGAGTGGGAGGTAGTTTGTCGCACTGTTCCCTCACGTTTGGATGTAGGTAGGGGTACATTGAATTTCTTCTATTTATGGATATTTGGAAAAACGTGTTTGAGGTAAATTTTGCAGCGTGAATGTTGTTGGCTATAAGGTACCTCCTCAAATCATTGGGGATCTCAGTTTTGGGGTCTAGAAGTGCGTTCATATTCCCCCCTAGGGCATTTAAGACACCGGCCAATTGTGTTTGGAGTTCAACTTGGGCAAGTCTTTAATTAATATATTCTTGGGCAGGTTTAACTTTTACTTCGGGATTTATGGGTGGGGGGATCAATTCTGATAAGTTGTTGGGTGGTGTGTGCTTTGACAAAAGGTTCTTCACTTCCTCTTTGGGTACCCCATAGAGTAAGGCATGACGCCAACGAGGCACCACCTTCTCATGCAGGACAAAGTCCCTAACGGGGGTTTCCTCAGGGTCCTTTCCCAGGAGTTCCAAAATGGGGCTGAACTCAAGATTGATGACGTCATCACCGGTGACTTCGGCGTGGATGACGTCAGGAGGGGTCTCACTTGTTGGATCCTCACATTGGGGAGGTTGAGGGTCAACAGTTGAATTGGTTACCTCCATATTATCCTGAACACAATAGTCATGGTCTGACCTTATTGGGACAGGAAGGGGAGAGGTTGGCCTGGTGTAAGGAGAGAATGATCTACTGGAGTAGGTAGCGACCTGTCGATGAATACCCCTCCTTTTCCTACGAGGAGAAGGTGTGAGGGACCGGGGGTACCGGCGATCATAACGATGATCGTCGATATGATGATGCATAGCTTCGATCACGTACGGCCCTACGAGGGCTTCGACGAAGGTGCAAACGCGGAGGCGATCGCGAAAACGATCTATATCGGCTTCGAGATCTACTAGATTTCGAGCTGTCTCGTATTCCATCCAACTTCCCTTCAATCCCCTTAAGTCCTTCAACAATTGCTTCCGCGACGTTGGGATTTTCTTTTTCCATCCTAAAACAGGGCGAGAATCGCAAACGGAAAAGGAAAATGAGAAAAAAGGAAAGGATGAAAGGATATGGAAAAGGAAAATTTTTAGGTTTACCTATCCCTCCCTGGTTTTGGTTTTTCCCAAGCCGACCTGCAGGCTTCGGTTTTCACCAAGCCAACCTATATAACCCCAAGCCGAAAGAAGCCGGGTTTTTTGAGGCGGATATTTTGGGTGAAACTGCTAAAAAATGGAAAGTTCTTACCTTATAGGGTGCGAGGTGCTTCCTAAAACGAGTTGTGAGAAAAGGAAAACATTCACTTTCACTTTTTTCACTAGAAAAATTGAAATTTTTGTGGGACGTAGATGTGGTCATCGGCGCACAGGAAAAACGAATAACGTCTTCCTCTTCGTCTTTAAAGGTGTCGTCAGGAGCCCCGCGAGAGCGTACTACAGTGTGTTTCTTGTGTAATTATATCTTGTGGAATTATATTTTATTTTTATCTATTTCATTTCCAAAAGCTGAACAGACAGAGTCGCTGCGCCTGCAACAAAACGGTACACTAAACTGCGGCGCGAGAGGCTTTTGGCCACAAAACCGTTGGAGTGGGGGCGCTTCCATTTAATTCCAACTTCCTTGGGTGAGAGCACTTCCATTATATTCCTACTTCCATGTATTTATTAAGAGTACAAGTACACGATTTTATCTTTTATCTTGGTATTTTGTGGTTTGTGCTTTAGGTTTAGGTACAGGCTTGAGGTACAGTACAAGCAAGCAAGCAGTACTTTAGGTGCTACTTATTTCTTATTTGATTTGTTAAAAATATTCATGGTCGTGTATGTTACTCGGTGGTCTCGTGGTTTTGGTTTGTGGTTTCTGTCTGTTGGATGCTTTTGCTCGAAGTATAGGTATGCTTTTGCTTTCTCAGCTCCCACCATCATCATAGAATCATAGAATTCAGATACTAACGTACTTCTTACGTCCTCTCGCCTGATACGCTCTCGCTATCAGTGAGTCTCAGCTTCTCTCCTTCGGTAGGCATTTTCCTACGTACATTATTTTAGGTAATCATCATCATCTCCTCAATATTAAGTTGTATTCGTTTTTTTATCTGACCCAGCGAATTAGAAATTGGTGGGTACCTAATGTAATGATTCGTACTGAGTCGTGAGTCCAATAAGCAATAAAAACCTTACAATTAGTATTTTAAGCTCCCTCAACTGGGTCCCATACATGGAAAGAGCACCATCTAGCTTCTCACAATGTTCTGCAACTGTAATTTATTTATTTTTAATTTTTTGCAGTTATGTGTCAAGCAGCGCAAATTTGACTTCCTCCTAGGGCACTGGATTATGTCAACGAAAGGCTCGAAAGACGACATTAAAGCCCTGGATAAGCTAAAGCAGTTTTTCAGGCTCCAGAAGGCTAATCCTGGTGAGTCCATGACAGATGAGCCACACCTCATCACACTACCTAAAGTGGATAACAATGTTTAGAATGCTCCCATGTAATTGTTTCAATGCTATTTCAGGGGCCTGCCGATTCAGAGATGACTTCATCCTGACTCCGGAGATCGAGAAGGAAATTTCTTTCGAAAGTAGTGTCGCAACCCGTATCAAAACTCTGAAAGATCTAAATGAAATCGTCCTCAAAGACAGACTAGAAGAGGTTTGTATTGTCGAAAAATGTGTATATTTTCAAAAATTCAATTCTTTTATTAGGTACCTTAAGTCGCACAATCTACGCTAAAACGTTATATCTAAGGTGGCCTATTTTATGGAGACATACTATCTTCTGCAAAGTTAAGTGAAATGGATGCTTGAATTTTCTAGAACGAAATCCATTAGGGAAAGAGCAGTAGGTAGGGTGTAACAAATCACAGAACTGAGGAGTTAGGAAAGACGTAGATAGCGTGCCCTGTTATCAACTTTCATGTAGGTAGTGCGGCAGTGTGAGCTCCTCTTCAACTGCTGAATCAGTGTGTCACTTGTCTTGTCATGGATACCACTGGGACCATATCCACAGACAACAGGTTTGTTTGCGCAGACAGTCCGGAACTGTTCTATACAGGCCACGCCCCTTTAAGTGCCTCTGCACAGCGTGAGAACTGATCTGGGATCAAAGCAGGGCTGTCCAGATAGACAGTCCAGGACTGTTCGGGACTAGTAACTAGTACTACATAGTACTGTTCTACCAGTTCTGTTTTTTTTTTCTTGAACTGTTGGGACGGTTCGATTTACGCATGAGCACTCGATGTTCTTCCATGGACAAACCTCCCTCCACCCCTTCCTCCTACCCTCGACCGAGTCGCTCCCTTTCTCCGCCTCCACCCTAAAGCATCTGGAGCACGAGACAGACACAATTCTGGGTTAGTCTCTAGTAGGGTCTCTAGTTCTGGATCGTTCTATCCCATCCCTTTTTAGAAAGCTGTTCCATCCGACAGTGTCTGTGCTTACAAACTTACAGGAAGCGCCAACGTGATTCTGTGTCCCATACGCCCCTCTCTACCATTGGTGATCAAAAAAGTCTCCTACCGTTCATTGGGATTGAGCTATTCTCACCGATCCCTATATTAACATCATCTCTTAGGAATGGTTTTGTATGTTATGGGCCTCTGAATCAGCTAGAGCTTTTGAGCCTACCAACATGTCCTTTCAAGAGTACCAGCCTACCTAAATAGTGCATTCATGGATGGGATTTTAAGAAAATAAGATATTCGGAACAATTTCAGTGAAGAATATAGAAGAAATACGGACATGTCACCCCAAAAATGTAGGTACTTGTTACCCTCAATGAGCATTTACACTAAATACACTACTTATTTATATTTCTATCTTCTTCACTATGTTGTTATTTCTAGGCAAGCAAATTTAATTCCCTACAATGTCCATTATGGGAATAGATTGATAAATGAAGAGTTTGATACTTGACCATTATTAACATCAATAAGTACTTCCTAATGGCAGCTGTACATTTTATAGTTACATTATTTCTATTAGAAGGAAGAAGAAGAAAATAACAATATGTGTGAATAATCAAGTCAAGACGTGTATATTATTATCGTACAATGCGTAGTAATACTCGTATTGCGAGAGTATCGACAATGGTTCATATATCCATACTTATTATTATTACCTACTATGAAATTATGTTAACAGATAATCAATTAAGAATGCTTGATGATTTTTACAGAATGCAGTGGGAAAATTCTGGTGTTTGCTAGAAGATCTGTTGAAAGAAAATGTGTCTAAGGAGAACCGTCACTTCGTCTTCTCTTTCTTCCGCAGCCTCATCCAGGGCCAGTGGGATAAACTTGGGATCATGCGAGCACAATTCTTTAAAGCCATCAAAGCGCATAACATCGCTGATGATCTTGTCCCTCGGTTGGTATTATATAATTTTACCTAAAATTATTTTATGTTGGTGATAATGATACAGCATAATGATATATTATGTTATATTTTAATATAGGTTCCTATGTCAATATTTCATTTTATTGATTTTCTAGGGTTATATTCCGGTATTGAATTCGTTCCCATGCGGTAGACTTAACGTGGTCCTTCAACTTCAGAAGGCACTCTTTGTGCAGAATGAATTACCTATGCTATAGGTAGTTTTTCCACTCGGGAGTTTCTTGTTGGATTAATACTCGTTCATATAGTCAGCCAATATCCACCAACAGTCAGCACTAATATAGGTAATGTCCAGTGTTTGGATGGCAGAGCAAGGCGTCCCCACAGCCACACCAGTGGCCAGGTCACTGCTAGCCTTTTTGCACCACTTAGTACTCGAATCATTTTATGCTTCTTGGAGCGACAAGATGAATGAATGTGGAGGCAGAAGTCAAACTAGTTCTAAAAAGGTAGTTGCAGGCTCTGAGACACCCCCTTTTTGGTAGGCCCTGGCCATCCAATCTCGGCAGGAGTAGATACCTCAAAATATTCACAGCTATCTCTCAGGTATGCTCTTTGCTCAAAGCATTAACTAATCGGCCTACACATCAATAGTAACCCAGCTCTTAAAAATTACAGTCTCTTCTTTAAGATCTTCCCCCTTTACAAAAGCCATCGTTTTTGCTGTAATACACTGGAGCAGCTTCCCTACCCCAAATCGGCCTTACTCCTAGGCATTTGTCTAGAGCTATAGCTCTCCTTGCCAAAATAGCCCTGATTCGAATCCAAGTAATAAAGTAATATGTACAAAAAGAAAGCAAGTTGGGAGAAAATGAGATGTCTCTACCTATAAGAATAAGGGACCTAACATAGCTGACACTCGGGAATACCCCAAGTACTATTTTAGGCTGAAGAAGACGGCACAGTTTCGTCTAAACATGTACCACCAAGAATAAACGCTTTTTAGACTCCACCCCACTTTAATAGACTATTTCTTTTGCCATACTTCGTGTGAGTGACGCCACTGCCTCTCGCAAACGATGCCTATGTGCCCCAAAGCGGAGCAACATGTCTCTCCAATGATCTGCATTCGTGCCACTAGTGCCTGCACCCCCCTTTAGAGTTTGAGCTACCTTCTCAATATGATTTGCATTTATCTCCACATCTACTAACATCGGAAGTGGCATATCTTGAAAGTTTTAGGAGCAGGGATCATCCACGATCACAACATGATTGTATCATATTGTGTATAATCGATTTTATTATTGTCATCGGGCAAACCTGCTAAGACCCAGTATATTTTTTTTGTATGTTTTTTTGTTCCTTTGGTAATTTTTGACTTTAAATTCGTTTCATATTGGCAGTTTGGAGCTCCTACAGGGCTTAACAGACAACGGGAAGACCATAACTTATTTCGAGGAAGAGATCGGGTTCTTTTTATTGGAATTCATGTGCCCCTGCATAAGCGCTGGCAAGGAAATAGAATTGCTTGGAATAATCATCAATGTGATTAAATACCACGCATCCTACATTGATGAAGACGTGATGACTGGTATCATGAGGTACGTAATTTGTACTGTAAGAATAAATTACTGGTGAAAACTCCGGAAATCTATGTGCAGTCTCGTGTATATTTTTAAATTTGAAACCGAACCTTTATCTAAGTGGTTTGTTTCCAAATATATTGGCATCTTGAATCTTAAAGTATTCGATACCATATTATTTAGGAAGTTGTGTTGCCAGGGGAGGAGGGGGTGTTCTGTAACTTTTAAGTTATCACAACGCAACAACTGTTGATGGGCAGAACAACTGTTGTAACAACAGTTGTGCAAATCTTAGTTCAAAGCACTACCGGCAGATAGCTCTCCCGTCCTTGATACTCGATTTATCTTTTGGAAATAGGAAGGAGAAAGAAAGAAAACATGATGATTTATGGTTGAAATTACTTCAATTTACTAGCCGATATCATGAGCAACATAATATTCTTCCTAATTTTACATCCAGGTCTGTCTGCGTTCTATGCTGCAAAAGCACCAATGAAAAAGTGGTACTCAGCTGCCTGCAGGTGTTCGACGCTGTTGTCTGCTACTCTGAACTTCCCATTGATTCGCTTCCCGCGTTCATTTCAACATTGTGCCGCGCGGTGAATCTGGAAGTATACTGTCATCAAAGTTGGAAAGTGAGATAATTGAATTATTTTTTGTCGGATATAGAACGCAGAAGTGAATGGACCCATTAATTTATGTTTATTTATTATTTAAAAGAAGAGATTGAGATGAGGATGTGCCTATTACGTATTAATACTTGTGTAGTGTTTAGGGCGTCCCTCAGCACTGAGTGGCGTCCTTGTGATTATTATTTGTGTTTGTGAAAATTATTAGTTACTAAGACATGTCTCAAAATGAATGATGCCTGGAGTAAAGACCAATCAGTGTCAGGCGCAAAAAGACCGAACGAATGCAGTCATGGGGAAGAGGCAAGGTTACAAGAAGGTTGTTTCTCGTCGTCCCGAGGTGGTCGTCTGGGAGCAAAGGGAAAGAGGTAGAGGAAGGAGCGCAAAGCAGCGGGAATCATTGGCTCTCCCCTCAGTCCTCTTCACCCTTTGGCGTGTGCGTCCCTGGACGCGGACGCTGGGATGCAAGTGTGATGTGGCCTTCAAAAGGATAAAATTACATGTACGGAATAGCCAATTCCGACGCCACCATAGACTGTCAGACTGCCACGAGGGGGTGGTGCCACACTGATTCACGCGTTGGGTATCTTAGATCACAGATTTTGAAATGATTTTCAGTTTCGGGGAAAATGGGGTCTGCTCGTGGTTATTTTTTACTTTTTTTAAAGTATGGTCTCAGTGAGAGCTTTCCAAAAAGGTGCAACATGAGGGATATCGAATGTGCGACAACAGGTCTTGTATTTATAACTTGCTACGTCTACCAATCCGCGCCAGTCTGAGGGCTACCCTCAGCGCCTAGAAGTTACTACTTCATAAGCATTCTGTCCACCCATTTAGTGCCAACACTTGGAGGAATTTCGAGCTAAAAATTGGCAATTAAGGGTTTGAATCCAAATTTGAGGTCAAAAGTGGGAAAATTCCTACCCCTGCGCATAGCCTATTAGCCCCATTATATTTATCATCTTAAGGGATGTCCCGTGAAATGCATGCTACCTTGTAATGTTTGTAATTTAAAGGATTTGTGGTGAAGTTACCACTCAGAAGCATATCACTTTAGCCTACCTTGGAAAATATTTGAGAATGAGTAGACCTTACAAAAGAAGTCCTTGATTGCCAAGCTTATCATGGATCCTTTTGCCCTTATGAAACTGCGTAGAGAAGAGATCCTCGAGGGATGGAAGATATTTATCCGGGCATCGATACTGTACTTCTTGATATAATTCTCTGGATAATTTCTCAGGCCCTTATTACTACTTACGTCCAGTCTTTCTGTCCGTCTCTTTCGCATATTTGTAACTTTAGTAAATAATCCTTCTCTCTCTCTTCTTTTCTATCTTTATGATGATAAGGAAGCACGTGAAATACCGAGCCATGTGATTCAAGTCTTACTCTGGACCAGATGTTTCATTTTCCAAAGGTCCTCAAATTTTCCCTGTTTGCTTCAGATTATGAAAAATTTGATGGGTACACACCTAGGCCATTCCTCTCTGTGCACCATGCTTGGGATCTTGAAGAGCGACAATTCTCTCAGTGATCCCGGTCTTCTTCGAGGAGCCATTTTCTACATCAATATGGCGTTGTGGAGTTCGGGGAGAATAAAAAAACTAGAAGTCACGCCAACTGCTGTGTTACCTGCCTACATCACTGTAAGTTACCTTGAGAAATACAATCTTCCAATGTGTAGCCATTTCACCCATTCAGAACGTTTAAAATCACATTATCATCTACACTATCGCGTCAAGAGATCGATTCTCATCATGACAGTTGCTTGATTGGTAACGAACTAAATCACTCGTGATGAAGCAGTGGAAGCCCATTTCAATGAAAAGAAAACGGAGTCAATGAAGAACGTTGTCTATTTCTCAGAAAATATTTTAGTGTAAATTAATGTACAATTTTTTTCTTAGACTCTGGTTTCTTTTTATTGATTGGGTAACCCCACCACTAGTTAGTTGAGGAAGAAATACACCCCAATAGGGATAAAGAGCTTCAGAATCCCAGCTCTTTTTTAGCTGTTTACAAAAAATGTGTTTGCCCACTTTTGGAGATGAATTTTAGGCAAAGGCAATCAAGTTTTTGACAAATTAATGCAAAATACCTGGATGCTAGTTATACTTTTTCAAGAGATTTTCCTGGTAAATAACAATCAAAACAGTCAGACTCCAGTATAAAGGAACGAGCAGAATATTAATTATAACAATAAATTGACGGCTAAGAACCAGCACGACTTAACCCAATATCCTGAGTTATACCAGAAAAAATTTAAAAAGTAAAATTTTTCGTTATAAGTAGTCAGGGAATCAGTTTTTTCCCTCTCCTGAAAAGTTAAGGATATTGAGTTATGTCATGCTGGTTCTTAGCCGTCGAAATAGATTATTTATTTCACATAGGAGTTTGAATTCCACTTTGCATGTAATTAAAAAAAAAATCATGTTGATTATAAGAAAAAAGAAGTTCATTGTTCACAATAAATAGAGAAGTACAAAATAGGGGATGGGAAAACCAAAACTTGTTCAGATAATAGAAATAAGGGCAAGGGAGACCTATTAAAGGTGGCTACGCACTTGCGGTTTTCACCCGCGCGGTTTAATCGCCGCAGAAACGAAACACACACAACTCAATGGAAGAACGCGCACCTGCGGCTAAAAAACCGCGTTCTTCTATTGAGTTTTGTATGTCACATTTCCGCCGCGATTAAACCGCGCGGGTGAAAACCGCAAGTGCGTAGCCACCCTAACTCTCCTAAAGAAAAGGAAAATAGAGCATCAAGAAGAGGAAGGAAGAAAGAAGGGGAATAAACGAAAGAAAGAAGTGATTGAAACGAAAGATTAGTATATTTCCAACAATGTATCATTCAAACAACTGTATTATATCCCAATATCCTATCTATTATCACTTTTTGTCGTGTATTTTTTCAGGCGTTGAGGTGCCAACACAATCTCGTTATGTACGAAGTAATCCTGGGCCTTCAACGCCTGGTCAGCTCTCAAGGGAACTACCTACTGAATCCATCGTGGTCATTGATCATCCAGATCATTTCTATGGTTCTTGAACATATTGGTAATTATATTCTGCCGTTAGTAAATTGTAAGAGCATAGTTCAAATTCATTTATTGGTCGTATACAGGGTGTACATGTAACAGCTCAGTAAAATGTCAATATATTTATCAACCATTACGGATTGTTACATGCTTCCGAAATTCATCTTCTCCATTGTTAAATTCGTTCTTGCGGTTTCAGTCCTGAACATTTCCATTCGTGGGAAATGTCTTAGCTGGTAGGTATCTTGATCCCTTGCGTCTTCAAATTTTAATTTCGGAGTAATTTTAAAGTGTATTAGCCAGAGATGAGGACGCGACCAATGCATTGATAGTAAGGAGGAAACGAGAATAAAATGACAGAAAATAAAGTAAAATGTAAATCAAGTTAAAAAAAAGTTATATGCAAAAATAAACCTACCCCTTCTAACTTCTTGGTTTTGATGGTTTGAAAATTCTAGTTCAATGACTTTGAAACGCAAGGTGCGTCCTATGGTCCCCACTGGTAGGCAGAGACAAGCATATTCATATTCGTAAATGCGAGTGTGAATATATTCACACAGCAAATTTCCTAAGAATATGAATATATTCACACAACATATTTCATGTGAATATGAATATATCCACATTTACACGTGTGGATACGAATATGTTCTCAGGCCCACATACGAATATTAGATATTTACAGGTGTAGATTCGAATATATTTGTATTTACATTCACAGGAAATATTGTGTCAATATTTTAATATTCGAATTTACGAACATGAATCTCTGCTGATAGGTAGGTACTTGCCTATGAGGACTCATTGTCTTCATAGGCAAGTACCTAGATCCAAGGGGAGAGTGATGTCCTTCCCCCCAGATTTTACCTTTATTAATTGCTATTACCCAGCCTCTCATCAAGGATCTGCCACTAGTTCACATCCACTGTGAACTAGTGTACTACCAACAATTACTTTGCATATTTTTCTTGGCTCGTGACAAAGAGAGGGGGAACACCCTTCAACGTAGTACCCCGTAAGAAAACATGCACTCCCCTGCCACCCCACCCCCTCCTATGACTACCCTCGCTGGTCACCGAGCCTATGTTTTTGTCAAAGATAATGCGTAGTGCTTAAATGGTCCCAGAGCAAGGCCCGAGGGTGGTATGGTGGGGACTCGCTCCTACCCGAAAAATATGCAAAGTAATCGTTGCTAGACAGTGCCTCAGTGACACGTAGGACACAAAATTGAAAATTTAATTCTTCCATATTTATGTAGTTAGGTATGTACTGAAACTTGACTAAATTAGATCATTTGCTGAATTTGGCTCTACACCTTTTGTTTCTGAAATCTTTCTAAGATATTTCCATTTTAGATCTTAAAATTTAAATAGGTGGGAATCGTCTGGATTCAGCTAATAGTAAAGACCTTAAAATTGCTTTCATTCGTAAAGAACAAAATAATGAAAGCAGTTTGAAGGTGTTTTCTATCTATAGGCTGAATCCCGATAATCCCACCTATGAACTACTAAGTAGCCGACTACATCTCCCTTGAGTAATACGTTTTTTCGACGACATGCCTTTGAAAGTCACTAAAAAAAACTGGGTTAATAAAAAATTGCCAAAACTACATTACTATTATTATCATTATTATTTATTTCCTCAATTTATATATTTTTGTTTAACTGGAAAAACACGAAAAATCGAATTTATCTCCCATGAAGTTCACTGCTTGTTTAGTTTTATTGGTACAACAGGGTTGAATACACTGCGGTATAAGTAACACAATTTTTAACCCGAAGGTGAATTTACTACCGAATCCTAGACAATTTTTGTTGTTCATACAGATCATTCTGAGAGATGTGATGCCGTCAACATTCTATCGCGCCAACTGCACGAAACTCTTTCGAGCATCGAAGATCTCATCGAGACAAACGCTTTCAAGGGTTCTTCCTCCGCTGTTTTCTCCATTATATCGAAGTGTTATAAATCCCGTCCAGTAAGTCCAATTTGGTACCACACGCAAGGCATCAAGTATTGCCGTCGATGTAGCACGTACTCCCTGGATGCGATTTCTTAGTCTTGTTCAGTTCAGTTGAGGTGGAGACATCCTGAATTGAAAACATTTGCCCGTGGCTTGTTCAAATCTGTTAAACGCCTAGAATGGTGCATGGATGGGTAGTAAGTACCTAGTATATACACGGTCAGATTAGGTGGGGCATTTATCTTACTTCTTCGAGAAATCGCATCTGGAGATACCTTAATTCGTTTCCTTGATTTCTACGAAATGATGGTTATGAGCAACGATGCTCTTACAATCCTCAAGAATTTTCTCACACAGATATACCTACATTTTAGGTCCCTCATAATCCTTACTTCTGGGTTTGCAGGAGACTTCAGTTGAGAGGCTCATCAAATACTACTCCACAACTCTGTCGCCCGTGCAAGAAGACTGGCTCTCTCGACTAGACGCCCTCACCACCAGATTCTATGATGACGAGGATAGGAGCAGCGTGCGCCTCAAAATGCTGTCATTACTGTGTGAAATAGTGTCGACGAACAGGTATGTTATTAAGTTGATTAAGAAATTCAATTCAGTTTCCTATCCCTAAATTATAACTGTTCTGTTCCACATATCATTTGTGGTTTCAAATTAGTGGACAAGATAATGGATTCACTCCTTCAATAACAGAATTTCTGTCTATCATTGCAGATTCCTGTTTGAGAAACAACTGGTCAAAATTGTACTAGACCATTTAAAAGATGTCGCCGATGAACCGGATTTAACCGTTAGGGTTTCTGCCACAAATTTGCTGGTTGATCTCTTCCTAAATTCTAAACCAGAACATGCCAACGATGTAATAGTAATTTTGGAAAAAGTGAGTACCTAATTGATGATATTCATGTCAGTATTTTGCATTTCCTATCTTAAAATTACAATCAGATTACAAACTACTGATAGCCAATTCCCACGAATTCAGAATTTCCTCAATTGTTGATGCCTTTTGCTTTTTAGCACTTTTTTATCGTTTTTCAGCGGCCAATGTCCGCAAATCCTTGCAACGGACATGACTCCCGGTTTATTAGGGTCAGCCATGAACGTTTTTGAAAACACGTCATTCGGTTGACATGTTTATAAATCAGTGTTTAGTGCCACGTCATGGATGGTGTATGATACATGATTGAATCTCTGAGAGCGATAGGGAGTCCTTTTTGGTTTATTATTTTCAATATGTACTTAATAAAACTTTGGAATCAAGCATGAAAAAAAGCCTCAGAGATCAGATTTTATTAACAGAGGACTGACGAAAATGCTCCGACCAGAACCCCTCTCTGATGGTGATGAGGAGGGCAAAAACTCTTGATCCTAGGAGCATCCTAACTTTAAATTCGGCCCTGGCTGTAGCGAACATACTGTAATGTCAGCGGTTCTATTGCATTTAAACACATACATTTTTGGGTTACAGATTCTCAACAGAGCATTAGACCGGAAGATACGGGTTCGCGAAGAGGAGGCCGAAGATATTAAAAACGCGGCTCACGGTTTGATCCAGGGCTTCACTACTACGATGTACCGCTACAATCCTACCCCCGCCATCAAAGCTTTTCTCCTCATGACTTCGCACTTGAACAGCCACTATGACCAACCTGATTATATGAACCAGGTTTCTTCAGTACGAAATATGGTAGGTTTTGGTCGGTTTTGTGGGTCTTTGGAAATATTTGATTGGTTTTGATTCTTCATTCATGACTGCTTTCATGTGACTGGCACGTTTGAAGTGACATGGAGGGCGATACATGATGTGGTTCTTAGGATTGACAACCTTCTTAGGTCTAGAGTAATAATGTATTCTGGGTAATCTACGTATTCAGTCCTTATGAATTGGTAAATTTCTGGTCATTAATCAAATATATTGTAACATGCACTCCGTATAATAGTTTTGTCTAAAGAACCAATCACTGGAGTCTGCCCATTATTTGCTGCATGATGCTTAATCATTAGGTACGTTAGCATTGGTTAGCTCAGCGCTTCCCTTGAGGACAACCTGAAGAAAAGCTTTCTGCATAGACCAGTGAGGCTGGAAAAGTAGAATTGGTTAACACTGAATGTGTTACCTAACAACGATCTACGAGTGGCGTCATTTTACTGATGTCCATCTCTTGATTCCAAGTAGTGAATATCCTTTTGTGGTTCTATTTAGAAGGAGTTTACAACTTTCAACTAGCTCATTGAGTTCGGATTTTCGTGTTACAGATATTGGAGAGCTTGGTGCATCTACGGGCCGATTCCTTTTACCGCGTCGGCATCCTTGGACACGACCCTCTGTATAGCATGTTTTTGATGGCGCACCCGCCTCCTGAGACTGGCAAAGTCAAGCTTCCACCCTCGACCCCAATTCTGAGGAATCCTCTGGTTCCCGAATTCCATCAATCGCAATCCACTGAGCAAGCTGCTCCTGAAGAGTTGAACGATCATTATGAAGTTACTGGTTGTGATGTGCTGCATACGCTATCTATCGCATATGCTACGAAAGCAATCGTCAAAGCACTGAAAGTGGAAACAGGTAATTTAATAAAGTTAAAAGGTTAAAGTCATCTGTTGTTTTTGTGCTGCTGCACTGTATTGTTTTTTGGTTTGTAAGTAATTACGTAGGTATCGGAGGTTCAGCACCTTTCCCCAAGATGTGCAAGTACAATGCAAGTATTCACGCCTCCCCTTGAAATTTAAACCTTTGGATTTATACGGTTCCATTGATATCATTATTTATGAACTAAATTCGTTAAGCTTCATGTTGTGTTATCAATAAAGTACTGTAGAGAACATCTCGTCTCGTTCTTCAATTTCAGTCATTTCAGAAGTCATTCATACCTTTGCAAAGCCACCAGATATTGAACATTTTCAGAGAAAAAATGTAGCGTTTTTATCAATTATTGCAACTACTGTTTGTTTTCAGATTGGAAAGTGATGCTGATGATACTCAGAGAACTGCCTATAATGCTTCAGAATCGAGCTCTTTTTGTAACCGAACCCGAGCTTCTTCGGCAAAAAAGTGATTTGCAGATCGACTGTGTAGCTACGGCGATATGTGCTATGGTTCGTAAGAAAATCGCTGATTCAACCCTTTTAGTACGGCTTAAGTTAAAGCGAATTGCTGCGCTGGGACAGGCTAACGTGAACGCAAACTACCCCTCAGGATGTCCCATAACTCTGCTCTGCATCTGAAACTATGTGAAAAAAGAGCTGGACGAAATAGTCGTCAAGAGTCCCAGGTGAACGGTTTGTGATGGACGAAACTGCCGTCAGGAGTCCCTGGGGATAGTTTTGCTTGGACGAATATTTCGTCAGGAGTCCTCAAAGGGGGATCATCATCTACAAACCAGCTCACATTCCGAGCATAATTTCAAAACTTGTGCCTTTCATAGCTTAGGTACATGATTTGTATCGTAGTTTTGAGAAAAATATTCGGACTCGTATCCGAATAGAATAGGTTTTGAAAAACTGACTATTCCACCGAATGATTCCTTCACTCGTTGCGAATCTTTAGTGTTGTTGATAATTCGAAAAAATAATTGTCTTAGAAGCAATCAAACCAACCATTTTGAAACAGGTTGTATGTTTTTTTCTGTTTCTTCTCTAGATTTGCGATCGTGGGCTCTGTCTTCCTGATAGATTGGTCAACACACCTCCGAAATTCACGAGGTCTGACTTTCAATCGTACGTTTTCCCTGTGCTTGCGGCTCTTATCCCTTACCAAACTCACCTTGAACCGTCGCTTCAACAAAGGATTATCAAGTGCCTGGAATGTGGTAGGTGCAGGTCGATAATATCAGGGAGTTTACCCATCCTCGATATACCTTAAGCCTAGTACGTAACATACTTTGCTCTAGAGCAAATAATATAAGTGGATGCTAAACGACTATTTTATGTGGTAACCTCCCACCCTACTTCTGTCAGTTAAAATCGATTTCCAATTTACTATCGTGTTTTTGTTTCTTCTGTGCAACCCTTAATCCCCGCCTGTGGTTGGTCTCATTCGATTCCAAACATTGGAAACTATATCAAATATTGTAAAAACCATACGCTACTATTGAACGTTTTCAAGCGTTTAATGCCATGCCATGGTTTTCAAATGTCATCCCTTACCTTCTATCCTTTGGAGATAACTGACAGTAAGCCATGTTTCGATGACCATTCTGTGCCCCAATTGTGCTTGACAACCAACGGTGATTATTTAATTAGCGCCAATAAGGAAAACCGATTTCACGATAAATGAATAGGGGGTGTACGACATCTACTGTAGCCAATAAGTAACCTGGCCGGGAACTTGCTCATCATTTTGCAGAAAAACCTCGTGGAAATCGATGCAGCCGTTCGAGTCACAAACGGCCACATACGTACAAACAAACAAACAGACCTAGCGTAATAGTAACTGATCCTGATCATAATTTGGAGCTCCCTATTATTTATTTTAAACCTACTTACAACAACTACGATTTTCGGAGCAACCTTGTCTGGTTAACTTTTCAGACAAATGTCTCTATTTGATTATCAATGTGTATTCTTGAGATTTTTCGCTATTAATTTTTTTCATATTCCAGTTGGCCTGTCTTCAAGATGTTCAAAACTGTGTGTAAACGCCCTCACGATTTGTACTCTAGAAATGCGGGATGCGATGGTCAAGCTATTGCCAGAAGTGCTCCTCAATCTTTCCAAAATATCTGCCACAGTCCATATTGCTATTCCTATTTTGGAGTTTCTTTCCAGTAAGTCATGATATTCTACACTCATCAATTTGATGAATACCTACCCTCTTGGTATGAAGGGATGATTAATTGAACGAAAATCACCTCCATTTTGTTTCAGCTCTGACACAACTACCCAACTTGTTCGCCAACTTCGTCCAGGATCAGTATATGTCAGTTTTCGCCATATCCCTTCCTTACACGAACCCATTCAAGTACAATCACTACACCGTGTCTTTGGCTCATCACGTCATCGCTGCTTGGTTCCTCAAATGTCGCTTACCCTTCAGGAGAGATTTCGTCAAATTCATTACAACGGTTAGTAACACCTTAATTCACAAGGAAACAAGAACATGTAAACTCAACAACAATCCATCATGCATAGCAAAATAATCTAAGCTTCTTTTCTAGTTACTACGGCTAGTTGTTTTAAACTACTGCTAGCCAATTACGACTCAAAACACAACCAACATTTATTGGCTATCAGCACAGAAGTATTAAGAATTTACGGAAAGAAAAAATTTATTCACACATGAATTTGGAGGATTCATTTTGTATGTTATGTTCATTTCAGGGTTTGAAAGCTAATATACTCGTTCCCTTTGAAGAAGGAAGGATGATGGCTCGAGAAGAAATAGTCAATGAAGATTCTTCCAATCGAAAACGAAGTTCAAGCTTGACCGAGCAGGTATGACCGTATTAGATTATGTTCACTATTTATGTGACCTGTAAGCTAAACTAAATTTGAAATGTAAAATTAAATTAAAAATGAAAGTCACTCATCGCGCATTGTCGTTTCTCGGTACGGTACTTCTATTTTTCAGGGAAGTAGACGGAGGCACCAGCTGTCGAGTATTTCCCGCCCTCAGCCTCCTCCTATCGATAACATGCAGATGTCATTCCACAAAGAGTTGACTGAAACCTGCATAGATCTCATGGCTATGTACACATATTCCACGTGTTCTCCTGTACCGAAACGGTTAGTTTACACCTAATCATTAATGTTGAGCGTATTAACAGTCAATTCCAGCAGACAAATTGTTTGTTTGTGCGCTATCTGTCTCATTTGTTATTATACTCCTGCATAAACTATGTGCTTGAGATAAAATGCTTAGACTAACAGAGATGTTCTTCACTAGATGGCGATCAGGGAAAAACTGAGGACGACTGACAGTAGGGTATTTTGCCACTGTGAAGTTGGTGTTACTGATCACAGTGATGACCCAGAAACAGCTGGAAGGGAGGTGTGGAGAGGGTTATATCAACCACATAGAAGTTTATGCAGGAGAATAATAACAAATGATACAGATAGAACCCCCCTCTACGCCTCCCTTCCAGCTGTTTCTGGTCATCACTGCCATCAGTAACACCAACCTCACAGTGCCATAATACCCTACTGCCAGTCACCCTCAGTTTTTCTCTGGTCGCCGTCTAGTCAAAAAAATATTGTTTGTGCACTAGATTTTAACAGTTATAAATGCGATTGTCTCCTAAAACCCCTCATCTGCAAACAAATGTTCTATGGGCAAAAATTAGCGTTAAAACCGCAGAAAATATACATTTCCTCCAATTTTGTCCAAACTTCTCCAACGATTTTCACAACAGGATTTACTCCTTGATAAAGTAAAACCCACTTCTGATACCCCTCATCTCAAGGAAAATATTCACTCCGTTCAGACAAATAAGTAGGTACCCCTACTTAATTGACTTGTTCGTTTGATTATCATTAATATGAGCTGAGATAAATAGTGTGAAGTCTCGTACCAGATGTTTTCACAATAATTCGGTGGGAAATTCTCCCTACTCTCAGCAACCCCCGCTGTGGGGGAAACCAACCCTCACTCAACCAACAGAAGTTCATGCAGGAGTACAATATACTTTTATTTTATATATCGTACACTTAGTTATAGTTTTCTCTCAGTTTTGATTGCAAATTAAATTATGGTCTGTTGGGAATTGCGCTGGCTGTAAAAGCTCAGGGGCGTAATGGACTGTAGATTTGAGATTAATGAAATTATGCAATTCAAAAAGAGGTGGTAAACTGCTCTGAGAAACGAAAAGTAGTTGATTTTCTACTTACAATACTTGGCGGTGCTGCGGAATGTCCACCAGCCAGTGGGAAGCGGAAGAGGTGATGATTCGATGGTATTACACATTTCCGAGCAGTAGGGGGGGGGTTATACTTTCGGAAATTAGACTGCCAAGTACCATTTTACTCTACAAAAAATAAGGAAAATGCGATGGCACTAGAGAGCGATGCTGCTTGGGGTTCCGATAACAGATATAGACTGCACGTAGGCATGGGGAACAAGATAAGTGGTTTCATACCTGGCCCGGTAGGTGGCATCACCTCCTGGACCACTTTTAGCGCTTCATTCGAAGGTGGGTACTGAAGTTCCATACTGAAATTTTAATTGTGGTAGGAAATATTGATTGATCGTACATCGTATGAAACTGTATCGTATGAAACTTTCGTACGTATGAAATTGGTTGCAGAACGATTAAGAATACTTGGTTGGTTAGATAAGGAAAGTGAAAGGTTTTGAAAGATGATGGGAAGAGAATGTTGAGCAAAATCTCTATTATACTCGTAATTATGTACACTGAATATTTATAATATAATAACTTGCATTGCTGTATTTTACTTTGTAAAACTAGCTAGGTCTGTTTCATTAAATTTTGAAGTGGACTACGCATGTCGTGAAAGCCCAAATTGCGTCATGATAGAAACCGTTTTCTAGCCTCTTTTGCCAAAATATATATTATTACCTATAAAAATAAGTATCTGTTCGTTGGGAAGAACTATAATTTATTATGCCTCTATTCTAGACAAAATACTGCCGAAATGGTATTGAATGGTGGTAAAAGTATGACGTGGCTCCTTGGACACAAACTCATCACTGTAACTACTAGTGGTTGCACTCTCAAGGCCTTGAAACATGGTTTATGTGATCGCTGCTACCAAATTTGTCGAGTGGAGCCCCGTGAGTATACAATCAACAATTGTATTCTGCTCACTAAATCTCTCCCGCGCATATAACATTTATTTTTCTTTTTGTTCAGGATATGCTTTGTCAAAAGATGGCTCCGAGGACAAGAAATCCAGCAAATCCGAAAATAAAAGTTCAGAAGTAAGCTCCGCAATGACTATGAGTTACAACAATTTACGTTGTCTTACCTCGAACATAATGTTTGGTTTTATTTGCTGTAGAGTAACGCCTCTACAAGCTCTACTGGTCCAAATACGCCGGATGAAGAAAAAACAGCCTTTCCTGAACCTGAGCAAGCCAAAATTGATCAACTGATTTACGGTAAATCTTACTGGTAGCCTGTTTGGCTGATTACCACCACGTGGATCGTTTGCTCAATGAATGTATCGGTTACCGTTTAATTGTGTTTGTTATTATTCGCAGGGAAATCTCAGGAACATCAAGTTTGCGCTTGCTGGTGCAAAGGCTGGGCAGAAATTCTCGTTCAGAGACCCACTGGTTAGTTTACCAATCAACTTCATTGGTTAACCAATGTCGGGTCTCATTTCAATTTTTATTGGTCGTTAGTTTATTTATATCCACTCATCTCCTCAAGTCCTTTGTACATTAGCAAGTGGTACCTTTAGTAGCTTTAACCATACGTTGTGAATAGATTGTAACTTTGTTTTGTTGTTTTAATGTTCAAACAAATTACATCGTCTGTTACTGAGATGCGTTGAAAACACCCGTAACTCATCCCTAATGTA
The DNA here is from genome assembly GCA_030264115.1 of Lygus lineolaris. Classification (NCBI taxonomy): domain Eukaryota; kingdom Metazoa; phylum Arthropoda; class Insecta; order Hemiptera; family Miridae; genus Lygus; species Lygus lineolaris. The sequence continues at coordinate 6,106,830 of JAEMON010000012.1, forward strand.
TCTTTCTAGGGTCTATGTCTTGGTCAATGCGATTGCAAAATGAACCCCATTCAGTTCATTGGAAAGACTGGAAAGATAATAGCAATTCCGACATTTCAACGCTATTCATACCTGGTAAAAATGAAGAAATAGTAAGTATCTTCTATGCCCTCCCATCATCATATCATTAAACTCAAACTTGTTATCTTACAAATCTTTATTTTTTCAACGTTATTGCCTCAATCTATGATATTTTGTTCTAGTATGTCGCCAAAGATAGAGACCGCTTACAAGAGAGAGTCGGCTCTGATCCCGTGAGTATCCCACAATCGCCTATCAGACGCAACGTACACCACGATATGGATGATTTTGGTAAGTCAATTACGTAATTTTGATAGTTCCGAAATTGTTAAATTTGTCAGGTTCGAATGGTGCATTTATTTTTAGCATGGAACATGCTTCTGCTATGAGTACCTTGTTCGAAAACGATTCCAAAACCGTTATGATGCTCTTCAGCCTCTGTAGGGTTCTAAGTATTTGTTTTCGTAGTTCTAGTATTGTTTTGTATTGTATATCCCCATTTCAATGAGATTTATCAATAATTATTATTTTCCTAATAGATCTCATTCACGATGAAGAAGGCAGTGGCAGAAGTAGAAACCCCGTAAGGAGGTCCAATTCGAGCCCCGAAATGAGTTCCAGTTGGAAGAATCCTTTGCTGAATCCGGATTTAGAAGGCGACTTGGGGGATTCTAAGAAGAAACAAAATTATTCCAAAGATATGAGGCGAGTATGCAAACTCGCTCGAAACCTTCCTATATCGATATTTGCGATGTATTGATACCTATATCGATATTTTGAAATCTATGTACAGATAGTTTCCCATAAACCACAAATGACTACTTTTTAATCGGATTTTTTCTCTTGAAATGTAACCTCTAAAAATGACCTATAATTGCTGGCCTACAAGCGCATCCTTTTATCATTTAATAATGATTAACAGGACGTTTCCATTTTTTCCGACCGTCATGTCACGGCGAAAATATCGCACCTTCGCGACTGATCTTCACGTTTAGAAGTACCGCGATGGATTTTCACGACCGTCACGTACGAAATAATTTAATCGTTATTAAATTATCTGACTGTAGAACCGTAG
>JAEMON010000012.1:6111776-6150456 GCA_030264115.1 Lygus lineolaris
GAAATCCACCATTAGGGAATAAGCAAAAGGCAATTAGGAAACATGATTTTCCTGCAATAATAAGTTCGAAATGAGAGGTTGATAAAACTACGTTGTAACACTACATGCACCTTCATGATGATAATTAGTCTGACAACCGAAAATCAAGGGGGTACCTATTATTTCTTCTCTCCCAACCTCAAGTGATGCAGTAGGATGTAAATGATTTAGTTTACGCAAAGCCCATTGTGAATGACACCATTTCCTTGTTATTTCTGTTCATCTAAGGTAATATTTCACGTCGCCACGCTCATGCCTAATCACCCAAACGATCCTAAAGGAAACAAGAAGAAATTACACATTGGAAATAATTTTGCCACCATCGTTTACAACGACAGCGGGGAGGATTTCAATTTTCAAATACTCAAGGTGAGGTTTTAGTTGTTATCAATATCATGTTTTTATAGTGAACAAGTATATCGAATAATGCGTTACACTGCAGGAATTTTGCATTTTAATAATGAATAAATGAAGGATACATTTAGAAGATGATTGTTTGTTGAATAAATTGATGTCAAAAACTTACTTTGGAACATTCTTGTACAGAGTTTTCAAGTTTTGATTCTTCAAGAGAAGGGGTTCACTTTGCCTTGTAAAGAACCTGAAGGGTTAGTTTGAATTCTTCAATTTATTATGTCTATTCTACATTGTTTTAGGCTCAGTTCAATTACGCTGTGGTGGTTGTGGAGCCTCTCGAGCACGGTACGAATCAGATCAAAGTGCAAGTGAGAGATGAGCTGGTGACTCACATGTGCCACACTGACTACAAGGTCATTTCAGATCAGAGCGTCGCCATCCTCGCTCGCCAGCTTGCCCTTCATTGTAACGTAAGTGTATTGATAATGATGAGTTACGTGGATATGTGATGCTATCGAGGTATGTAAATGAAGTTACTGTTACGAAGGAGTAACAACATTGAAGCCTGGTTCACATGAGCTAATAAATCTGGAGCGCCATACGTAAAAAAAAGTTGAAAAAAAGCGTAAAGCAGAATATCCGACCGAGACAGATAAAGAACAATTTCTCATGTCCTAGCTTCTGCTTTTTGGAAGATTATAAAGTTGATCGCATCCTGTGGACGTCAGATCTTCTGGTCATAGGACTATCAGATTGCCGAGTAGATCCGGAGTTATCAGCTCATATGAAATAAGTGAGGCTCGAGGGGTTTTGGGAAATTCTACTTGCTCTTTGCAGACATGAGTTTTATGCAGACAACTCATGATGGATGCTAGAGTATGATACCTGCAATGATCCATTGCATCACTTTATTCTGTAAAATGTGTCTCTCATCTTCCCTGAGCATCTAAAGAATCAAAGAGCTTACCTTCCACTCTGCTGGCATGGATGGATACATACAATGTGTCCGTGGAACATGATTTCAGTAAAAATCCCTCTTAGGAAATGCCACGATTTTTCATCGATTGCTTGCAACTATAATGCAGGATATCTGTTACTTGAAAATGGCCTGACTGCGTATTTGGAAAAGTCTGAATTCAGCACCAACCATTCCAGACGCTGATTTCGTTATTTGTTGATGATGAACGCAAACACTTCCTAACTGTCCCTGTAGCTTTGAAAGAATCTCTTCCTATCAGGGTTTGGGTGTATTAGTTGTGGGACAGTCAGTTGTTCGATTTATTATACATTGGGAAGAGATTGGCAATGACTGGAGATGGTTGAGGTGGCAGCATCTCTTCAAAATGGTTAAACAAATTGAACCAAACTTGACCAACTGTGCCTTACTTGGCTGTTAATGCCGAAGGCATCCCCCTTTTCAGGAAACGCACACACCAAACTTGATTAAGGACAGGGTCTCGGATTGTTCTGGAGGAGGTGGTGCCGGGTTCACATAGCTTTTCAAAATGCCCAGCCAGACTTGCCTCTTCGCTGCATGTTCGAAGTAACATCCAAACAAATGCTTGGTGAGGTAAATATAGGTGTACTAGATGTGGCCATTCCGGGGGCTCTGGGTGGCTTCGCCTTGATCATGGTGCCCCCTTGAAGGATGTTTTGTGATCCAGACCCTTCCCACCAAGGTTTTTGCTGTATTTACTTATTTATTTTTATTTTATTCTATTTGTTACTGTTCCCATTTATTTTACCTTTTGTTTTAAGTTTAAGTTAAGTTTTTTATGTGATTATTCAAGGCCATGATCTTATTTATTTTGTAATTTTTTCTATTTACAACCTCAAGAGCCCTTAGAGGCCTATTGTAAATGTATTTGCCAATAAAGGTCTTCTTCTTCTAGATGTAGGTGTACTTCACGTTTTTAAAACCTCTTGACAATGAATTGATTGAAATTTTCTGCAGCTGGCAGCAATAGTTGTCTCCAAAAGCAAGCAAGAACCCTACGCCTCCAACTGGCTCGAGCGCCTCAGACAGATCAAGCGGATCCTTTCCAAAACCGTCGAGGACCGGCCGCCACCGCGCCTCAACTACCACCACAGCGGCTCCGATAACCTCAACACGAATATCCAGGACTTTACCGAATACACGTGACTCCGCTTTTTCCTCTTCAATCAAATGTACGCTAAGTATTTGTGATGCAATTTGGATATTTGTAAACTAATTATGCCAATATGACGTTAAATATATTTTATAGAAATGACATCAACATTTTATTTCATCATCCTCAAATTTTACCTTTTAGAAGAAAAAAAAATTACCACTTTTAGACTGGTGGCATTAATTACCAATATTAGTTAAATTAATGCAACAATAATAGTTAGGTACTGTCTATCTAAACTCTAAAGATACTGTTTCGAAAGTCAGACTGAATTTCAGGTGAAATTGAAAAGTCAGACTGGATGGGGTAAAGTTGTGGATTAAAAAGCTGGGCATTGTGTGTACCAAGTTATGCCAAGCGTAGTATACCTACCTTCAGCAACTAAAGAATGCTTATGGAAGGAAAATGAAACTATTCAACCTGTTTTCATAACTGTGAACCAATTTGCTAACGTTTTCAACATATCGATCTTCCGATATATCGCAAACAACATCGATAGCATCTCCGAATGATATATTGGGTCTCCAATATATCGAACCTAAAATTGTTGTTATAACTAGAAAATCGCTCGTTGCATGTTTCAAATGTGTCCTATTGAACTAACATAATACACCTATTTACTGAGAGAATACTATGAAAAAGACCATACCCAGTTTAAAAATTGGAATATATCGCCGCAAAACATATCGATTTACATGATATCAAGAGTAGTTGTTGTGTTGTCTACTCATCTGGAGTGGTCGTGGAGGGGAGAACAAGTGCTGCCAACTCTGTCTTGCCTTTGCGATGAAATCAAGATTTCAATTATATATTCAACTTTACAATCGACTACCTATCTTTGTTGACTTAAAATTTAATTAAAAAAATATTGTTTGAGGTGGTTTAAAAAAAGGATAGCCCTGCATTTAGCCCTTTAGCTCCGAGGCCTGCGACATCGCGTACAAATAGATGTAACTTGGGGCCGAGGCCCTCCTTTTTGGTGCAAATGGTCAGCCGCGGGCTGGGGGCAAGGCCCGCTTTATAGGGTTCTTACGCCATCTATCTTTAGTCGCAATAACTATTCTCCAAGGACTTCCCGTAGGAGTGGAGAAATATGTAACCATGGAAGTCTTCTTTATATTATCCATCATCCTATTAGTTCTAAAGCTTCCCGATAGATGACGGAAAGACTGTCTTTTTACCATCGTGTCATGAAGGGTTGAAGAAAATGAAGCTATTGCAATGGCTTCAAAATTTTTGTACTTAATGCAAATTTTTGACAATTTTCTTCATGGAAATCCGTTTCAGACCATTCTAAAACGATTCCTGAAATTTAACACTTTTTCATAAGTATGTACCTATATATATATTTACATATGTGTTACTCCAGACGATATCTGCCTGAGGGATCGAGATAAAAAATTCAAAAAAATTTTAAAATGTCAATATTTTCAAAAGAAAGGATGATTTCGTTGGCCAGAATTTTTTGGAGTACTCCAAGGGGTCAAATTTTGAAAATTTAGAGTCAAAAATCGCGAAAAACGTGTTTTTTGAGGTTTTTGGTATGAATTACCATCCTAAACACAGGAACATATGGTATATTCGGAATCAGCGTGAAATTTCCTGTACGAATCACCCACAAAATCGGTTAAAATTATTCTTTGAAAATTCGCTCATCAACTCATGCTGCATGAATGGAACTTTGGAACAAAATGATCTAGATACTTGGGATATTTTGAGAGGAGTAAAACAATAATTCTTGTTTTAATTTTCTGTTTTTGCTTCAGTAATAAATACATAGTTTGCCTTCCCGTCTAATTTGTCGGAAAAAAGTTTTAATTAAAATGTTAAAAGTCTAATTTGTCGGAAAAATACATTAGACTAGAATGTAAGAATACAATTAGACGGAAAAATAATACATTGAGCTAAATAGGTATTGTGACTTTCTCTTACCAATTCACACAACATCAATTAAATCACAACCATTCAGGTATAATTTATTGTAAAAAGAGACTGAAACCGTGCGCAATTAATAGTCAGCGGAATACGATGCTTTGAGTGTTGAAACAAACTTTTACTGCTTAAAATCAAGTTTTCGAATGCGCACAGCCCGACGGCGATTAAATAAATAGGAGCCGTCTAGGGACTAACCCGCACAATCCCTGAAAATATCATCAAAAGCGGAAGGTTCTGCCTGGGACTACGTAGGTATTTATAGACCACAGACAGACAAGCGCGGAACGAAATTGTTCATAAAGCTTTAAAAAGCAAAAAGCATGCGTAAATTTTGATTTTGAAATTTACATTTGCCAAACAAAAATTTGATTTTCAAAACTCAGAGGTCACAGAACAGGTGTCGAATCATCTGCCAACACAACAAAAAATAAAGACAGATTTACGGGTGAACGGTTAATGAAACTTTTAGGAAATGTTCCAGAAGTAGCAACACTTAGGTACCTATGCTGTATGAATTGCATTATTTTTAATATTTTTAAATTTTTCTTATTCTTTCATCAGTGATTTGTCACAATGTTTTGATTAGTCACCAAACAACCCGTTTGAGCTGTGGTGGCAGAGCCGTGATGTAACATAACATGATTCTTCTGCTATCGATCATACGATATATCGATGTGTAATCGATGTCTTGATTCGAAGAGCAATGTTGATGACAATGCAAAATGCGGGAAGGTAGGCAATCATGACGGCATGGGATTTTTTTGCTCTAGTAAAATCAATTAAAGCAAGTGCGGGTCTATTAGGTGCCAAAATAAAGCCTACCTACCTTGGTATTTATTTCTCTGTTTCTCCTCCCCGGTAGTTATTGAACTCTTCGGAACTTATTGAACTTTTTACTAATGGGAAAACGCCCCGACGCAGCTCAAAATCTGTTTATTTTTAAAATTTAAACTACATTATTTTGCTTCCTCACTACAGGAAGCACCTTCGTATCCGTGCAAAAAGTAGGACAAAAATGTCTTAGGTACAGAATCAAAATGTCCTCTTACATACATTCCAAAGCTTTTTGAACTATTTTGCTTACTCTTAATGGTCCGATTTTGATGAAATTCTCTAGGATTGTGCGGGTTAGTCCCGAAACTGTCCCCTATTAATTGCATTGCTCTCAGATCACTAGTAGGTTTATATTCCAAAACTACTCGACCAATTTCGGCGAAATTCTAGACGACTCTAAACTCTAAACTTTGTTGTCATAGGCATAAATCCGGAATTATTCCACGCATATTCCGGTGAAATGTTCACTGACTGATTCTATGCGTCCATTTTACAAAAGTGAGAAAGCTACGCTTTTAAGATGTATTTACATAACAATGATTACATCTGGAACAATCCGATGAAAATGTGGAAACACTCCCTCCTTCGGTGTTAACTTGTGTGTTGTGTGTAAGCATTTACTTTCATATTTTCATAAGATTTTCTAACTTTTAGCTCGCACTTTAAGTATTTCGTTTTTAATTGTTTAGATCGGTCGTCACAAAAATGATTTTGCCGGTTTTTTTTTTTTTCCACAACAGATCGAAAACGGATGTGACTAATCGAGTTAACGAATCGATATTTCGTCAGTCGATCGAACCACCGCCCGGTCCCTCCCCTTGCCCTTTCGCCCACATCTGACGAGAAAAGAACGAGAAATTTTCAGTGAGAAACTTGGTGGTGAGAAGAGAGAGCAAGTGAAGTATGCAGGACAAGTATGATGGCTCTATCTGAGATTCGCGTTGGGAACGTACTTTCGAACAAAATAGACTTCCAAGAGGTAAATATTATCCGATTTTCATCAAATTTCGACCGTTTTTCCCCTGATAGTCGAACAGTTTCCAGTGAACCTCGCTGCGGCAACCCAGATTCCCCGATGCCCTGTTATTTTGTTGCTTAACCTCTCCCTTTCCCGTCCGGATGCCAACTCAGAAGTTTTTTCCCGTGGAAGTTCAACTTTTTCTCGGCAAACCTTATCTTCGAAGAAATTCGCCGTAACTATCTCCAATTTCTTCGATTTTACCGCAACATTTTCAATCGTGTACTTGATTTGTTCTCGTCAACTTTCTAAACTCCGTTTTGATCTATTGAATTTCTAACATGGTCCAAATATGGTGACAGGATTTTTCTTCCCTTCACCTTCTGCGAGTGTATAGAAGTTTTTTTCGTAGAATTTTCCGTATTTATCTCAGGTTATTTTCTTCGTTTTCTGCGTATTTTTCTTTTCTTTGATTGGCTTCGCGACCTCGTTCCAGTATTTTCGTCTTTATTTAGTTTTTCCTCCTTGGGTTCACGATTATAAACGCCCATACCTGCGCGTTTGTCTCGTAAATCTAAACTAGGGCAAACCGATCAGCGCAACAGATGTCGGCTCCGCGGCCTGCAGTTCATCATTATTTATTGATATTAACGGACATACATAATTATGGTACCTAATTCCAGTAAAATCTATCCCTGATTCGTAATTCGTGCGTCTGTATCACTGAGAAACAAGACTCGAGTTGCTACTTAGGATTGGACGTCCTTTCCGTGATGAGATCAAGTTGGGAAGAGATATTTCACAAGTTTTGCGGGGTTTTTAGTGGTTTACTCAGAACAATAGTGCCTGGTTTGATTATCTAATTTGTATCGACGAATTAGTGCCTGTCAAGTATTCAAGGCAACAAAATCGGAGTTCATCATCATCATAATTTGCATCTTAAGTATGTACGTAACTTATGTTGAACCAAAACATATCTATCTACTTGCCTATAGGAGGATCATCTAGGCACCTACCTACCAAGGATGTTCGCCAAATCTCAATACTTTTGTATACCTTAATCATGGACCTAGAAGGAGAAATGTTGGTCTATGACTATAGGACCTACCTAACTATAAGTCCTTTGCAAGTTTTCAAGGGGTTGACATAATTAAGAGCATCGAGTCCACTTATTTCGGTTGTCCGAAATGTCACATTAAAAAAAAAAAAAGGAAAGGTGAAAGGCTTTGTCCTTCATTCTAAATAGACTTTGTGATGGTTGTAAGTTGACAAGAATCTTTTAGATAAGTAAATTTCAAAAACCCTCATTCAGGTTTTAGTACATTTACCGATTTACCTATGCAAATTCTAGTTCATTAATTTCTAGTTCATTATTTTTTGGCTAACCCTAGGTACTCGTGATTTTTGTATACCTAGTTTCCTCAGTTGAAGGTAGTCTGGATTCTGCGAGAAAAACCCTCACTTAACAGCACAGCGTTCCTTATTAAGCGACGTTTCGAGTCTGAACTAGGCCCTTCTTCAGGCAACCTGTTCATGATAAAGAAGTCCTCAAGTCCAAAAAAACTGTAAAAATAGTGGGGGGGGGGGGGGGGGGGGACGTTGCCTATCAAAAGGGAAGAGCAAGAAAGGTTGTATCTTTCTTTCTCATGAACAGGTTGCCTGAAGATGGGTGTAGTTTAGACCTGAAACGTCGCTAAATAAAGGAATGCTTTAAAGTGAGGTTTTTTTTTGGCTGGATCTCTAGTAATTACCTACAAATAACTAATCATGCAGCTGACTATTTCTTCCTCGTGGTTTCCTCATCATCCTTGTGACCATTCAATTTTCGATAACTAGGTACTTAGGTACTAGGTATAATTCTAGGTAGGCTATAATGGAGCCCTGGCCTAATTTATTCAATCCTCAGCATAATTTCTCCTTAATCTAATGCGCATTTTATTCACCCCCTCAACACGTTTTGGTCTCAAACTTTAATATATCGGACTCCTGAGAAGAATTCACTACAAAAGCCCTCACATTCTCATATTATAAAGTCGCTGGAGGGCTGCCTTGATGGAAGAACCCCAAAGCCTAACCACAACTCAAAAGGTAACGCTATTGCCACAGTGGAGACCCAGGTACTGGAGGGGTGGCAGAGGGCAGCAAAAGGAGACATCGGGATAGACAAAACACAGACAATAATAAGCTCTTCATTATTGGAGTCACTGGTTTATTTTCCTTTTCATTATTTAGAGTACGTTTTTAAATTCCCCTTATGTATGGTCCTGAGTGAACGCAACTTGAGAAACCTGAAGAACTGATTAGGATAAGTTTTAGATAATGATGAACACCATACAAATGATATCATCAATACAAGGTACCAAGAGCACCTAACCCAATCAATAGGGATCCTTTTAAAATCATAAGCTGATAAGCAACAATCGAAAATAATACAGGCTGAAGAAGTCGCCGATGTCGCGACGAAACGTACCTAAATAATGAGAAGGGAAATAAACCAGTGACTCCAAAAATGAAGGGTTTTTCCAGACGAAAAATGGTCCACATCATAAATAATAAGCTCTGATGAGGCTCGCCTGGGGCGAAAGCGCTAAGATATGACAAAAATTAGTAATAAAACCAATTGAATCGAGAAGAGCCTATTCACTTCTCCTCTCTAAAACCTACCTATATTCAATTTTCGATTACTAGGTACCTAGGTATAATAACTCTAGGTAGGTACTAGGTATACTGTAGAAACGCGGACCTACTATAAATAATCTCTGTGAGACGCTTGAGGCAGGTTGATGGTGAAGTCATCATTTATCATCTTCTTCCCTGAGATTTTATGGATGAAAACTAGCTTGGAAAATTATAAATGCTTGATCTCCATTCAAGTTTGGTATGTACAAAATCGTGTGGGCCTTAAATGTTGTGGATATTATGTAGGCATGCACCAGTTGTATTTATGAACATATTATAATTACCTACCTACACAATTTCTCACTTCCCTAATCTTCGCAGGGACCTGCATATGATGGACTTAAGGCAACATCTGAAATGGATACTTATTCTCCCTGGTCATACGAATTGACTCCTACTGACTTCTTCCAGGTGAGCGTGCGAGTACTTGAAATCCTTACTTCGGTAGTATCTTTTTTAAAATGTTAGGTAGGTACTCCTACGAACATCTGGGCCTGAAGAGGTGTGTGGCCTGATGCCCGAATGGTCGTTGGTGATTTTAAAGAGTCGGTAACTTATCAATAGGTAGGTACATAAATATACTTCGTTTGCTTTAATATTTTTTCGTGTCGTCACATTGCGTCATACAAACGATGATGATTTTACTTCGTATTTCCGCCATCTCTAAGTGTAAATTTGACGAATAAAGAGTATATACCTAATTAGAGGATAAAAACATCTGGTGCGAGGCTTCACACTACTTTCCTCAGTTGTATTTGGCCCTCAATCTATTTTTGTGGAGATGAGGGCTATTGGAACTTGTTTCTACTTGTTAGAAGAGTGAGTCCTATGAATTTCATCAAAATCGTTAGAGCAGTTTGGGAGAGAAGCTAAAAAAATGGGCTAAAAACGACGTTTTTTCAATCTATTTGTAATATCTAATAATTGACGTGGAGGGCTGAAATTCTTAGGGTCTCATCCTCAGACATGTAGAAACCAATCCTCGAAATCGGAAGTTTTTTAAAATCGTTTTCGTAGTTGCCGCAATCGTGTTCATACACAAACATACGGACTTGAATACACTTTTCCAAAACGTGGAGAAAATTGATCAGATGTCGATTTGGACCAGTTAAAGGTGGTGTTTCAGAAATTGTTTTTTTTTTTTAACCTAAATTGTTCAGAAAGTTCTGAAACGTTGAAAACAAGTGGAAATTTTGATTTTGGAGGACACACATTTTTTAAAATTTCTTGCATGATTACATAGTTTCCTATCTTCTACCCTTCTACGTACGTAGAACTACGTACGTGAAGTACAAATTCGTATCCAGGTTATTTTTCCCAAGTTTTGATTTTAACTGTAACACGATCTAGTTAAAAACGAATCAGGACAAGTGCATTATTTGAACTATTAGATTGGTTCTAAGCAGTAATTAATTGTAATAAGGCAAACTAATTCGCTATACTAGATGAGTAATTAAATTATCAATTTGATTATCCTTTGCGATGTTCAGAAGCATATACTTTTACAATAAAGTAGTTGTTAGGTAGGTACCTAGTAGATGTTTATATGCTTGACATTGATAATCATGTTACAGTTCGACAGTTTTTATTTTGACAGTAACACGATTGAGAATCTCTTAGCCTTCAAGTATGTACAAACATTTGGTGCGGAGTTCACACAACTTTCCTTACTCATATAGGTAGACCCCGTAACTTGTACTTGTTGAAGTTTTTCTGATTCCAAAAGTATTTTTCGAGGCATGAGGGATTTTTGATGAGATTCGTACCTATTAAGGGTGCGTGGACGCCCGGCTCGAGAACGGCCTCAATGATGGCCCGACGCAGCTCAAAATCCTTTTTATTATTGTTCACGTTTGTGATTTCGAAAATTAAACGATTTGCGTATGTTATGGAATAATGGTTACATACTTTACGATGTGAATCATAATTTTAAGTCTATTCCATCCAGAGAAAACTGGAAGAAACTGATGAAAACCTGGTTTTTCATAGGTTTCTTCCAGTTTTCTCTGGATGGGATAAACTTAAAATTATTATTAAAATCGTAAAGTATGTAATTATGATCGTACAACATACGTAAATCGTTTAATTTTCGAAATCACAAACGTGAACAATAATAAAAAGGATTTTTAGCTGCGTCGGGGCATCGTTGAGGCCGTTCTCGAGCCGGGCGTCCGCGCACCCTTAAAGAGTAACTCTTGTGAAGAATCATTAATGTCCATCCAGACAATTTGAAGAAAATAAATTAATAATTAATAAAATTAACGCAAATGGCGTTATTGTAATAAACTTGGCAGCTCCCAAGTTGTGGCGCTTACTTCAACAAGCGAAATGAGCTTACTCGGTGGATTGTGCTCACAAACATGATCAATTACGATTAGTTAGCTACCTAAAACAACCTCAGCTTTATAACTCAGGATTTCCAAAAACTGTAGTTTTAATGCATTCCCGTTTAGAACGGTTATTGATTAAATAAGACCAGGTTTCTATGCAAAAGGATTATAAATATGTACTTTGATTATCCCTTCATTAATAGGTAGGTAGATTTTGATTATACGTAATACGAGTAGAAGTATTGGTCATGAATAGAAGTTTATTTGGCGTGGTGGTCGATAAATACGAAGGGTGGGTGCTCTTTGTCAGAGGAGGCTCGATTGTTTAATTTCAGTAATTGAACTTCGATTACCGGTTTTTTCCGATAACGTCAATTTCACTGCTCCTGCGAGGTTATAGATGTTCTTCAAACAAAGTACTTATGAGGATAATTTTCTGTACGTTCTTCCTTCTGGGAATACGCTGTTGGGCAGTATTCCTGTATGATATTACTGTCGACTCTCGTTAATTCGAAACTCAAGGGACCCACGTAATGAAACTCAAGCGAATTACCTACTGAAAATACGATTCCCGATAAATCGCTTGCTTTATTTTGGGTAAATGAAGATAAGACAACTAGAATAGGACGGCATATCCTCCTCTTTGACAATCAACAGCTGTCACTGGTGCCAATCCAAACTCACAAGACATCATTTACCTGATCTTCCCTAGGAGACTTCTCATCATCTCTTCCTCCACTCCTTTCGATGAAACTTACGACATTTTCTTTAAGCTGAGTTACCACTGAGCTGCCAAGGTAAACTAAACCTCTAATAACACTACAGACGGTCCTCGAGTTTCAAGGAGACCTTGAGATGGTCTTCGAGGAATACTTAAGCCGAATCCGTATTATAATCGTTCCTCCGAAAACAAATTTCGAGGACTCCTCGACTTCCATTACGGCCGTATTAATAAATCCAACTTGGAGTCGAGGAAGCCTCCAGCCGAGGGAAACCGATTTCAAGGAGCGATTTTTCAAGGCCCCGAGAGAGGTACCTTGAGGATTCCCCGAAACTAAATTGTATGGTAAAAATTTTAAGACAAAATTGAATTGAATTTCGTCCTTTCATCATAATAAGAAGGAAACAAGAAGATATAAACTTCCCAAAAGAATTTCCTCTAATAACTTACTACAGATTTTTCAAAAATTCGGGAATGCTCAACAGGTTATCCCATACCCCCAATAACAAGCTCACTTGTTGTTGTGTTCTCTTTGCTTTTGTGACCTTTCTCAAGCTCTTTGCCTTTGTTCTTCCGGGATTTTTTGGCAAGAATGACGCCCACAGACAAATGGACCGTCTCCCTAAGAGGTGAGAAAAATCTCCCAAGTTGGGTAAGCAGTATAGGTTCTTCACAACAATCTCAGGCTATTCTTTGTGCACTGTTATCCAAAAATGTTGCCAATCTCGCAAATATCTGTAGAATATGATGCCGACATGGATTTTGAGGAGACCTCTGAACTTCGAGGAATACCTCAAGCCGAGGAATCCTCAAGGTTCGAGTCGAGGTCGAGATTGGTTTATTCCACACAGTTCCTCGTATCGAGGAGTCCTCAGCTCGAGGAAACCTTGACTGAAGGTTCGTCTATAAATCCCGTCCTATGTACTAGAATTGAATAGGGACCATCTTACTTGAAATAATAGGTAATTTTCTTCTGCTATAATGTCCCCAAGTACCTTGTCCATCGTATGCACAGAAAAAATCTTCGAATTGCCGATGGCGGTTCGGATGCGGTTGTCTTACAAAAAAAAAAAAAAAAAAATTGAGTTACCAAAACCCTGTAGGATCTTTGTACGATTTTCGTATTATGTATTCGATAATGGGAGTTTTTCAAGGGAATTGGTTAGCATTTTCGAGAGTCGACTATATAATGTTTCATTTAAAGATCATTACAGATCCAAATCTTTTACGAAGTTTGAATTTTTCATTCTTGTTACAGAATGGAAGGACAATTGACGATAGTTCGCTTCCCGGAAACTCAATCGTCGACGACATCGTTACTAAGTTATTGGATGATGATTGCTCAAGCGTAGTCGATAGAAAGGATGGGTAAGTTTTGTATGGAGATTCTGAAACTCCAATCCAGATTCCAAACTGATAGGTACCGTCACTACACCCAATAGATTTGCTTAAAAATTCTAAATTATATATCAACTGATGATCACGTTGTATCAGGATTCCTTCCGTTTTCTGGCTGTTCAGCTTTAGACGAGAGATCGTCTATTATTACATACGAATTTCAATAGATTTCATTTTTAATATCGCTGAACAGCCATCAAACGGATGAAACCAATACATTTGGGCATTTGAGTAATACTTCTTAAGTAAGATTAAAACGTCTGCCAAGTTGGGTGGGCAGTAAAGCTTCCTCACTTTTGTAACATGGAAGTATAGAATCAGTTAGTGAACATTTTAACAAAATTTCTAAAAAAAAACTAATTTAAAAATTGCGCATGCGCAGTAGGTATTACTGATAGAATCGTGTTGAAATTCGAAGGAAATTGTCAACCTCCAACTACCCTCCGAATTAGAACGAAATCGGTCCATTAGGAACAAAGAAATCATAGTTTCAGGAAATTCACGTTTGCGCATGCGCTCACGCTACTAGTGGTCCGATGGCGATTATATTGATAGGGGACCGTCACGGGACTAACCCGCAGAATCCCTGAAAATTTCATCAAATTCGGACCACATCTTCATATAGTTTTGCCTGGGACAAGGAATTGACCACAGACCGACAGACCGACAGACAGACAGACAGACACGGAACCAAAATTGTTCAGAAAGCTCTGAAACGTAAAAAGCAAGTGGAAATTTTGATTTTGGAGGACAAAATTTTTTTTCGTTTCTTGCACGAATACATAGCTTCCTACCTTCGGTAGTGAGGAAGCAAAAGAACTGTTGGCTTTAGGAATAGACGACTGTGATCTCTGAGTTTTCGTGGTTATCAAAGTTCAGACGTAAAAATTCGCTTTCGTCCTTTTTAATAAAGGCTTATCATTTTGATCAATCTTCACGATGTTTTATCAAAGATTTCACCTGCCATCTTGAAATAATTGAACATCTACCAAGATTTTCGTTAAAATTCTAGGACAAAATTTGCTGTGCATCTCAAGATTTATTCTTGATGCCATTCAATTTCATATTAATTGCTTTGTGTTTGACAGTATACTCGTAGTATACTGTCGTTATTGAAGCTTAACGTAAAATCTTCAATTCATACCATTCCTTTTTTTTCTAACAATTTGGTTTCACATGCTTCTGAGTACCTACTAAATAAATATGTTAATTTCTTGCTACTTCTTTACATAGGTACTATTGATTACTTCATCCATGTTAATATGCTTCTGAGTACTACGTGTTTATTTTGTCAGATTTGACAGCGTATCAAACCTGTACGGCTCTGGGACTGATGATCTGTGGTCTGGGAAGACTAGCACTCGAACTCAGAGCCCTCCGTTCCTCAACAACATCTCCACCCAAGATGTGGAGTACGGCCTTGGGATACTCAACATCAACACCCAGTGCAATACTCCTGTTCCCAACCTTTCGGCAAGCTCTTCTTCTATACCTCAGGTTGGTTTAAAAAAAAGTCAGGACTGCCTTAAAAAAAAAAAAAGAGTGTATTGCTTTCCTTACTGGATTATTCCACCGTTCACCTTTGACTGTAACAACTGGCCAATCAGACTACATTTTCATGGCCCTCCAAACCCCTCCCGCTCCTTGGAACAGTTTTTAAATTCTTATATATTATTATAGTGGTGATATTGTTTTGAAGGTTCGTAAATTCAATACCAAGTTGTCGGTCTCCACTGTTTTTTCTAAATATAATTTAATTATTTATATTTAATTTAATAAATATAATTTATTTATATGTATAACCAATACAGGGTTCCCGTGAGACACCCTGTAGATAGCTCATCATGGAGATTACCCTTCTTATGAATCCACTAATTCCATTTTCTTGGATGATTCATGAAAAAAATGCAGATTTTGCTTCGATTTTTTTTGTATTTCAACTGTATGGTTGTGTTTCAGAACTTCCCTTTGAATTACATGAACAATATGCCGTTCCTTCAACCTCCTACTGTGCCTCCTACTGATCTTGCCTCAGGTATATTTCTTCCCTCTCGAATCTTCTGTGGTTGACGTAGTTGAGTTACGTGTTATGTGATGTTCGATTCGATTCTCTTGTTAGATTACACATTTCCCTTTGTCTCTAGCTGGTGTGTTCTGTGGTAACTTGGACACTGAGCTTCCGAATGAGCAGCAGATGTACAACTACGTTCAGATGCTCAACAAAGACAAGTTTAACCTGAGTCTTGAAGGTCTTTTGCATTCGGCTCATCCCGAAAACGTAAGTGTTGGTACCTACCAATCCAATGAATCTTATTCCAACCATCTTCCAATTTGCAACTGGAATTTTTTAATCTAAAAATCCTGGAGAGTAAGTTGAAACAGATGTTAGGGCAACTGGTTGATTTATATGTATCTACTGAGAACAGCAAGACTTAAATAGTCCACAATTTAAAAGAAATGCCTGTACTATACCATTAGTACTGCTTTCAAAGATTCACTAAGTACAGGGTGGCTGAAAACGGACGCTCACTTTTTAAAATGACGCCAAATTTTTAATTTTGGAGATATCAGGTTGAAATAAATTCCAAAATGTTCGTTAGGATTGGAAGTTTATTGTGTAGTAAGAAAAAATCAGTTATGGAATATTGTGCTCAGAAGATGGCCGATTAATGCACTGTTCAAGCCTTTCGTCGAAGTTGCTCAAGACGTTATCCAACGTTTCCATCAGGATGGCCGCCATTTCGCGTCTGATCGCATCCTTGAGGTCTTGAAGAGTTCGTGGTTTATCCACGTAAACTTGAAGACTTCAGGTAGCCCCATAAAAAGAAATCGCAGGGAGTGAGATCCAGGCAAGCGCGAAGGCAATGGAACGTCACTGTGCCATGAAATCAAATTTCCAGAGAATGTTTGGCGGACAACATCCATGGAAATTCTCGCCGTGAGTGCAGTTGCCCCAGAAATTGATCGATTCGTTGGAAGAACAGCACAAGGAGGCGCCTCAAAACACTCATTTATCTTGAAAGAGGCCTCCATGGTGAAGGGCCGATTTTGAACGCTCCCCTCAGGCATAATTACTGAACTTCCCATGCTTCCCTTCAATTGGAATGAGTCAGTGACTTTATCAGACCCCACCCCTCCCAAATCCTCAGCTGTTACAAACAAGGGCGTCCGTTTTCAGCCACCCTGTATTACAACAAATAGAACCCCAAAAATCATTCATATGTGAAAATTGAATCATAATAAACTTACTCGTGCAGAATGAGATTGTTATTATTTATTAGGTATTTTTTCTTCGAAATTGAGGTTTTTTCAGTTGTTTGTTTTACCTTCATTTATTGCAGCATCAATCAGCAGTAAGCGGAGGGAGTTCCGGATTCAATGGAGATTTGATGTTCAGTGGCAAAAACAGCGTCGGAGGTGCGGCGCCACCTCAACTCGAATTGTTCCAGAGTCCACCCAACCACCAATACTCGCCTATTGGGTTCCCACGTAACCTGTCCCAACGTAACCATCTTCATTACAAAAATGGACAGGTAAAACTGCTTTCTGTTGATCAGAACACTTCTCATGTTTACAGTTGTTCATAATACGAAACAGACGTGCATTTTTTTATTCTTTCAAATCATTTTTCTGATTTTCCAACTGTAACTACGTTCTAAAGGTCGTCCAATCAAAATGCTTCTCGCTTTCAGGGCTCTGAGTAGAACCAATCACATTTTACCAAATGGCCTCACCTTGAGTCAGCCACATTCCCTCTGGTAGAATCAATCAAGTTTTAATAAATGGTCATGCCTCATCAAGTCAGTCATCCCTCCAGTAGAATCAATCACATTTAAACACGTCCTTAGTTATTTAGTCACGCCCCTTCGAGCGGTTCTACTCTAAAGCTGGGTTCACCAACGCCGTACTGAAGACTGCAAAACCACAACGCCGTAAAACCGTAATTGAATCTGATTGGCTTATTGGCTGTTCGCCATCTTACGGCCAAACGAGTTTTGAACCAGACTATCGATTCAAAACTCGACTCGATTCAAAAATCTTGATATTTTGCGGCTTTACGTCGTTGCTGATCTGCGTATTGGATTCTGCACAGCAAAGCAGAGCGGGTCTTTATCTATTTCGTTATCTTGCTTCGGTTCGGCGTGTCTGACGGCTTTGCGTTGTTGGGGTTTTGTGGACATGGGTATGGCGTTGCTCCTCAATGTGAACCCAGCTTAACACGTTTTAAGAAATGGCCACACCTTTTCAAGTCAGTTACGTCCCTTTGAGTTGAATCAACCACTTAATTGTAGTGTAATATTGGATTCGTGGTGTAAGCTTTGATATTGCCAAAAGTCCAATTATACACTAAAAGAATTATTCAAATCTGATTGCCATTTTGGCAGAATGTTGGGGCGCGACGAGATGCTGGGCTAATGTTCAACAACCCATTCGACGCCAACAACAATGCGGCAGCCATTGCGAGAAGTGACAAGAACCTCCCACGCATTGACCCTCTTCTTCTTCATCTCCGTGCTGCTATTGGTCACCCTTACCCTCCTCCTCAGGACCTGCTCCATCTGCACGAGGCTTTCACTCCAGCCTTATTCAGATCCTTCAGGTAGGTGACTCAAATCTACCTCTTTTGTGATAACAATTCTAATTCCATCAAGAATCAATCATAGTTTT
Source organism: Lygus lineolaris (assembly GCA_030264115.1). Classification (NCBI taxonomy): domain Eukaryota; kingdom Metazoa; phylum Arthropoda; class Insecta; order Hemiptera; family Miridae; genus Lygus; species Lygus lineolaris. The sequence goes on from JAEMON010000012.1 coordinate 6,129,846, forward strand.
TCATTGTGTCGAATAACCTAAGTGGAGTTCAATCTTGAACAAGAACTTGAGAAGTCTCAACAAAATCCCATTACACTTTTCAGAAGGAGTAGCGGCTCAGCTGAACTGCACGGGATACTCGAGCAGTGCTACGTTCAGTTCAAGGAGTTGGAGAGTGAGAGGAAGAAAACTGAAGCCGATCTTGCCAGGTATTTGCTCTTGGATGCCATTCTTTTGCACTCACAATACTCCAAATTGTGCTTGAAGGTACCAAGGTCTTTGTCTAGTTTTGATGGATGAGTAAAATGACACCAGTTAGAACTCTGGTTATTCCAACGTTGTTTCAAACTGACTTTGAGCGCCATGGCATTTTCTATTCTTTGAAAGCGGTTACAAATCTATATCTTCTTTCACAGTACATATCAATTTGAGAGACCTTAAGTATTCTCTAACAACTCTAATTTCGTGATGTCTTAGGAGTCGGGCATATTGGATTACTGGTCAACGGTCGAAAACCACTCTAATTTTTGTTTATTTGTTGGAAAATATCAACACAAAATATCAAACACGCTCGTTTTGCATCTGTTCAAGAGGGGTACCTATGTACTCTGGTGAGCAAATGCTCAACTTCGAGCTGCTCCCACATTCTCGATCTAGTGAAACTACATTAAATCCAAAGGGTAGCAAAACAAACAAAACGGGGCTAACCGTCAGAGGCTCATTCAAGGGATGGAACATCGATGTTATCGAAACATCAATGTTTTTCCCTCGATGTTTGATGTTTTCAACACCAATGATTACGCAACGATAAATTGAGGCATGGATGTTTTTCCTTGAATGTTCATTATTTAAATTTTTCCCTTTTTATTAGCAAATCAATAATGCCTATTTCTATAGCTGATATTCTACTTTCGTGAAAAAGAACCTCGGTGACATATTTTTAAAAGTGAAGAATTCTTTTGGGCATAAGGTTGGATTTCGATAGAAAAATTGCAATTGATTACCGTAGTGAGTTTTGTTGCTGTTGCATTCTACTGGCATGTACATGTACTGTTCTAAACTCTTCGCACATGCCTAGTTTATAGTCAAACTTTTCCATGCTTTTTTAAGTCTTTCGATTGTTATTGAGATACTACACTTGACAAGAAATCATATAGTGAGAAGAGATTTTAATTTTGTGATTTTTGGATTCTGCTTCAAGTACAAACACTCGATTTGTGAAATAATACCCCTCAATCATTCTCCATTGCTACCATGAATCCTTCTCCATCTTAGGTACAATCCAGGGAAGAAAGTGTCGTCCACCAACTCGATCCCTGTTCCTCGCTTGCCCGTGTCCCCGACCCGCGTGGATAGACTGATTGTGGACCAGCTCAGGGAGCATGCGCGGATTGTGACCCTCCTCTCCAAGATGGAGGCTCTGCGAGGCGGGCGGGAGCTCTCTCGGGACATACACTCCTGCATGGCCACTTGGTTGGAAGCCATCAAACAAGTGCAGTTGTGCCGAAGGGAGGAAATCATCAATTCTGCTGCAGTCCCCCATCATGATAATGGTGAGAAGAGGACCTATTTTAGAGAATTTTCGAAGAAAATGAAGCTGTTGCAATGGCTTCAAAATTTTTGTAATGCAAAATTTTTGACAATTTTCTTCATGGAAATCCGGTTTCAGACCATTCTAAATCGATTCCTGAAATTTAACATTTTTTATATGTGTCACTCCAGACGATATCTGGCCGAGGAATCGAGAAAGAAGAATCCAAAACAATTAAAATGTCAATAATATCAAAAGAAAGGTCAAGTTCGTTGGCCAGAATTTTTGGAGTACTCCAAGGGTTCAAATTTTGAGAATTTAAAGTCAAAAATCGCTTTAAAAACGCGTTTTTAGAGGTTTTTTGTGTAAATTACCATCTTAACATAGGAAAATAAGGTATATTCGGAATCAGCGTGAAATTTCCTATAAGAATCACCCACCAAATCGGTTAAAATTATTCTTTGAAAATTCGCTCACCAACTCATGCTGCATGAATGGAACTTTGTTGATAGTAATGTGGGCATTATGTTTCAACGCTTCAACTAAAACCTAGAGAAATCCATCGATCTCAGGGCTCATCAAATGTTGGATGGAAAATTGTCAATGCACAGCCGCTCATGCTAATGTAAATCACCTCGAATTACCACAAAGATTTTCAGCGATTTTTGACTTTGACTTATGGTCCACATTGAGTTTAGGAACGTTACAATACCACCAAACACCAAAGTATCAATTTTAATTTCGATACAATTCTTTTCCCAAAGTATCAATTTTAATTTCGATAGAATTCTTTTCCCAAAGTATCAATTTTAATTTCGATACAATTCTTTTCCCAAAGTATCAATTCCTAATATTATCGAACTCAAAGTATCAATACCCAATAATATTGAACGCAAAGTAGGTATCGATAGTTCGATAATATTGAATCCAAAATGTCAATACCCGTCGATATTTGTCAACACCTTATATTTCCAGGAAAAATTAAATAATTTAGACAAATTCACGAAATTTGAAAATGCCTCAGTGCTTAATCATTGCGAAACCTAAATTTGAAGGAAAATTTAAAAAACCCATTTTGTAAAATAAATCCGTATCTGTAAAGAATTTAATTTCGCTGACTAATCTACTTTCCCCCTTTTGGTAGAGTTAGTAGTGTGGTGCGGTAGATAATTAAAAAGAGAAAACCCTCTTGAGTCCGCTTCCAAGTTTCTACATCATATATACCTATGTTGTTTACGACCGTCCAGCCATAGGCCTAGTCAGATGTCCTACAGAGGGATAGCAAATTCTTGAAAAGGCGTAAAATTCTGGACTGGTTTAGACCCGTATATGTCGACACCCAGCAAATATTTGCCTATTCAGAAGTATCGGATTTCCTTACCTGTGAGTTTTCCTCTCGGGTAACTTGTAATGTTCTAGGCGTTCTATTTCTATATTGAGCGTCACCCAGGGATGTACCCCTATTCGGTTCAATAGATAGTAGAAGTGTAAAATTTACTTTTAGTTTCCTTATATTTCTTTGCCTAGTAGTATAGGACGCCCAGTGATGTACACCTAGTCACTATATATTTGTTTCGGAAGCGGAATTTACTCTTTAAGAAATTAAAATAAATTATCGTAGCTTATTTACCGAGAGATAAGTACAGCAAGGGTGAACACACAGGTTATAGGTATCTTCATGGTTGAGGACTTGCCGAAGGAATGATCCATAGGCCTAGGGTGAAAAGTCAGTTATACAGGGTGATTCAGGACAAAAAAAAATGGGTGAAACTGGACCCAAAATGGGGAAGAATGCCACCAACCGCACTTTTTTAAATCTCAACCCGTTGCCGAGATATGATTTTTTTAAAAATTTTTCTCGGAAAACCACTTTTTTTGCCATAAAAACCAACGTTTCCTCACTTTGAAACAACTTGTTTCTAATTTTGACCACATTTTCGGATTCAGCGTTAAATTTCCTGTACGCCTGAGCCACATTCATAATCAAAGACAAACTCCTAGGGGCCGCCATTGCAGTTCAAGCATTGCAAGTTAAAAAAAAATTTAAGTTTCTGAAAATACTTGTACGTTAACCGCATTTCCAAAAAACGTGCTGGAAGCCGTCAAATCACAGGAAAACTTGAAAATTTAATCAGATTTCTATTGGTATGGTCAACTTTGCGATTCCTCATCGAATTCATGGAAAAATTCAAGTTTGAATGCGGAAAAACCGTAGGCAAATACAAAAATACGAGTACCTACCAGAAAATTAACAAACGGATTCTCAATTTTTTGTGGCCGCCGTTTTAGTGATATGATTCAGATTGATAATTCCGAGGATTTCAGGGCCAAATAAAATCCTCGTTGTACGTCTGAGGTCGTTTTACTGAATTCCAGTACAAAAAATAAGGTGGTCAAAATTTTGTTTTTCCGCATTCAAACTTGAATTTCTCCATGAATTTGATGAGGAATCGCTAAGTTAACCACGCCATTAGAAAGCTGATTAAATTAGCAATTTTTCCTGAGATTTGACAGCTTCCAGCACGTGTATTGGAAATTCAGTTAACGTACAAGTATTTTCAGAAACTTAAATTTTTCTTCTTTGACTTTGATTATAAATGTGCCTCAGGTGTACAGGAAATTAAACGCTGAATCCGAAAATGTGGTCAAAAGTAGAAACAAGTTGTTTCAAAGTGTGGAAACGTAGGCTTTTATGGCAAAAAAGTGGTTTTCCGAGAAAAATTTAAAAAAAAATCATATCTTGGGAACGGATTCAGATAGAAAGGTGCGGTTGGTGGCATTCTACCCCATTTACGATCTAGTTTCACCCAATTGTTTTCACTTTCGTCCTGAATCACCCTGTATTATTCATTCATCTTTTCATGAATGTTGAAAACAACTAATTTTTTGCGAGTTCAAACTCGGAAATGAAATAGATGAAACCATTTTTTTTAATGTTTCAGATATTGGCCGACTAACCAGTGCCATAAAAACCCTGAGCGTCACCACACGCAGCGCACGTACTCACATGTACTGCGCACTCATGGTAACTCTCCACGAAAACTAGTCACTTGCGCCTCGGAACTCCACAAAACAAATTACGCCAAGACGCCAAAAAGATAAGTCTACCGTATCAAGTTCTCAACCTCCTACCACCTCCTTGAGCTTTTATACTGCTTTTTTTCTCATACTACAAATTTTCAAGCGTATCCGTCGATGAAATGAAAACCCCGCTAATATATTAATTTATTCGTATCAAATAATACTTTTAAAAAAATCGACCAACAAGTTCCTATAATGGAAGCGTTGTTGTGAATGAATTTTAAGCTCTAAGAAAGAGAAAACGACCTGTTTTTTCTCGCCTACTCAACTAGCTTTCTAACGATCATGTCTGCAAACATTTTGACTGACTAGTTATTAAAACAAAATCACTATAGTTCGAGATTTTAGGGGAAAAGTGTCGTGTCATATCTTGCCAAACGGAGATTGGCAAAGATCTATTCAGGATTCGAACGCCTGAAATGTCGAACGAAAAATGTTTAATGAAATTTCAATTCTAAATTGGACTAATATAAAAAAAAGGAACTGTTTACCAAAGCGCATGAAATGTATCTTACATATTACGTAACTTATCGCTACCGAAAAAGTTCCCGCCCCTTTTTTTAAAAATATTTGTAACCTGCTCAAAAAAATAACGATTGTTGAACAATGAACCTAATTTATGAAATTAGACTTCACGATAATAATAAATTAAAAACCCATTAAATGTGTTATAGAACGAAGGATAGCTTAGCTCAACGCCTTAGGACATTTTTAAACACCTTGCTGCAATTAAAAAATGCTTTCGAGTGATAGATTATTTTTAATAGACTGCAGGTGCTAATAGAATTACACGTAGATCTCAAATTTATTTATTTGAAGAAAAAAATGATTTTTTTTCGTTATAAGTAATACGCGATCGTTTAAAAATAACGAATTTGAATGAAAAAATATGAAATTTGTTGCCGATATTCAAAAAGCAAGATATTTAAAAATTTGTCCGGCGGGAGGCAAAATCCTTTTGTTTTTTGTACTAGAACCTTATTAATTGTGCTTGTAGAAAAAAAATACGTGTTGAAGAAAAAACCATAGGCCTATTTTATATAGTTCCATTGGAAATGTGTTAGTTTTTTGACAAATCGTTAATCTCTGCTTGCCTTGTATTATCTATATTTGTTAGGTATGATGAAAAACATGAAAGTAGATTATTAAAATATTATAGTAGACTTGGAAAAGAAATGTTTTTCGTCATTGTTTAAGTATACAAAAATATTGTGTCCATCGTTATCAAAACGCTAACCCGGGTCCACTATAGTTAGAGCTAAAGGAGATATGTAAGAGAGAATCAAAGTTTAATGATTTAATTTATTCATTTTCGTGGCCATTTTCGGCCTTACACGGTTATTTTTCACTTTTTCCGACTGTTTTTAGGTGTTTCATTATGAGGTCACCACTGATTTAATCATTCAAAAGACTTGACGTGACCTCAAAAAAATTAATTTCAAAAGTTTCTTTTAAAAATTTATTTTTTAAAAAACCCCTTTACGGAGACTACCAATGAAATGATAGCTTATCACTTCGTATTACATGAAAATTTTTACGTATATTATTCGCGCTCTCTTTGTAATACGGTGAAATTGAATTAGTAAATGGTTTACTGCTTGTTGGAGATATAAAACTTTAGTGTAGAGAGTTTAGTGTTATTAGAAAAGAGTAACTATTTCGAAGAGTAGCTTTTTGTTTTTTTGAGTTCAGACGAACGATAATACTAATGGGTCGTTTTGAGAAAAAAGTCCACTTTTGTTGTCTAATTTGGTGTGAGTAATATTTAGCCCGGAATTCGGTTCCGGCTGTATTCGGATTTGGGTGTTTTTTAAATGTCTATGTATACAAATTTTCCTGTCGTTTCCAGATTTATACAAAATGAAATTTCGGGATGATCATTTTTATTCAATTCGAAATCAACCTGACCACGTATTGCTCAAAGAAATCAATTTTCACAGCTCGGTGATTGCCTTTGGTCCTATTTTTAAAACATCGAAAGTCCCGTTTTAAAATATCAATTCACTTGAGGTGTACCAAAATACGTTTAATTTGATACGAAGGGTTGAAACTTCGTCCCTCTTTTTCATTAATTTTGTTGTTGAAATTGTTGAGCCATTTTCCTCTTAGGCCTAATACAACGGGTCCTAATTATTTATATTCAAAAGACGATGAAATTATTTTATTTATTCTTACACGGAGAGCTCTTATTATACAGCCATATTTAATTGAAATTAATATCAGTTCATATCGTTTCAAATTATCTATAAAATTGATTCATTTTGATATTGAAGTAAACTGGCATTCATTTTAGTATTGTTAAAAAACTATAGTACCTATAGTACCTACCTACTTTATCAGAGAAAATTGAAGAGCTCGATTTTTGCGTTGCTTTTGATTACCAAATTGAATTTATCTTAACAGGCTGCTGAAATTTTATTTTAAAACAACCAAATTCGTGGAAAAACAGTGTATTAATTTTGGTTGGAAATTTTTATAATATTGTGATTATTTAACAACTTTTTTGGGTGCGATGAAAACTTGTGATACCCCTCCTGTTTTTGGCCTTGAAAACCTGCGACTGGAGGTCGAAATTGTTTTGTTCAATGAAATCGGAAGTGAATTTATAAGATTACGGTCAATGAATGGGTATACTAATGATGAAGAAAAAATATCTTATCGTAATGAACAAAAAAAGAAAGATTTTTAATATAGAAAAAAACTTAGCTATATGGAGGAATTTTCATTAGGCACGCCACTAGATGTTTTGTATAGGACAATCTTAATTATTTGTAATTTGATGTGATATTATATTAATGGAAAACACATTTAAATGTTTGATAAACTTTCAAAAAAAGTGTTGTTAAAATCCTTTAGGGGTGGGTGGGGAAAATTTGTTCATGACAGGGTACTGCTTACCCATTTTCCTCCCCTGACGTGTTACGAACAACCTACCGTTGAAGATTTTGGACACTTGACTATCTAAATATCATGTTTATTAACGATGTTAGTTGTTTTTCCTATAGTTGGTTTTTCTAGTTGACTTTTTCGAAGAGAAAAAAACGTTTAGTCGTAGAAAGAAGTTGACAGTTTTCGTGAGTATAGCTTGGTGGGATGTTGATGTTTCACAATTTATGGAACTTGTACAATGCATAATACGTGATTTCTTTTACTTTCTGCGTAGCTGCTGTTTTATTTTATGGAGGGTGATTTTAAAAAGGGTTTGCTAGTCTAGAAGAGAATGCTTCCATTCAGTTTATCCAAGTTGGCATTGAATTAATTTGCTTTCCAAACATTTGGATTTTTCAAATGCATTTCATGTTTCGATTTTTGTGGTTCAGATAGTTCTTAGGTTGTCACACTTGCTTGTATTCAGTATCCAGGCAACTCCTAGAAACTCATTTGAGAGCAGAAATTCATTCCATTGAAAACCATTTATCTAAAAGAATGAGAATTATCCTCTTGAAGTGCCTACAAAAATCATGTTTGGGTATGGATGTTATGTTGTGATCGCCGTCATCTTGAATCTGGGATATAAAAAGTAGGTAGTAGGGGATATCAATGCATGGTTTAGTAATGAAAATCACTATCCTGGACTTCCACTAACATCATAACCTCCAAAAAATCGTGATTGAACGCAGATTTATACGGTGATTACCGCCATCTTGGTTTTCTGTATGACTAATATACATTTCGCCACCTTCGAACTTCCACCACGATGGCAATACCTTGCACGTTTATGGATACTGTTCTCAAGTGATATGAGAACAACTGTGTGGAATGTGTTTAGCTGTTTCATGGATACTAAACTATAATGGTAAATAGTATATAATATAATAAACTAATGCTTGTCTGGTCCTTAGCCGTCTGAACGTTTTGGTTTGATTGAAGGGTTTTGTGTCCGTAATTCTCTTAAATCGTCTCATCGCTGGTGAATCTCATTATTTACGTCAACTCAGATTAATAGCTATTGGTGATAGAAGGGCATCCATCCTACTTAGTTTAATTATTCAATAGTGGCAAGTCCGGGGATTTCTAGGTTAGCTATCGCAACTTCATCAAAACAGTAGAGAGGAATTTCTTAAAAACGATTGACTTGATTGATAAAAATATCGCCGATAAATTCCTCGGGAAACTATAAACACAAATAATTTGTCATTGCTATAATTGAAATAAACTATTTCCAATGTTTTACAATGCTATTTTTAAGTTTCGGGATTTTAGACAATAATGATTTGGTTTCTTAATTCGTACTGTAATATGGTGCTGAGTATATTCGACAAAAATTCGTGTGAAAACTTAATGAAAACCTAGAAAAATTCCTTGTAGATTATACAAAAATGGAATCCCTATATTATACGAACTAGATTTTGGCGTTAGATGTCTTTCATGTCGAGCGGTAAGCCCACTGCTTGTGATTTATACCTCAACTTCTAAGATTTACTACAATTTTGCAACGTTAGGAAAAACTCACTATCTATACATTCAATGAAATTTTGAAAAATCGTACTTACATCTTCCTTCTTTTTTATAGGTCTTTTTGTTGGCAAATTTATTGTACTTTAAAATAATTGATAAATTTTCATTGTGATGGGCTTTAGAGGTTGATTCGTTAGATGCTTTCTGCTGTTGTCCGAAAGTTACCCTTGGGGATTTTTTTTCTTAGTTTTGATCGTAGTTCGTGTGTTTTTCGTAAAATGTTTGGAGCATATCAGACTGAAAGCTCAATTTTCATCCCCATCGTCGCGTCAATTTTTCCCCTTCGAACCTTATATTATAATAACAATTCAATTTTCCTTGCCACTCCAGAATTAAAAGTTTGTGAAAAATTATTCAATAAAACATTTTTTGGGGGCATTCTGAAGGTAAAAACAACATTGACTATCGAAGATTTAGCTGAGGTCCAATATTAGAATAACGAATTTACTGACTGGATGGTTGGTGGTTTTGATCGAAGGGTTTTTAATAGGAAAATAGGATTTCGGTATGTAAAATAACAGTATTTGGAAAGGTTCTTTTTATTCCTTAGTGATCGTGAGAGTGAAATATGTACTGCCAAAAAATTTGTTTGTGCCTATTTCAAGAAACATATTTTGATTAGTTAATCTAGTTATTAGTTAATTGGCGTTATATCCTCCTCCTCCCACTTTAAACTTCGTCGTTGTTATGGAAAGGCGCTAATCATTTCATATTATGTACGTTTTAGTTATTCAAATTTTAAAAACCTTATTTATTCACTCTTAAAAAATGTTTTAGAGGCAAAAATTGAACTTTTTTTGTCGCATTTAGTGCTAGCTAGTTATTTTCATCCTTTTCCCCCAATATGAAAGGCGTAGCTCGTGGAAATACATACGTGTTGGGTGTTGAAATGTAGTTTAATTTGGTATTATATTTATCGTTATTTAACTTTTTTAAAAAAAGAATAAAATTAAAAAAATACCATATTATATTTTAGCTTCGTAATCCGTCATGTGGGATAGCTGTTTTTTCCGGACTTTTCAGTCTTATAAGTGTTTAATATTGCATGATTGTACCTACTCTTATTTGTTCCTACTCCCCATACTTTTCTAACTAGCGAAATCAAGAATAGCTTTTTATTAATTTATTTTTTCTTTTCGTTCTTAAATTTCACTTATTTATTCTATGTAAAATACGCCAATTAAAAAAGATTATATTATTTGAAATGGTGGTTATGCTTCCCCAAACTAATACTGACAACTCGCACAATCCCCCCCGATCTATACCTGCATATTTTTAGAGGAGTAATTTATCTGCCACTCACTAAAACAACAAAATAGTTTGATATTTTTTTATTTTATTTAAAAAACTACTAATTAAATGGGCTGTGGTAGAAATTTATATATTTAAAAAAAATGCGTGTACCTATTGCTGATGATTTTAATGATACTCGAGAGAGGAAAAAAATAGAAAAATGGTTTAAAAAAAAGGTGTTTTGTGGGTGTTGAAGCATCGTTGAATTTCGTAGGACTTAAGCTTAGTTCGTGCCATTTGGACCAGAAAAGTGTTTTTTGAAAAATTTAAAGAAATAAACGATTTTTTTCCTTCTTGAAATGAAAATTCGTTGTCAATAAATAATGAAGTCGAAAATCAAGTCATAAAAAATATGCTCACTTGTACTAATCCTGCCAGCACAGTTTGTGTTTTAATAGTACTATTTGACTGTAGCCTGTATTGTTTAGAAATTCTGTAGATAGATAAGTTGTCTGTGCTTCCTTCTTGTATATGGGAGTTTCTGAATGTACTCTTTTGTACTGTGCGTTACATGTTTAGTGTTTGAATAATAATAAAAATGAAAAAATAATCGCAACGTACCAAAAAAACGCACCCTTTCACCCATTGTAATGTTTGGGTCCTTTTTATCGAAAAGTGTTTAGTTGTGTGCAATAAGAAACCTATTTAGCAGAGAAATATGTACCTCTAGATGATTAGATTTTGACAAGGAAAATGGGAATTTAAATGTGGAAAATTAGGTAAATGTTTATCTAATCATACCACGTTATTGCGTGATCTTATTATATTCTAAATGTTCTTTTAGATGGAATTTAAATGTTACAATGAAATTGACTATAAAAAATGTTCACTTCCATTGACACAGTTTTTCCAACACTAGTATACTTTTTCATGAAAGTAATGTAAAGGGAACCACGTTGACAGTTTTAATACACGTGCTCACTGTACCGATGAATACCTCTCCTAAATCTTTAGACGCATCTCTTCCTTAACCCAATTTTTCCTCCATTTTTGTTGAATGAACCCCGTAAAACGTATCCCTTTGAGTTAAAGATAACAACAGTTACACATATTTCAGATGTAGGTAACTCTGGTTTGGTCAGATGTAGGTAACATACGGTGGAGTACGGTGTTGAATGTAAAAATGGGTGAATTTTCACTCTTATGCTCAATACTGAATAGATTTTTCCTTGAAAACTCGCAAGAGAGTTTATATTATCGATGTTGGGAGCATTTTTAGAATCTGATACCTAGGTGAATTTGTCCAAAAATACCTTTTGTTCCTAAATTATTTGTTCAATATGCACTATTGACTCGGTTCTTCCAGCCGACTTAGCTTCCTTTGTCCATGTTCTTTTTTCGGTTCATTTTAACGACGGCGTAGATGTCTGAAGCACTAATTGTTTTTGGAAACGTGAATGGATATTCGTTGGTAACAACAAAGAAAGTTGGATTATTGAGATCTCAGTTTTATTGTTTCGATATTATTAGTGGTACTTACGTGTGTAAACTAAACACCCTGAATACTAAGTTACGAGTAGTTACGACCAAAGCATAAATCTACGAAGAAATCACAACTTTCTGTCATTTTGGTCTTCTCAGCTTACGCTCAGACATTTTTTCTAGGTTGAGGAGGAGGTATAAGAAATTCCTGTTCTCTCCCATCAAGAATGCTAGTGCCTTTAAAAAAATTAGGCTCACTGACAATATTAACGAGTTTAATCGACTCAAGTGTAGATCTCGTTGGTTAAGACTATACACATTTAAATCGGTTTTCTTGGTTGGGGTTTTAAATAACGCAGGCTCCACCGATGTACAAGAGAATAAATTCAGAGCAGGAACTCTCCACTGTATCATGGATACTAAAACAATTACACTATCCATGTCTCCATGTCTTTCCCTCCACTCTATATTGGGTGTCTTCCCCCACTCTTTCGTTGGGCTCGCCTACACACATAAGCCAATCATAATCCTTATTTGCCACTGTTCCTAAGAAATATCTGTTTTATTACCACCTAACACTGCCTGTTCCATCCAAAATACCCACCTCAATGTCCAGTTCCTCATTTTGTCCGTTCCGGTACTTTCAATGTAGGAAGGAAACTTTCCTAATACCTCTACCATATCCTCTACAGTTCAATTCAAATCCACCATCAAACGCTATCTAAGCAGGCTTTGAGTGTCCAAGATCGACGTTTTCTTTTGGTACGCTTCTTACTACATTATTTTATTGAACATGGTTAACATTTTAAACATTAAATGGGGAAAATGATAGATTTTCGTTTTTTAAATATATTTTTTGAATTGCTATAGAACTGATAAAATATTATAGTGCTTCATGAGAAATTATTAGCCCCTAGTTCTCTATATGGTGTTAACCGTGGTTGTTTTCCCTCGTGTCATTTCGATGAAATTAATGAAAATACTTTAGTGTGATTATTCTCTGCTGGATTCAGCCTCGAATTGATAACTGCTGTGAGTCCTTTACTACCCCATGTTTACCACTTGTTTGAATGTTAGCCTACAATTTTTATCTTTACATTACTGAAGCTATTGTAACGGGTTAGATATTAATTTTTGAAATTAGTTGAATTGCTAGAATTTTTCTTGTGAAACAAAAAAGGTCCCTTTTATCGGGAAGGCTCCTCTGGATGGAACTTGGGGCACCCCCCAGCCTGAGTTTTATAATCGGTTCTCGAAATTGTTTGTCACGTTGGTTTTTTTTTTGTAGTAGGACCACCGCTACTCCCTAAATACCTAGTTGAATTGACTACCTACACTATTATTTCCAAAATATATTGGTTTAGTCCTACACGATTTGCAGGCTCTCTTAATTAATTCTAAAGACCAATTTCATCAAATTATAAACCATTCATACCCAGTTCAACTTGCAGGCCAGTGGAATAAATTGAATTAATGCTTTGCTACTTGAAATTCAATATCCTACCAATTCAAACTCCACAATCACAGAGCGATGACAATAATACTGGTCCTGGGGGGTTGCCCCAAGTTGCGAGAGCCTTGTTTTCTTGAAAGTTAACATTATAATGAGCTTAACAATATTATAATCAAAGTTTTATGTCATTTAAAACAAAAAAGTGGAATGTAGATGATAATGGATCTTTTATATATCGATATATTATTCAAGAAATTACTTTGTTATTTATTTTATTCGGTATAAAAAATTATAGAGATTTTATGATGTTATACAGTTTTACGAAATATATTAGAATGTGTATTAGATGAAGTATTAATATCGTTTTATTATTTTTATTTAAGAAGAGTTGAGTCGTACTCGAATTGAATGACTAGAGTGCCTTGTTTGCATCTAGACTGTAGTTGTTGCTTTGCAAGCTTGTATAACAGTGGGACCCATCGTATCACTATTCCGAAAGAGCGGCCTTTTAGGTTTACTTGGGACGTTGCATCCATGGTGGAAAAATAATAACTTATGTGATGATTCAACTAATCTTGTCAGACTTATCAAAATTTAATTGGGAATCTTAGAGAATTTTAAAAATATTTTATTCAAAAGTACCTGGGTATGCACCTAATTATCTTTCTACTTCTTATTTTGAGAAAATTGAAACAAAATCTGAAATTTGAATTTGTAGGCAGGATTTTACGTGCCTAGTTATAAAGTACCTACTTATGCGGCTTCACCATTATGGTTGAATGTACCTCATGATTTGATCCATACTAATACTTAACTGGGTACCTGAATCTACTAATATTATATTATATAGCTTATTTACGAGCACATGGATTTTCCATTCTAATAATGCCGGGCGCAGTCTTCTGAAGGATTCCTAACTACATAATATCAGTTTTTATCAACTAAAACTTCACTTCTCCACTATTTTCCCTCACACTATTATGACACACCGCTTCCCAATAGATAACGGAAAGACTGTCTTTCTGCCATAAAAGGGTTGGGAAATGCTCTGGCTGGGGGTATCCTCCAGCCTCAAAGGTCGTTCAGCCTCAGAGACTCGAGATTGCGCGAGCGTCCTGTAATGAAAAGGTTAACACGTTCCATGTGGATTGCCTGCCAGTAGGCGAAAAACTTCCTACCTTCTGTGCGGCTGACATTTTGGTCAAATATCGAGTTTGAATGATCCGCAATCGATTAGGTTGTTATCAATGCTGTTAATCAGGCAACAGAGAGCATCCTCGTGGCAAGCAGGGTTTACTAAACGAGATGAGAGAAGAATCTCTGTCGTAAAAAATACCTAACTGGTTGAACCAAGACGATACAAATGGCCTTCCAGTAACCAAAAGTCCCTGCAGGTAGGCACACCACTGCTCAGTCGTAGAAATCACCGATTCAGGAACCATTTGGAACATGTTGAGAGGAATCTGCCAGTAACCCCAAGTTGGAGTCATTAAATATTTTGCTGAGATTAGCGAATTTTTTCATGCGTCTCCACAAAATATCACGCAGTGAAGCGCGTTCCACGATGTGGTGACCAAATGCTTTCGTACTGGATCTCCAGAAACGATTCATCTGCATAGGAAATGTTCAGCAGTGTCTTCTTCCTGTTTGCATGGACACAAAGGTGGCACTCTCTTATCCATGATATGGCACACTGCCTAAAGGATTTTGTTTGTTTTTGATTAGGGGGGGCAGTCAACTTCACAACATATCAGTTTTTATCAGCTCTTTTCCATTATTGTTCCTCTTACTATATATGGGCACACTGCCTAAAGTGTTCTGTTGTTCGATTTTGATTTGGATCATCTTGGGTAGTGCAGCCAACTTCACATCTTGGGCAGGGTAGCCAACATCACAATCAAGCTGTTGTTTGGTTTTGATTTGGATCATCTTGGACAGGGTAGCCAACTTCCCTCCATGTTGTGAATGGCATGGCAGCCAACTTCACCCCATGTTGTGAATGGCAGGGCAGCCAACTTCACCCCATGTTGTGAATGGCAGGGCAGCCAACTTCACCCCATGTTGTGAATGGCAGGGCAGCCAACTTCACAATATTCTTCTCTTCCATTATTTTTCCTTCTTACTATATGGCACACTGCCTGAAGTGTTTCATTTTTTGATTTGATTGGGCTCATCTCAGGCAGGGCAGCCAACTTCACAACTCGAATTTTCTCATTCCCCACAGATTTAGACCAAGAAGTCAGTACGAAGGTGTCCAATTTTTCCTTGGCAGCATGCTGCTCTGCTTTATTAGAATGAGAGATTTATAAAACTAAGCGTACCTAAAGTAATATAATCAGATAAATTCTGACCTTGAATTGATTGTACCCGTGATTGAATATGAATATCACAATTATTTTGTAATTATAAACAAGTAATAACTACCATACATAGGTACTTTCTGTTATGCGAATGAATTCATGATGCAATTGAACATAGGACAGTCATACTGGGTTCCACTGTTCTCCAATTAATTTTTAGTTAGTACAATAAAGCCATAGCTTTTTGTTATAGTCAATCGCGTAGTGGTGAGAAAATATTCCCTTTAAAAAATGAATCATTGAGAAAAACGTTATTTAATACCACACTAATGTTCAATAACTCTTACGTGCAATATCTCTTTTTATTTAGCGAAATTAGCGGAAAAATGTATATTATTTATTTTATGAATGTGTTTTCTAAGTTGAAAAGCCAAAGCTCCTAAAATGTGTAGTTACTTTTTAGAGACGATTCAACTCTGACCGGTAAAAATCACTCTTAGAGAATGTTATTTATTAGACGAAGGAAATATTCCGACTAAACATATTCTGTCGGCTATTTAAATCTTATTTTAAAAAAAAGGATATTGAGAAATAAAATGATGAGGAACATATTGTTTATGAGAAAAAACAACAAGTAATGCAATTTAGGTTGTGCTACCAATAAGACTTATAGACTAATCAGATGAAGCGTGGGGAAACTGGTGTTAAACTGAAATGCTTGGAGTTTATGTTGGAAAATATCTTTTGAGAAACCGCTAGTATGTTGACAATCGTAGTCTAGTAGACTGTATCGGTTGATGAAACCCAGAAAAGAAGTCAAAGTTTGTGATTTAATACACCATTTTTCGCCCGCGATTATTTCTCTTTTTGCGCAATAATTTAATTGAAAATCTTTTAATTTTTTTTCGACTTGAGTAAAAAATGAACAAACGTGGAACGAATTTAAAGGGAGATGATACAACGAAACATATCGGAATTTTAAAAAGTTAATCTTTTTTGCCATCCCCCCAAAATAAAGTTGAATTTCGAAAAAATTGAAAGGAATTTTTTCGTATTTTCCTATTTGAAGGCTTCTTTTGAATGTTTATAACGGCTTTTTGATATGAACCCCCTGTATCCATAGTTCCTTCGATACGAATGTTGGTGAAAAATGCGTAAATATCGGGAATTTCGATAAATTCTATAATTTTCGTAGCCTACGCTAGATTTTGAAAAAAATAGGAATTTCTGAATAATCTTGGAATTTTATCGCGATGAGTCCGTTTCGGCTATCAAGTAAAAATGAATTCTTAAATCAGTTTGTTAAAAAATTGTTGACGCTTGATAAACAAAAACTATCGAAATTCCCACTCAATATCAGTTCCCACTAGATTTCTAGAAAACGTAGAATGTTTAGATCCTGCTAGAAATCATTTCAAATCGATATACCGTACAGGTACTCAAATTCTTTTTTTTTCTTTTTTACTATCGTCAATGCCGAACTATAATCCACTTCGTATTAATTTTCCATAAAATCGGACTTGGTACCTACGTGACTAAATCACAAAAATTTAACTAGTATCTACCTACAAAAATTAAGAAAATATCGCCTTTATAATGTTTGAACTTCCCAGTGCAATATTCCTCAGATTTTCAGCTAGATACCCCTTCCCACTATTACTACTACTGTGCTCAAATTAGTGAATTGATGTACGTATTTTTGCAGTGTTTAGCTACTTAGAAAAGTGTTCCATGTGTAACTGGGTATGTCTCCTTTGTGCTAGTTTCAGAAACTACATACGTATGAAATAATAGTGATGTTGCATTTTCTCTTTCATTTTTTAAAATCTTATTACGTTCTATGTCGTTTTCATTTTTAAAATATGATCCTTTATTAATAATTATTAGCACAGTCTAGTTGATGAACTAGTTTTTTTTTTCTAATGGAAAAATACACTTTAAAAGAATAATCTTTATTTATGCAATTGAAATGTCAGTAAAATTATTATTACCAATTACTTGTGTTCATTTCTTTATTGGTTTCTTACCTTACCCATCAACAATGTGCTATTATAGGTTAATTGAAAACAGGTGAGATAAAGTTATTTCTGCCCATTTCTATAAAAATTCCTGTTTGGGTTACCTAATTGAAATCACCAGATCATCTTATGTATTTATTTTCATCTGCTATAATATTGCTCTTCCAGGTAATAACCGAATAAAATAAGGACCGATTTCAAGTTGGTTTCCGTAATAATTGTTCTTACTTACCTGCAGCTTTATATTTTCTTTTAACGAGGCGTGCATCTTGCGGTATTCATTTTCCTCAACCGAAAAACCTCGAAATGATCAAATTATAGATAATGCTGGCCATAAATCGAACTACTCTCAAGCTCGAAATGAGGTTCTTGAGCATTGAAATTATTTTTGTATTGTTGTGTTCATGAAAATGGTTTTCCGAATCAACAATATCATTTTCTCAGTGAAACGACAATGCGTAATAATTATTTGATGTAGTATAACGGGGTACTTTGAACGTTGCGACGTCTAAGGAAATTAGAGAGGAGAGGTCATTTGCTTGTCAACAGAACGAGCTCGTTCGCCGTTACACCTCCCATGATGATGAAACTTGCCGCATGTTATTGCCTATTGGCTATTGTTGCGGTTGTCAGCGCCTACAAAAATTACACCGACTACGAGGTAATCACATAGATACCTAAATGTAGTGTATGTTGTAAGGTGTTGGTTGGGTACTGTGGCCCGCGATAGGGACAGGTTTTCATAGGTTATCCAGTACAGTAAATTGGTTTTCTGCGTTTTTAACTATTATAATGTGTCCTCACTGGATTCCAGACACGATGACGTCACAAAATCGTGAAAAGATATTTTCTGTCATATTTTTTTATTGTCAAAAAGTGTCCCGATTCAGGCTCATAGGTTCCGCTATAGGGACACGTGTTTTTTCCCAAAAACATATTCAAATCTTCCATTTTTTCAATAGGGACAAGGTATTTCTTAGTTTTAAAAAAATTTTCGTTCTAAAAACGTTAAAACAATATATTTTTTCTTAATTCATAACCTACTAATAACACTTGTGGTAAATTAGTATTAAAGACGTATGGTGGCCAGACCCTTGGCGCCTCCAACGGCATCGTGCTGTACCTGGAAATGATGCAAACAATATAAAATAGGGCCGCTAGGAAGTGCCAGTAGAAACCGAGGCTTTCGAAAACCATTTAGTATCATTATTGATGATTAAACGACGAAAAAGTGTGTGTCCTTATTGTGGACTATTTCACTTCAAATTATGACCTTCTGATCCAAAAATGAACATGGAAACAACATTTTTGAAATCTGGCGACGGCTTTCCTCCAGTGCAATCCGTAAATAAATATGAGAACACACCGGAAAACGTGGGTATGAGAAGAAGAAGTTTTCAGTGTTTTGAAAAAAAAAATGATTTGGGAGTTGATAAGCGTTATCAGTCGCAGGTTTTGCGGAAGAGTTCTTCAACGAAGATCCACAGAGAACATCTTGAAGCTATGTTTACTCACGGAAGTCAGAATTTTAGTACAGCACACTACTGTAGGGGGCAGATAAGATCTCGTTTTACAAATTCTGTCCCTATAAATCAGAGAATTATTTGCTGATCTGAATGTACGAGCACGTACCTCATTTCGAGGATCGCTGAATGGTTGGTCTGCCAAATATAGTCAAAGTCAGCGTTTCTGAATCACTGGCTATCAAAGTGATAGTACATTCAAATTGAGTACCTCTGTACCTAGTAAAATAGTGAGTAGCCCTCTGTTTAAAATTTTCTTGGAGGCATTCATATTCGTAGTTCAAAATTAGTCAAAGAATGCACTTATTTTTATTGGAGCGCAACATACTATTCCTAATAACCTTGCGTAGTGTGATGTTGGACATTTATGTGTAGGTAATATGTTGTAAAATTTTGATGTCTTAGGATGGTGCAGGTTTGTCTGCTGAAGACTTGAAAATTATCAAATCACAATTCGCCATATTAGCCAAGAAAGGCAAAGTCGCCAAGGCAGAAAAAGTGCTGAGGGCAATGGTGACGGTAAGCTGACATTTATTTTTACGATCCAGTAGGTACTTACTTACCAATAGTATTAGTGTACTCTCATTTTTCTGTAGGTTTGTCATAGCTCTTTTAAACAGGAATTGAAGTGTCAGTATCACGCAAGAGATACCTAGGTACCTATTTTATGACAATAATTATGAATATTTATGGCGAATTTTCGGAAAAAAGAAGCTGTCCACCGGGTAACAAATCAATAGAGATGAACGGGGCAATGGTTGGCCTGCACCTAGTGTTGAGCCAAACTAGCCAGTGGCCGTTTGGCCAGGCCAAAAAAAAAAAGCCTGTGTCTTAACCTCGAAGCTCAGAATTACAAGCGGAATCTTCATAAAATCCGGGTACCAACAACTCAGTTGCCTATGAAAGAAAAATGTTGGAGCTGAGAAGTTTCCAGTATACACATGGTACTCATTGTTCAGCTTAAAATCTTTTCTCAGCGTTTTGTTGGACACTATAAAGCCACTTTATTATCCACGATGAACTTCTATTTCTCAACACAAGACAACACCATTATTATTTAAATTTAAATGGGATTGAATAAATCATTTATTGGATTTCTATGGGACTGAATGAATTATTGTATTTCTAGTTATTAATTCTAATTATTATTAATGGTGATTTTTCACTGGAAATGTTCACATTTTTGGCTCTAATCCCCAGAAAACTGAGTCAAATCAAAAAACGCTTCACACCACGTGAATCAGGGCTGAAAAACGATCAAAGTTCATGTGCCACACTTGTGATTTACCTAAGTTAGTTTTTTTTAGTGAAATAGGATTGCGCATCTTTGCCAGCTCACTGAACCAGTCGCACGCTGCCGAAAAAATCGATTAAGGAGTCAAATGTTCATGCAATTTTACGTAAAATTCAAATCTGAAATGAAAAGAGGGGGTTCTCATTTTTTAAAACGAAGTTGATGTCCATTGCGCACGTTTGAGCAATTATTTAGTTTTCTAAAACTACGCAAAAGACTATGAACAATAGCGTTGGAAGGAATTTTTTACCCTCAAAAT
>JAEMON010000012.1:6155084-6165394 GCA_030264115.1 Lygus lineolaris
ACAGACTGAACCGAATGAAACCGAATACGTGTGAAACAAGCCCAAGGAAGCAACATCGACAAAAGCTGCCCACTGTAGACAAGCTTGTAGCCTGATTGTGAGAAGATTCGTCAAGATGAGGTTAGGTGACTGAATCAAGTTATCTTGGATTATTATCATTTGCTGGTTATGATTTGAGCGTTTTTATTGAGTTATTAGCGTGATACATCAAGTTGTGGTAATTTTTAGTGATTTGAACCATTACTTATCATGTTCCTTCCTTTCTTCTTGACATTTACAATCGATACATCGAGTACCAACTTGATAATTTTTCACAACTCTAGTTAACAACAGTTGTTCTGGCGTTTTGACTTTCCAAAAGTAGTTTTCATCAGTTGTGATAACTCCAAAGTTACAGAACCCCCTCCCTTCCCTGGCGGCTTTTATCACCATGTTAGCAACCCAACTGTTGTTACGAACAGTTGTTTAACTTAAAGAGCACACCCCCTGATCTGATCGGTCGGTATGTTTACCTTTTTAAACCAGACTAGTATATCAACCTCCTCACCTACCCTTGTAGAAATAATGAAACCATATTCCTTCAAGCCAATTGTTTTTTTTTTCTTACCAAAGTCTTTTCCTTTACAAAAGCTCATTTCGAACATTGGTAATGAAACGTTAAATTAGATAGATGCCTAGTTGTAGTTCAGATCTCGTTATTTTTCATACGTACCGACCTAGTTCCTACTAATCATTCATTATTACAGAAATGAGCTCATCGTAAAAATATTATAGTCGATCTATCAATCTTACTTGAACAATAGTTTTTATCAACAATAAATTACCCAGGTAGGTACCTAGCAGCCTAACGATACTTAGAGAAAATTCGTTCAATTCTAATTTCCAACCACTCCATTGTTCTTCCTACTTACATCAAACTGGCCCATAATTAAAGGAATTCCTTGATAGGTATTTCTTTATTAGCTACGTACCTGCTCCCCACTCACAAAACAAGCATGCTTTATCGCAGTGTTGGGCAAACGCCATTTTGCAATTACTTTTTTTTTGCCAAAAACTGAAAAAAGTGCCAAAATTTGACCACAAAATGCAAAAAACTAAGTTCGGGCACACTTTTTGCCCGGAAACTTCAAATTCGTGAGTAGCAACCCAAAAAAAACACAAAGGGCGAAAAATTAAAACTATAGCACAACTTTCCTCTGAGACCTCTTTTTTTTTGTTTAGAATGCCGGGCCTAAAAAGAAATACCTAAGGATGAGTTCGTTGGCCAAAATTTTTGGAGTACTCTTAAGGCCATATCACACTTGCGTCCCGGGACATGGACGCCAAGGGGTGGAGACGGCAGAGGGGGAGCCAATGAGTGTGCTTCCCGCTGCTTTGGGCTCCTTCCTCTTCCTCTTGCTCTTTCCCATTGCTCCCAGACAACCGCCTCAGGATGCCGAGAAACAACCTTCTTGAAACCTAGCCTCTCCCCCTTCTCCATGACTTCATTCATTCTGTCTTTTTGTGCCACACACTCGTTGGTCTTTATTCCAGGCATCATTCATATTGAGAGATAAGACCTAGTAAACCAAGATTTTCATTTTTGAGGTTCCAGCGCTAGTGTCTCAACTTTTGACGTCCAACTTTTCAGACGCCTTGTTTCTTGACTATCGCTCATTCTTTTTCAACTTCCAGCGTCCGCGGACGCTGGGACGCAAGTGTGTTATGGCTTTTAGGTGGGTGTGCACATTTTTGAGTGAGAAAGGAGGAGTCGAAGGTCCTGCAGGGTGAGGGTTGACCCCTCCTGTGCCGCGCTGTCTTAACCACCTTCCCCACAAATATGAATTCTGCCAGCTGTCCAGAACACCCTTAAATTTACTTATTTTCCTCGAATTTCAATATGGGTTTGAGTGGCTCACTTGTCTATTGTAAACAAATGTCACAATAGATCAACTATGGTCTAAGTGACAAAGGGCCTGCCCCGTCCCAATAGAACAAAATGAATTGTAAACCAAAAACAATGTTTTAAATCCTGTACCTACCTTATCCTTTTACACATAATATGTGAAGTAAATCAAGATTACCATGGAATTGTGGAAAAGAAAACCATTGAAGTGGCTAAAATCCTTCTTTGTCTCAATTTTTGTTGAGAGTGTCGACTACTCCTGCTTTTGCCTGAAAGATTCGAAACTTGAAAGTCAAGGAGGCGTGGGGTTTCGATGATGTCAAGACACCATCTTAAGGCCAACAACATCACTTCTCCCTTTTGATTGGAGATATCGAGGTAGGTAACGCCTTCTCAACAAACCAACCGTCGTTGTTATCAGTTATCGCTGTTATCTGTAATCTGACATTGCAAGACTGTTTTAGCGTAAGTCACTATTTTCAGTTATTTTTAAACTATATTTTAGTTCGAGTATCTCTATTTTTTATTTCATATTGTATAATTCGTGTCCCATAAATATTGAAATGATATTACACTTTTTAGCGAAGCCTGCTATCAGTTATAGATACGTTTCTTTGTTCAGGACACGGTATCGATTCACAAGTACTATGGCTGGTAATAACTGCGTCTTTTGCGGCATCATCGCCGAAGATCAAAAGAAACAGATAATATTTCAGGTTCGTAAATATTACAATGATCGAAGCTAGAAGGAAACTTACATAATTTTTACTATAATATTTCTGAAGGAAAAGCGTCAAGGTGGGTGCTGGCAAAATTCCGTAGTCGTGGTATTGATTTCTGCAGTCGAATGGCGGCACTCCCTTACACTCCATCAAGGATCTTAAATAGGGCAGTTTGTCGGTCGTACTTAACTGAGGGGCTGTTATAGCACAGAACCTCCTTTATCCATATAATCCAAAAAGAACTGTTATCCAATTAAATTTCCAACCTAGGAATCAAATTTTGCATACGAGTCTACCAAAGGTTAGGCAGTTACTTGAACGTTTCTCTCTCGAATTTGCAAATTCGTTTGGTGCTCGATTTCTGTCCATTCTAAATGAAAATAGTGTGCATGGGCTGAGGCGGCGAGCTATAAAATTCATATGGGACCATCTAAGGCATAACCGGCGTAATCCCTAAAACTTCGGATGAAAAATATGGAGCTTTTATGCGTGTTGTGAGCACCCAAAATTAGGTTGAAAAACTTTTTAAAACGTAAAATGCGATTGGAAATTTTGATTTTAGTCGGAAGGAAAATGTCACCTCCCCAAAGTAGATAGAATGGTTCTGGTAGACTCGGAAGTACATCTAGAAAATAGGATTACAACAAAAAAAATTCATGAACGAACACTATTTCCTAAATTATTATTATTTGGGTAGGTATTTACAAAATGTAGGTAAATACACATCAAACTATCTATTTACTACAAAAATTATAACCTATACAAACTCAGGGGTTGCCATGGTTGACACCTACCTGCTTACAATGCTACAATGTTTCGTAGTTAATTAAATTGTGATGTATCTCAGTATCTATGTATCTCAGTCGTTTTTAACTTTTTAACTAGTTTTTGAGTATGTATATAATTCAAGATTATTTTTAATTTTCATATTGTACGTACCAAAGATCCAATAGTTGTGAATGGACATGCAATCCGGATCAGTAACTACCTGTTAGTGTTACCTTCTTTCTCCAAAGTATATAAATCTGCTTTTCAAGCCCATGGTTCTAACAAATGGTTGATCGATCGCTAGGAACATGAAAGCAGAAACTGTACTCCAACCTATATAGGCTTTTCAAGTGTGTGTAGCTAGGCCATTTTGCCAGGGGTACCGCACCAATCACCACCAAGCACCAACCCCTTGCTCCCCTCATCATCAACCTCAACCACCAACGCTACAAAAAATTGATGAATTATATAAAGCAAAACAAAACTAAGGCAAATAAAAATGGAATGTTGACTGGTCTACCTAAAGTTACACAGGCCAACTAAGTACATACTGCAATGCCCCTTTTTTCAATTCCTTTATTTTCTCCCGGGGGACTAAGAAAAAATCCGCTCAAGGGATTTAAATTCAAAGAAAAGGAAGTGCAATCTGCGGGTACAGTGCTCAAAAACGAAAATATTCAGGGGTGGGGCTGTTTTAAAGCGTGAGAGCAGATTAATTTAAATTCTAATTAGGTATGACCAATGATCAAAAATACGTATCACCTAAATTTTATGACTGACTCCGGAATTTCATAGACATACGCAAACATTTACCAAAATATAAGATTTATTAAGCAAATTGCAAGACAGTTTTTTTGTTGTATCTTTCTTATCCTACCTACAACAACTCTTTCACGGAGCAAATCATTGTATTCAATTTATAGGCACATTAAATTCAAATGGCAGAGGTGGCACTTACTTTTGCTCATGGATGAATGAACCATCCATGCAACGAAATATGTAGAGCATGAAGTGTTTATGACAAGATCTGAGGCAAGCAATATCTGAGCTAAAAGGAGTGGCGGCAAGCAACATCAGGGGCATGGCTGCGACCTTGTCATGGCGCGGGGTATGGTGTGGGAAGAGTACCATGGAGCTGCTCGAGTTGGGCATCTCAGCAGGTGTGCTCCGTGGTATTACCACCCGCGTCCTGCTCGAGTTGGGCATCTCAGCAGGTGTGCTCCGTGGTAATACCACCCGCGTCCTGCTCGGCTCATATTTGAACTGGTGGTCATTCTATAGGGGCACTTCCTTTCATCCCTCTCTCCCTCCCCCACCCTCTTCAGCATCCCTTCCCCCTCGTGCCAGCTTCGGGTAATCCTGGGCGTCCTCCCCATAATCAGTTAATTTATTTAGTTCTTTTTTAATGGCGTGCCCCCTCCGCCTTTGAAGGGAGTTTTATAGAAAAAAAGAAAAGAAAAAAAATATGTTGATCCCTGACTGCAAAACGTTAGTTGGCAGAAGACACGAAACAATTGGATTCCAGTGTGCCAATTTTAAATTTAAAAATATTTGAAATAACAAGGAGGAAACATGAAGGCAACCATGTGCCCGCACAAAAGATAAAACGAATGGACTGCTGGAGGAGAACTACTGAGCGTCCAGCTCCTCAGCACCCCTACCTGACTGCTCTGCCCTCCCCGTACTCCTCCAGTCTCCTATCTTAAGTGTGGTACTGTGAGGTCTCGAAAGAGAGCATCACAATACCTAATGGTAGCTTGACTGGTAGATCCTGACGGATATGAAATCAATAAGGGACCGTCCCGGGCCTAACCTATACAATTCTTGAAAGTTTCACCGAAATTGATCGTGTACCTAGTTCCAGAGTTATGGCTATGATAACACATTTGAAGTTTGTGCATGCAAAGTAGCTATTACTGATCCAATCGATACGAAATTCATAGAAAATCATCTTGGAGTCAGCCCCCAACTATCCTACAAACCTGAGGCCCCTCTGACCCTTCATCCCTGATGAATGGATAGAAACGCGAGTGCAAAACCACCCACTCGGTCTGTTTCCAACCTATCTAGATTCCTCAAGTTCGCGTTTCTGACTAATGATTGGTCCATGGTAGGAAGCGCGAATGCAAACCCATCTCGATAAAGAAAACTCCAACCTATTTAGGCTTTTCAAGTTTATGTTTCTCACTACCTGATCAATGAGCCCTGTGTTGATGATTCTGATGCCTCAGTTACAAAGGCATGTGCTTGTATCACTGGTTTGTGAAGCATTGTGAAGCAGGCCCCTGATTTGACGATAAAATTCCAAACGGACCTATGAAAGATGAACTTGTATGAACTCTATTCTCTCTAACTCCATTATTAAAATAATTCTACTCATACTGGCTGTGAAGCAGTAGTTCTCAACCTTTCCACGGTCATGCCCCTCTGGCTCCATGAGAAATGTTTGAGCCCCCCTCTAGGGCCTAGGCCTTGTGAATTTCATCGCCTACCTGCCTACCTACCTTGTGCAAATTTTGAAGTTGGATCTTAAACAAAATGAATCAAAAGGTCAGAGAAGTGCAGCGATTCTGATTCATGATGCAATTACGCTTTCAACAGAAGTCAGTAACATGAAAGTGGAAACATTCATTTTTGGGAATATGATTAAAGACTTGGAAACGCGATTGAAAAAAATAACCTTCGTGATACATTCTACTGCGGGGGGAGATTCGTTAATGCGATATGCTCTAGATTAGCTGGGTAGGTATTGAACTCAGCTGTCACCTTGCTCTCGTGACGCCTGTGTGTTCCTGTTAGTTAATATACGAGGGTCACTCAATAAGCAAGGTCTCCACATTTAAAAATAATCGAAAATGCTTTATTAAAAAAATGGTTTCACAGTTTATTTGAGCACTACTGTAGAATATTTCTCCACATAATGCCCATTCCGATCAATGCATCAATGC
The DNA here is from genome assembly GCA_030264115.1 of Lygus lineolaris. NCBI lineage: Eukaryota > Metazoa > Arthropoda > Insecta > Hemiptera > Miridae > Lygus > Lygus lineolaris. The sequence goes on from JAEMON010000012.1 coordinate 6,161,408, forward strand.
AATTGAATTGAATTGAATTGAATGCACTTCTGGAGTCTTTCCACCTTCTTTGATATACCTGTGTCATAAAATTCTCCCGTCTGCTCCCTAAACCAGCGTTGCACTTCCTCCTTGACCTCCTTATCGTCGTCAAAGCGCTGGCCACTCAGGTGCTCTTTTAGGTGGGTGAAAAGGTGGTAAGTAATAGATCTTTGCGCACTAATGCGCTAACTTTTGCGACCATTTTATCTGTGACGGCTGTAATCGGTTGTCCACTTCATTCTTCATCACGAGTGTTGGTCTGGCCGTCCTGCAACTCACTAACCCATTTACGCAACGCTCCAAACGATAGAATCCTAAAATTCTTCCCCTTCTCCAGTAAAGCGATCAAGAAATTGACGAGAAGCGTTTAAGGTTTTTGGAAAGCATTCTTGGAAACCCACTGTGCACAAACCTTGTGGAACATCAATTTTTCACTGATAATGGTGTGAATGGAACTTTCAGGAATTTCAGGTAGCAATTAGCAATGTTGACGAAGAGTGACTCGACGATCTTCGCGCACTAATGCGCCAACTTTTGCGACCATTTTGTCTGCGACAGCTGTAATCGGTCGTCCACTTCGTTCTTCATCATGAATGTTGGTCTGGCCGTCCTGAAACTCACTAACCCATTTACCCACATTCTTAAACGTCCATAAACCTCTGTAAGCTGCCTATGAATTTCAATCGCCGAATTTTCAACTTCGTGAATCAAACTTCGGGAACAGGAATCGGCCCAGATCCATTTCGAACGGCTGTTGCTCGAAGACTAGGGACAGGAGAGTCTGGGTACACTCCGGGCTGACCCTCGATCTCCGCTTTGGCTCGATCTCAGCTTTGGCTAGGTCGTTCTTCATTCAAGCGAGGGCTTACCACTTATCAGGTGAAGTGAGAGAGAGAACCCCCCCATGGCGCAACAGTCCGCGAGAGGGACCAGGACCGGCTGCAGGTATGGACTTGTACGGAGGTGAAGAGTGATCAGCTCATCGATTCCTCCCAGTCGTTCAAAGTCGACTTCCGAGATCGGGTTTCCAGCATCTATCGCTGAACCTATTGCCTCACTGCCCTAGGTGGGGATGGGGGGGGGGGGGGGGGGGGGGGGGGACTGCTGTGACCTTGACTCGAACCCATGATCTTTAAGACCGATGCGATCGGTCTACAGCCACAGCCCAGATAAGTCAGGTACGCTACCACCTGAGCTACTCCGGACCCCGTGAGAGAGAGAACGGACATTGCAAAAGGAAGATGGGCGGAGATCGAAGGTCAGCCCCGAGTGTACCCAGACTCTCCTGCTGGGGACACCCGGATGCGCTTGTTTGAAAGAGAGTAACCTCAGGTAAATGGCAAGCGTACCAACCTTCTTCTTACGAACTTCCTTCCAACCCCTATCGCGTTGGAGACCTTACTTATGAGTGACCCTCGTATTTCTTCTGATCCTATGTTATTATTATCCCCTATTTTCAGAAAGTCCTCCAAAGTGCTTTTGGGCCTCCAAAGGGCGGCGGCGGCGCGCTCCCCAAGTTGAGAACCTCTGATGTAGAGGAACAAATCCATATACGATGGATTCGGGTTCAAAAGGACCGATGGGAGTTTGTATTTTTTTTCTACAGATTTTCATTCTTCTGGGACAGGTTCTTCGTATCAAACAAATCGAGGTTTTCTTTGTATCATCAAAATTATAACTTACCTATCAGGTGGTTGGGAGATAATTTACTGCAACCAATCCTATATCTTTTTACAGCAATGTTTAATGTTTGTCGAAAGTTGAGTTTCTTGTTATCTCTCTGAAGAAGGCCAAGCTCCTGGGAAGAATCATTGGAGAATGCAAATTATTTTGTTTTGTATAAACCGTTAAGTGAGAATTATCAGCGTTTTTTTCTATACTTTCAGGATGATATGGTGATTGTTTTTAATGACGTTCGTCCGGCTGCTCCCCATCATTTCCTGATAGTTCCAAAAGAACACATTTCTGACGCAAAGGTTCTCGTGCCATCACAGAAATCTCTTGGTAAGTTAGTTCTCTAGTAAAAGGGGCCATTATGATTTAATCCATATTGGACACCTCGTTTAGGTTAACTTGACCTGTTTCTATTTCCATGTCAAATGAATGATATCTAATGATTATCGTCACCACTTAGCGCGGGATTTTAGTTTGGTATTCACCATTTAATTCATTTCTATTTGTTACAGTTGAGCACATGATTTCTACAGCCCATAAGATGCTGACCGACAATACAGGTTCGACCGACAATGCCAGGTTAGCTATAGATTAATATTAAAATCTGTGTTTCTCCCTTCATTTTCTAGCATCGTTGATTCAACTCGTGTAGATACCACAATAATGGGCGACAGGACAGAGTGACTTTATAATTCTTTTTCCCAAAGTACTCACTCACTCACTTACGACAAACGATGGCGAGAATATTTTTAAAGAAGCTATTGATTTTTTGAAAATAGTAGTTTGACATTCAACGTATCAAAAATTGGCGGCGAAACAGCGGGTGGAGAATACAGCCGACGTCATCAGTCAATGGCCATTTTGATTGGTCCTCGAGTATAATATCCATGAATCGAAAGGGCCAAGGGCCGATTTTGCATGAAAATTTTACTGAAATTCATAGTATTTAGTTTGTTTGTTATTTTTGCTGCTGGCTGGTTTGTTATTGAAGGATCCCTACATTTTATTTCATTTTCCTTCACTCGAATAAGACATAATCATAGACCTTATTATATTCTCAAGGTATTATGCGGTAAAATGGATATTAGGTAGTGTTGAAAAGAGTGTGGTCCAATGACTACGTGATGGGTTTCTATCACATTCACACACAACTTTCCATTCATTTTAATGAACCTTATGTATTCTTCATTTTCAGTTGTTAAAAGTTTTCATGTTCTATCAATAATTTATTATTGCCTTTAGCATGGTAACCCATTTAAGAGGGAACACCGAAGTGTTTTTCAATTATTTTTTAAAACTACACTACAATGCCACAGTGCTGCCAAATGACACCCCAGCTGTAGAAAAAACCCTAAATGCAATAAAACTCCCCTCCAAAAATTTTCGTAAGACATTATGGAGTCAATGCATTTTTTTAACTGATTTTGAACCTCAACTTTTAAGGCATTCACAAATTTGCTAAAATGTGAGGTAATGAGAAGTGGAAAACATGCCTAAGTGAGTTCAGAGAGAGAATTGTTTATTTACAAGTAGTTCTTCTTCTTCCATGGTCGACAAAAACACATTCAAACATTTTCCACGCACACTAAAACGTCCAAAACTTCATTAATTTCCTCCTCTGGTTGCTTGTTTACATGGTCATATATTATGTGAGAGTTGAAAACTGCCAGCATTTTCTCCGTGGGTGGAAATTGAACCCAGGATATGTAGAGATGTGAACTTAATGCATTTTAAAACCCCCTAATTATGCGGATTTAAGAGCCCCTAAAATGCGCTAGAAAAAGTGGGCTCTTACTGCTTTCATAATGCAAAAACCCGGAGAGGATTCTTCATTGGACAAGTACGTACAGAGTAGGGGAAGCCACTCTCGAAAAACTATCGATAGTGTCGATAGTTTTTAACCGATAGTATTGGCCTATCGATAGTGCTGAACTATTGACTATTGCCCATCCCTACTAGCTTGCGACTCCCCGAAGCCTGTCCGGGCCTGCATTGCTTGGGGACACCCCCCCCCCCCCCCCCCCTTCTACACCACCTGCCTCACGTTCACGTTGCACGCTAAACAAACGCTAAAGATCCATGATGCTTTGGAGATGCAGGACTCTCTTGCACTGGAATTTCAAAGAACGAATCTCTGTACAAACAACTTTCCTGCAGGTCTACCGCCTCTTGGGTACGAATAATGAGCGCATTATGCGAGAAATGCGATATGCTGCAGTAAAAGCCCAATGGGGTCTGCACATGATTTTATTTGTTTTTACAATTTTTATTGAAAGGGAATTGATTCAAAAT
>JAEMON010000012.1:6179719-6201466 GCA_030264115.1 Lygus lineolaris
CCCATTAAATATGCGCTAAAATAGGGATATCTCCTCGTACCAACCTGGAATTACCCACTGCAACATAATTCAGAATAAATTAGTATGGTAGATTCATAATAATAAACTCAAACGCTTCTCTCTTACATGTATCTAAAGTCGATAGTGGAAACGAGCTGCTCAGGTGTCATGTCGGATAACAGTTTCCACACTGGTTTACCTTCGAGTCTTCCCCACAAATCCCACAGAGCGTTAATGACAGCGGCTGTAGCCAAATGCATCACTCCTTTCTCCGGACCAATCTAGGGAATTTGACAACCCGTCATTCAATTTTTTTAAATAAATAAATCCATAGATAACGGACAGTGAGTCGTTCAACGACAAAGGTTGTCACACACCAGTAATTTCCAGAAAACGGTTGTTAATCCACAAACGACGTTGAATAATAATTTTTTTTTTTTAACCATACCTGAACAGGATGGGTAAGGATGTGCAGATCCTTTTCCATTGTTAATCAACCTTTAAGAAGTATCTAAGTAAATTTATAATACAGGAGCTGGTGTGTGCAGTTAGAGCGGGATAGGAGTACTATGGAACAGGAGCAATGTGGTATCACATGTTGAAAAATGTGACTCAGGTATGGCTTAACATGGGAATTGAGTGGTTAGAGCCTGATTTACAACCAAAAAGTACTTTCAAAATGGCGTTTGCCCAACACTGCCTAATGAATATCATTATGTTGTTGAGATTTGAGAATGACAGGCCGATTGCCCATCGAGTGTACTAAAAGGCTAATAAGCATGAAATATCAAGTAAAGTTGAATAGGCTAATCATAACAAAAAATGAAATTATGCAATACCCATCGAAGTTGGCTGTCGCTAGTCAATTTCCTCCAGAATGTGGCGAAGTCGTTGAATATGTCGTACGCCTGCTTTCCCACGACCCAATTCTTCATCGCGTTGATTCCAGCCACCACTGATCACAGAAAACGAATTTTCAAACAATACGAAATTTTCTCTGTGCCAATGCCTGATCAAATCACAGATGGGTTCTTTGTAGGTTGAATTCTAGGTAGAAGAATACTGGTTCTAATGGTACGTAGAAGCAGGGCTTGTATTGAAGATATCGTTCCGAGGAATCGTTCCTTTTCATTCCTCCATAAATGCATCCGAACCAGATAAAAATAACACTACTTAACCAACAAAATCGTTCCGAGTGGAACGAAAAAAAAAAAAAAAAATTGATCCCTGGGATACTGTTCTGGGAGAAACCAATAAGGCTAGGAACGAAAGAATATCGTTCTGGCTCGTAATGAAATAAAATATCTTTCCGATAAATACAGAGTTCCTAGGAGTTCTTTCAAGCTGATGTTCAGCATGTCACTTGAAAAACAATGTTGAGGTCTTCGGCAGACAATAAACAGAGATTGAATTAATTCAAGTCAGTATTCGTGCATGATGAAAACTGTCACTTTACGATACGGCACTAATTTCACGATAGGTCCCAACAGAAAAATATTGGGATACGAACTTTAGGTACTCACCGATTTCAGTGCCATTGCCACAGGTGAATGTGAGCCCATAACCTTTGTGTTCCGAATCAGTGTTCAAGATCACGTAAGCGCAGGAGTAATCAGGGTTTGTGTGCTGAAATCGAGGATGTATGTATCAAGTACAGGTAAGCCTACATTGAGTAAATGGTAATTTTTGACATTTTCATGTCTTTGCCCTGGCACACAACCAAAATTATGACATGTCACGTTACGTAACGTGACATATCACATATCAACCGAGTCGTTCTGTATCGATACAAATGGTTCTAGTATGCAGCCTCCTTAAGAGTCCTTCTTGACAAATCGAGAGGTCCTTCTTGACAAATCGAGAGTACCCTTCCAGGGTACCCTTCTAGGGTTACATTTGTCTGATTTTGACCAATCTCTTGAATGTTTTAATTCAAATCCCTTATTGAGGCGAGATTTGCAACGACCAATATTTTTTTGGGGCATTTGTCAGAGACATTTCCATTCAGGAAAGTGGTAGATTCCGTTTTTACAGCATAAAGTGTTCTATTTTTATTTATTTATTTTATTTTATTTAAAATTGTACAAAGGACCAAGGTCCCACCATGTGTACAAGTACAATTGCTAGTAGGTACTTAATTGCAATAATTTACAATAATTTTCAATAATAGTAAACAATAATTTTCAGAAAAAAAATAAGTGGTAGGTATTGTTAAATTAAATTAAAAACAAAACTTTATAAAATCGTTAGAACAAATCAATGAGATAAAAAATGGAAAAACTAGGTAAAAGAAGAAGAAGAAGATAAATTAAATATCAACAGAAAGATAAATGTATAGAGAAAAAGGGAGAAAGAGAGAGAGAAATGAATGAAGAGGTAGGATAATGAAGAAGGGTTTCAGCCTGACTCTCTAAGGTGCACAAAGCAAAGCCTGCGGAATGCCGAATAGGTGGCAGCTTCCTTTCCTCGTTCTCTGGCCATGATTGACCGGAACGATCTAAAGAGCTCAAATAATTGGTGACTTGCTTATTGGGAGATACTTAACCACGCTAAGGTAGGTATATCTCAGCTAAACAGTATTACCTTGATAAAATTCGAAACTTGTCAAAGAAATATTAGACTCACCATAGCATCGGATCCATCGTGCTGAAGTGACGTTGGGAATCTGATGTCCTTCACTTCGACACTTGTGATTTTGACCTGCCGTCCCATCTTGTCGCGGTCATCAGCTGCTACCGAATAACGGAATAGTTCGGGCCACACAAGGAGAAATATCAAACCAGTCCGATTATCAGCGATATCTTATCTCCTGAGGTTTGAGCTCACCGACCATCTCCACTCCTCTGCTTTCCTTGAGATAACTAAGTCAAACAGTACCTATGAGGGTTAGGTTTCTATTTTCTCCAGAATACAAAATTATAATCATCAGTTCACCTAGGTACCTATACCAAAATGGTACTTATTATTTTTTTAGCTTCAACAAAGAATTTTAACCACCTGCCAAGAAATTAATCAAATCTTCGGTCTTAACTTTTAATGGTGAATTATCGTGCATAAGAAAATCAAATTTTGAAAATCAATTTTTTAATGGGGAGTTATCGTATCGTGCATAAGAAAACCAAATTTTGTCTGCTTTTTCGTTGTTTTGAAATATAATAACACTGTTAATATGATGAAAAAAATAGTTGATCGTTCTGGTGTGGAGAAAACTTGGAATAAAATCTCAGCTGTTTGAATAACAGGCGGCATTCCGAGTGTTGAGAAACCCTTTTATACATCACACTAAAAGAACAACCGAAAAAAAGTGTGCTGAGATTGCATTGGAGGCAGTGAAAAAAGATTTAATTTAAATAACTGATTAATGATAATTAGTAGGTAATTAATTAATTCAATCAATTATTTGACTTAAGTATTTAATTTGATTCTCACTAATCAGGATCTCGAACAGCGTTGTTTTTTGAGAGTTGTTGTTTTTCTTTTTGTATGGGTGGCATCTTAGAGGGGTTTGGCTAATGACAGATGACTTTTCAACGTCACTTTCCTGCCATAGGGCACTAATGAAAATTTCAATAAATTTTCTAAAATTACAGATACACTATTTTTCCCCTACGACTTCAATATTTTTTTAAAAGCCATTACCTTCCTGAAAAAAATGGATGATAATTCCCCATTTAAACTTCCAGAAGTTTTCAGTCATGCTTAAAAAGATTCAATGGTCGAATTTTCAAAAACTGATCACAGCATTTTTCGGCAATGATTCACAAAATCTAATAGAAGTAGGTAGGTAGGTACTATTTCACGTAGGTACCTACCCATTTGTTTAGATTAGTGTAGATATTACTAGGGTAACCTAAAGTTTAGATGCAGTTGGACCTTGACGTTGGTTAAATGAGAAATCGTATGAAAGAGCGAAAAATTCTACCTAATTATCAAATTTAATTTTGTTAAATCACGAAATCCTCAAAATCAATCACCAGAAAGTGTATTGGACAAATTAATTATAACGATTGTATTAATCAATAGAACCTTTGGAGATGGGCGATCTATACAGAATAAAAGTACACCCTTATGTAATTATTTTCAGCGTTTTTCTTTTTGGCCTAAAATTGTCTGGGACGGCCAAATAGGTAGGGTAGATACCCACCTAATCCAAAATGGATTCTATGGAAGAAATTTTCAATGAGCGAATTTTCAAGAGAAAAATGAAACTATTGCAACGGCTTCAAAATGTTATGAATGCAAATTTTTGAAAATTCGTCAATTGAAATTACTTAATTATTTTAAATTTATGTTGATATTTGGTCTAAACCGACAAAAATCAACACGATCAAGAGTTTAGGACTCACACAATTCCCTCGGACTCGAGGAAACTATGTGCCATTTCCACTTGGCGGTATTTTTATAGTATGCGCTTGAATTTTTTTGAACCATTAGTAGGTATGGCTTATTAAAAAAAAAAATTAAAAAATTAAAAAAATGAATAAATTCAAATTTGCGAACAACAACAGATGCCAACAATAATTATGGTTGGCAAGTGTTGTTTGCAAATTTGAATGAGTTAACCTTTAAAATGTTCACTTATAAGAAAGCCGACTAGCGAGATTTTTCATTTGCTGATTAGATAATTCGGTATTTTTATCTGAAACAATGGTTGTGTAATTGAAGTTAACATTTTCAACTAACACTTACGGTTTCTGGTTTTTAATGTCAAGGATGGAGTTATTTGTTTAAAACTCATATTAATTTTGAGATAACGAACTCACAAACCAGTGGAAGTAGCTACCGGTTAATTTAAATAACCCACCCAATGAAAATGAAACGCCGGAAACCTAAAACAACCTTTCTCGGCGAGCAAGTCATACTGTAGCTGTGCTTGTGACAACGTTGAACTTAGCACTATTTTTTCCTGCAGAAAATGTGGGTCTCTCCAATCAAAGGGAGCCACAAATCAGGTTGTTTGTGTAGGAAACAGGCTTCAAAATTTGTGTAATGCAAATTTTTGAAACTTTTCTTCATGGAAATCAGACCATTTGAGTTTCAGACCATTCTAAAACGATTCCTGAAATTTAACATTTTTCATATGTATACATATATATATTTATATATAATATGAACGGACAGAGGCGGAAACGTTGTGGGACCTAATTCAAGTGCTTTGTGGTTTGCCATCTCTCTCTTATCATCGTTCCTAATAATATAATAATAGGGTGGGGTGGGGGAGGGGGGGGGGGGGGGGGGGGGGGGGGGGGGGGGGGGGGGGGGGGGGCTGTTACCCTCTAGACCACGAAAATGATTTTTCTACCGCCTAATAAACCGGTTTATCAGACTTCACCTCATAAGATACCATTTTTGGCTTCTATTGGTCTGTCATAGAAAAAAGTTTATCACTGGAAGATCCTCACTGTTTGAAGAGGCCTTGAAACCTTAATCTGCTAAACAGTGCAGTGCAGTGAAAAAAAGGGGGGTAATCCAGTTCCCCCTCTTTGATGTGGCAGCTGGGTCATCCACGTCTGGAAAAAAATATTTATTCTAAAATTTTCACTGGTTAAGAGTGAAAGCCCTATATAAACACAAAGGCCCTAAGCATTACGAACGAATAAAACAAAAATCAGTCCATAAGAATAATTTTTTCCTAGTTTTTAGCAGCATGAAAGCCACAAAAACGTGAGTTAGCCAAAGTAAACATGGCCCAGAAACCCTTACGCAGATAGATAAGTTGAACAGCTTGTTGCCCCAAATAGGTAGGGACAGAGTTATTTCATTGAAGAAGGGTAATAGTAATGTCATAATAATGAATGTCATGGTTCTCCTCAGGGGCGCACCCACGGGGGGTGCTTCAGCCCCCCACCCCCCTAGAATCAGAAAAAAATAACTTTTTAATAGGTATGGCTTGACCAACAATGTACCTACTGAATTATTCTAAATTGGAATATTATTGGATGCGGATTGCGTGATACAAGTCCTCCCCTAACCTTTAATGCTTGTTTATACATTTTTAAACTTTTACCTACCAAAGTGATGTATGGTGTAGACATAAAAATATTTTCCGATGGAGATCACTGCTGACCTTAACAAGCCATACAGTCAGGGCCAAGGGGGCGGACGTTAAGGATGAATCCATCCACCTCGACGAAACATAATAACATATCAACGCCCATGGACATGTTTCCATATTAAAATAATGTGTTTTACGTACATTTTTAAGAGCCCAAATAGGCTAAAAACGCAATTTTAAACACCCAATTTTTAAACAAATTTCCGGGGGAGAGTGACTCCATACCCCGGTAGCCCCCCCCCCCTCCCCCAGCAATTGAAAATCCTGGGTGTGCCCCTGGTCCTCCTTCCATGGTAATGTCAAGATCAAGAAAACGAAAAAACATAAAATGAAATAAAATCTCACATCAACTCAGAACAAAAGTAAGTATCTACCTCATAGTATCTACCTTATCCTGTTTGATGACCCACCTAAACGCTACCATAGAAGAAGTTTCCTTCTTCCATGCCTAGTAACATAAACTAACAGCAATGAAAGCTAGGGCGAGGGGGGAAACCCCCTGTTTGATCGGCCTGCAGCCAGTGAGGACTATACGAACTAGCTGGTGCACCGGCCAGAACAAAAATAATGTGTTGGTGCCTAGATTTGAACTTCGAATCTAAGAACATTTTATTGAATCCTTCAGTGATGCGGCTGTCCTGACGATGGGAAACCTTGCATGGGTAGGAATTTTGCATTTTGAACCTCAAAATCTGATCCAGCACCTTTCAAAACCCCCTGATGTCAATTTCCGGCATGAAATTACTGCTAGTTTGCCATAATAGTTTGAAAGGTTGCACGTGACGCCATTTAGGTTCCACAAAAGGGGGCAATAATAAGACCCATTTTTGGTCATTTTCAATTATCGGATACCCCTAGTATATCACCTTTTTGGAAAACCCTCATCAAGATCTTTCAAATTACAAAATAAAAAATAAATATTTTGGAGCTCAGAAGTTACCTACCAGTATATACACAAACATGGTGCTCGTTCGGCTTAAAATCTTTTCTCTTTGTTTTGTAGGACACTTTAAAGCCACTTTAGTATCCACCATGAACTTCTGGTTTTCACCACTGGCATTGCTGCTCTGAGGTTGCCCCCAACCCTAGCTTTCACGCCCCTGACTTCAACTCTATAGAGTTTTCACTAGATCGAGAACGTGGGAGCAGCTTGTAGTTGAGCATTTGCTCACCAGAGTGCATAGGTACCTCTTGAACAGATGTCAAAACGGCTGTGTTCCCCCCAACCAGTACGCCAGTGGCGTACTGCCATCCAGCCAGAAAAGATTTGACAAATTAGTGTATTTTCACTAGATTGAGAATGTGGGAGCAGCTTGTAGTTAAGCATATGCTCACCAGAGTGCATAGATACCTCTCTTGAATAGATGTCAAAACGAGAGAGTTCCCCCAAACCAAACCAGTACAAACCACCCTGTGTACTGCCATCCAGCCAGAAAAGACTTGTAAAATTAGTGTATTTTCGCTAGATTGAGAACGTGGAAGCAGCTTGTAGTTGAACATTTGCTCACTAGTTGCCTCCGTTAAGGTTAACACAGTCAGAGAGAGTCTTCAGACGAGCGGGAGGGCACTTAAGCGGCCTCCCTCCCCACACCTGTCCCTGAGGAGGGACGAGGGAGTCGTAGTTCCCCACCCACTCGCTTGGAGCGTTTATCTTCACGATCTTTTCAGTACGACCCTGGCTGTCACCCAGTAGGTATACACAGGAGCTCACGTCGAACTGTGAGCTAAAAAATACGCGTATTTTTACAAGTTTAATCATTTTTCGGTTTAGGGTGGTAGGGTTGACACAATTTGGGCTCCTGCACTGGAAGTGTTATGGCATAATCACACAAGTGTTTTTCCAGCTTTTTTATCGGTAAAAAGCTAGAAGTTGAAGAGGACGAATCAGATTTTTTCCATGGTATAAAGGTTTATAAAGTCATCAACCCGAAACAACAATAGGTACCTAGCTTTTGTTACTCGTCAGTAAGTAACCAATGTTCAGCACAGAGTACCTAATGGAGACAAGGACAACTTGACCGGTGTTCAGACTTCAGAGACAATTGAAAAAACTGATAAGATTACTGAAATACTGATCACGGATCATGGAATGTTTTGAAGGTGTTCTATGGAAGGTGATACGGTATCAGTATTCTATGGATGGATGTTCCATGACTACTGATAGTGATAAGTTAACTTCGCGCTCAGTGTTGCGTTAAACGTTTTCACCCAATTTCCCTTTTTACTTTACTTTTTTTCTCGTTTTTTAATCAATTTATGACAATTTCATTGGTTTTCAAAACGAAACTTTTCTTTCCATTCTCATTCGCTCAGGGAAAACGAGACGTCACGGTTCAGTGATTTTTTTAATTAAGCGCTCTAAAACTTGGCGGGACTTGTATGGCCGTTATCCACTCCCCACCCCTCCATTCTTCAATGTTTTCTGTTGATGTTGATTCGGATTATTTGTGGTTAATCCTTTTATATCGTGCGATTGTAATCATACGTACGTGTATTGTTCGATAAATGAGATGTTTGGTTGCGAATATTTCGCGGAGATCGTCTGGGCAATCATGAAAAGTTTTGTGTTTACGTGAAAAGCGGTGCGGAGCGAACGAATTCATCTGACAACATGTCAAGGCCCCCAAAGCTTGCGAGTTTTGGGGAGCGGATCCAGGTAAACTAGTGTTTTGCTTATAAAGATAATTTAAGATTATACCTAGGTAGTTAACAGGTACTTACACGAGAATTATTTTAGCAATCTGTTCTGTGAGTTTTCTCTTATAATCCGACGTTTCGCAGGATTACGAAGTTCTACATTTGCTTGGGAAAGGTGGATTTGCAACAGTTCACAAGGCAAGATGTCGCAGAACGAATGTTATGGTCGCAATCAAACAGGTGACTGCTCTATAGTAGGTATTAATTAGTTAGGGAAATTATTTTTAATGACATAATAAGCATTGTCAGTATAGAAAATGGAAACAGTAGGTATATAAACAGTGCAAGACAAGTTAGTTTGTGCATGACATGGACCTGGAAGAAGGAGATGTGGTTTCTTTTGACGGAATATTAAATATTTACTGAAAACTAGTTGTTACCTATCAGATACCTAATAAAATCCCGATTAGACTAGTTACCTGAGGGTTAACTGAACGCTTACTTGTACTACGTGTATTCTCTGATCTTCGTTCCTTGTTGAAGATCGACAAAAAGATGATGGAGGCGCAGAACATGCAAGAGCGGGTGAGGCAGGAAGTGGCGATCCACTCCCGGTTGAAACACCCTTCCATCCTGGAGCTCCACACCTTCTTCGAAGACTCCAATTTTGTCTACCTGGTTCTGGAATTGGCTCACAACGGAGAACTCCAGCGATTTCTTAGGACCAACTCACTCACAGTTACTGAACCGGAAGGTATCCCACTATTCAAAATTATACGTACTGACTATTAAAATTTCATTAAGTTCCTCCCATGAATTAGAGTTGTGACGAACCAGCGATATTTTGTCACTGCTCCAAGTGCTACAGTGACAGGTTAACTGTCCAGTGACGTGACAGTGGTAGCCAGGGCCCAGCAAGCTACGGCTAAAAACCTAAGAAGCATCTTTTTTGGTCGATCTTCGGGGTGTGGTTATAGTTGAAAGCTAGAGAGCACAGCACCAGTATGCTCCCCACAGTAGGGACGTGACGTTCCACCTAAAATCTGTAACTGTTACAATAGTTAGAGTGACTTAGTTGTCACGGTTCCAGTAACTAGTTCCAGTTCCATAAACTATTCCAAATTATAATTTCTATTCTGGAACGATGTATGGTTTTGTGGTAGGTAGGTACAATTTTTTAGTTAAATGAACTTTGGATGAAGTTCTTCCCAGAATTTCCCAGTTTTTTCATTAACCAATACCCAAACTACCTGATGTATGTACCTACCACAGTGAGGTTTCCGTGATTTCACGGTAGGGATAGGTAGGTACCTACTTCTATAGTTATTATGACGAATGACGAGGTAGAATGAAGAATAAAGTACTTCCTTTATAATCTACTCATTCAAGTAAGGAATAGCCTTCCATACATTGATCCTTCAATAAAACAAAACACGGTAGGTTTGGGTGAGGATATGATCAGTTTTTCATATTCTCACCCTCACCCTAACCTACCGATAAGGAATGGCTACACCAACCAACATAAAATAAAACAGATAAATGATTATTTACTAACACTTCGTATAAAGGAACTAAACAATCTAATACCAAAACTTAGGTAAGTAAAAAGCGGTACCTACTAATAAGTACCTACCTTTAGGTGGATGAGCTCCAGGAAAACACACTTTTGAATCAACTATACCTACCACGGTATAAATAAATGTTGGTCTAAAAAAAAAAAAAAACTATACCTACCTACATTCCTATTTGATACCTTCATAAATATCTGGTTTTAAGCAGAAGGAAAAACTCACCTTTTCTTTGCAAATATTACATATTCCTTATTTTTCATCAACTCACTCAAAATGGTTCCACATCTAGCTGGTCAAGGAGTCAACGGCGAAAAAAACCGATCCAGTCCACAAATAATGGGGAAAGAAAACTGAAGCCAAACCCAACAAAATCACTCCACTGACAATTAGAAATGGGGAAAATCACATACTTGAAGTTGTTAGGCATCAGAAAACAAAAGATCGAAAAAACCTCCAAAGTGCTCTTCCAAAGTACATTACCTAACCTGCGTGATATTGTGGTTCTGTTGTGAACGAAAGCTCATCCTTCAGCAGAAATGAGAGACAGACACCAGGTCTTCGGTGGCCGAGGTCGTTAGTTGGTGAGTTATAGCGGAATCCATTAGATTTCGCTGTGACAATAAGGTTCGAACCCCCTCGAAGTTCCTTAATTTTTTAACAATTTCCCGTCCACAACAGTTCCACGAATAAATTGGCAACACAAGGCACCCAGAGAAGTTCCAGCAGTTCCAGAGACGTTCTTCACGGCTACGGTTCCTCCAGCTGTTTCCGGAATGGGCTTTGTACATTGGGGCCAGAACTGTCTTCCATCCATACTTTCTTGCTGTAACTGTAGCTGTTTGATGGGTCGATAAAAAATGATCTCTTTGAGCGCATGTTGTATAGTATAGTATTTAAAAGCACTACCTACCTACTTTCCTCAGCCCACTTGAAACATGATAAGGAAGGTATAACAGCTTGTAAATAGGTAGGTACAATATTAAGCTGATTTCTTTATTGTCAATGGTTTGCTCTCTGGGATGCTCCTCTGATGAAGGGGAAAGATTTCCTGCACCCTGAATCCTATCTGTTTTTAAGATGGGTTTACTCTCTTGTTTTCATGTTTTGAAATGCCCGTTTAATTCAAATTGTTGTTTCCTTTTCATTTTAGCTGCTCACATTATGAGACAGGTGGTTGAAGGGCTACTGTACCTTCATTCCCATAACATAATCCACCGCGATCTCTCTCTGGCTAATCTCCTCCTTACAAAGAACATGAAAGTCGTAAGTTATGTAATATTATTACTGATGAGGACATTTGTAATCCAAAAATGGTCTGATTCTATTGCTTAAGCTAAGTATTGCAATAATTGATTCAATTTAACTGAGGTAGATAACCAAAATAACCAATTTGTATACTGATTGTTAAAATGATTTATTTTCACCAGAAAATTGCCGATTTCGGTCTTGCAACTCAACTGTCGCGGCCAGACGAAAAGCACATGACCATGTGCGGTACCCCTAACTACATTTCACCTGAGGTTAGTGTATGGGAAATCTATTTACAAATATATTTTATTTGATAGATTGTTATTAACAAGCCTTGGGCGATACTGTGGATCTCTAATGTTGTTAACACGTTCCACGCAGCTCCCAAATAGGTGATATCTACAACTGAGTGGTGTACCTACCGACGGGCACTGTTTGGCATCTATTTTGTCTCAGGTCAACCAGCAGTTCTTTTTATGACTGGATTTCTTCTCTTACGAGTACATCGTTCAGTATCTCCTGCTCGCCACTAGGATGCGTTTCGTTTCCTTATAGCAGCATTGATAACAATAGAATCTATTTTGGAGCGTATGAAATCGACATTTGACTGAAACGTCTTCCGCGTAGAGGGCAGGAAAAAGTGTAGGCAATCGGCGAGGAACGTTTTAATACGCATTTCACCCACGTTACATTACAACGTTTTATAATATTAGGGTAATCATGGTTATTTCTGATTTTAGGTTGCAACTAGGAGCAGCCACGGTCTGGAAGCTGACGTCTGGAGCTTGGGTTGCATGCTGTACTCTCTCTTGGCGGGGAGACCGCCATTTGACACTGA
Source organism: Lygus lineolaris (assembly GCA_030264115.1). NCBI lineage: Eukaryota > Metazoa > Arthropoda > Insecta > Hemiptera > Miridae > Lygus > Lygus lineolaris. The sequence goes on from JAEMON010000012.1 coordinate 6,192,069, forward strand.
TGCAGTTAAAAGCACGCTTACCAAAGTCGTCATGGCTGACTACCAGGTTCGCTGGACTGTTATTCTCTAAAGAGTACTTATCTACTGTTGTGATGAAACTCATTATTTGTCGATGATATTGTTCGCCGTAAATTCTCCAATTTTATTGCCCACGTTATTGAGGATCCTTTCGAGGACAACTTCCTTCTTTGCATCCATTAAACGATGCAGGCCACACTTTTGAGTCTTATGACTTTGAATTTGAAGATAGCATTTTGTGTCTTTTGATCCTTTCTCACCTTAGCGTGAATCCTCGTCTATGGACTCACTAGTGATCAAGCAACTATTGCCCTGTATTTCCGTGTTTAACGTCCGTCTATTGTCCCGTGTTCAGATGCCTCCTGGTATATCCTCCGAAGCTAAAGACCTCATCGATAGCCTGCTCAAGAAGAATCCAACTCATAGAATACACTTGAGGGACATCCTGGATCACCCTTTTATGACCAAGGGCATATCCAAGAGCTCCAAAGTCTCATACGTAAGTTACAGCTTTGCACGAAAGTGAAGTACCTATTTTGAAGAACCAAAGACAGGCTTTGATATCTGGTTGGTGGCATTTGCTGAGGTACTTACACTATTTCTTAAATCTAATACGGTGGGCAGTAGAAATTGGTCATCAACTTAATTACCTACTTGACCAACTGAATTGCCTACTTCGACGTACTTGAACTATACTACTTATCAATGTTTATGCTGATGGAACATTCGATTTTTACGCTCTTCTAATATTTCAGAGTGAGCAGCCTTCCATGGACAGCGGTATGGGGACCATTAGCACTACTAATACTCGAAGTACTCTTTCAAGTAGACATAGATCGAGGCAAGTTAGAGAAATTGTAGTATAATTTTACACAGATTGTTCTATTATCTTGCAGTTTATAAATTATTTATTTTATTATAGTCAATGCTCTAGCGATATTTGCCCATATTACGCTCTTAACGCAGTTGATTTTAGGAACTGCATTTCTCCTAGTTATCAGTATCTCACCAGGAAGCCTTCTAATGCCTGATTCATGGCAATAGATGCCTTGCTTTCTATTAACCAACCCAAGAAGAGTGTGAAAACTAAATCCTTTATTTTTTGTAACAGATCAGAAGAACGACGAGCTGGTCGACAAAGATTCCGTACACCTTCATTGGCCACTGTGAGAGATGAAGAAGATTATGGGTCGATGGTCAGCAACTCCGCCCATAAAAGCTCAACTGCTGGTAGCCTTTTTGGTCAGACTAATCATGAAAGGACAGGCGAGTCTTCCTGTTCGGGTGCTAAGCTAGATTTCTTCGGACGGCCTATTCCCTTGACCAGTCAACCGCCTCATCTCTCGTCGTCAGCCAAGGTACAAACTGACTTGCTGTAATGGATGGAAAACATAAGTAGAGGCAATGATGATGGAGGCGACAGAGAAGAGACGGCAGTCGCGATGGTGGGGTGTCGACGGTGATGCCAATCAAATATCAATGAATGTCCCTGTGTGACACTTGCCATCTTGAGATTCAGAGCAGTTGGAGTTGCAACTGTATTGTGTGATGATTAATGGAGTGTACCATGTCAGATCGACTGGACTTAAGGTGTATACTATGGTATTGTTATTGAACAATTGGTCTTTTCCAGAGTTTTTCCCGTCACTCTGTCACCCCATCCGGGCCTGGTGTCCCACCACTGAATGCCGATCGACTCCAGCCGACTCGACATATCACGAAGAACGCGATCCTCTCCATAGTTGAGAGCTCGGAAGTCGTTATCGAGCTCATCAAGAAAAAAGCCGGACGCTCGGAAGAGAGGGTGGTGGATGTCTGTCGAATATCGTCCGATGGTTTGAGGGTTGGTTAATTTGATTTGTGATCCATAATAGTATGCTATGTTGAAAGTACTAAGAAGAACTGCCTAGACTGCAACTTGAATGTTCTCACTCCTTCTCTAGGAGGAGGGGTGAGTTGAATTTGAATACAGGGAAAGTTGCTACCTCAGGTTTGTACCAAGTAAAATATTCAGTTCGCATTGAGATCAAGCCAAACATCGAACTCAACTTTGATCTTGAGAGTATTGTTTGAACTGCACCTTAGTTGGAACAACCTTGACATGTGATCTCCTAGGAATTCCCTGATCGTAGGGCAGCTGTTCTTCCAAAAATTCTCGAAGTTCGTGTTATGATGTAGTTTCTACTTATATGTAGTCACTTATTTAGTCGTTTTACTCTGATGCCAGGTGGTGGTATACCGTCCAGGACCACACGGGCGTGGAGTGCCGGTACAAGACACACCACCTCCTCTGCCCCCTGGTGGCGCCGACTTCATCTTTTCCTACGAGTCTCTCCCTCCAGAACATTGGAAGAAGTACATCTACGGCGCGAGGTTCGTGGGTCTGGTAAGGTCGAAAACTCCAAAAATAACGCTGTACACGACTACGGCCAAGTGTATCCTCATGGAGAATGCCCCGGACCCCGACTTTGAGGCTTGCTATTATTCAGGTAAGCTGCTCTCGCTAGTGTTGTAATGTTCATTCCTCAATTTATAGCATTTCCAAGTCAAATTCAACCTTTTCCAAGTCAAATTCAACCTTTTCCAAGTCAAATTCAACTCTTTCCAAGTCAAATTCAACTTTTTCCAATCAAATTCAACTTTTTCCAAGTCAAATTCAACTTTTTTCAAGACAAATTCAACTTTTGTTTTGGAAAAAGTTGAATTTGACTTGGAAAAAGTTGAATTTGGTTTGGAAAAGGTTGAATTTGTTTTGGAAAAAGTTGAATTTGACTTGGAAAGAGTTGAATTTGACTTGGAAAAGGTTGAATCTGACTTGGAAAATGTTGAATTTGAGTTGGAAAAGGTTGAACTTGACTTGGAAATGCTATATTGTCCGATCCTGCTGGTTGGAGACTAGCCCAGCATTCCGAAGCCTGTTGATCAATTTTTTCTCATTTAATTAATTATCACTATGGGATGGTTTTTTACAATGTTGCACACTCCTCAGAGGGAAACGACTTCCCGTAGTGATGATTACTGCTGTATAACCGTTTGGTTGTGGGTGAGGCAGGAACGATGTGGTTTTGTGCTACTGAAGAACTGGGGTTTTAGGAGGAACAGCCATGTCGGTCCCATCTGAGGAGAGTGCAACGTTGTAAAAAAAGAACCCTTGGTCTGTTTGGCTATAGGTTAAATCAAGTTAATCAAGAAGGTGCTGTGTCACAAGTCCGGAAGAGTGTGGATATTGTGTGGTTGTTCTTCCTATCAGACCAGCTCAGTAAATAAATAACCCACAAAACTCCAATTAATTATCCTACTCAAATACATAAATATAGAGATGCTATAAAATGATGTTCCTCAGCCCTTGTTTTGTACGCATCAGCTGTTTTTAAAATTCGTTAATTTTCCTATACCTTGTCTATTAGTACCAGCTTGAATGGGCAAAGGGGTATTCCAGTGGGTCTAAAAATGAGATGATTTTTGCTATATTTTAATTTAACTGTGGAAGAAGGTGATGATTTCCTCTAAGAAGGCGTGAAGCTGGGTTCACATTAAGCCACAAAACCGTACTGAAGTCTGCAAAACTGTAACTATACCGCATAACCGTAATTTAATATGATTGGCTGTTCTTCATCTTTATGTTTTTACGGCCGAACGAGTTTTGAATCAGACTATCCTAGATTCAAAAATCTTGATATTTTGTGGTTTTACGGCGTTGCGGACCTGCGTATTGGGTTTGGCGCAGCACAGCGGGTCCTCATCTATTTCTTTATCTTGCTCCGGTTCGGCATTTCTGATGGCATTGAGGTTTTACGGCGTTGCGTCGTTGCAGTTTTGCGGACGTTGTACCTCAATGTAAACCCAGCTTGAAGGTGCGTTGAATTGGCTCGATATTATAGTATACATTGTGATGTCAGTGATCAAGGTCAGTCTAACGTTACTTTTATCATTCAATGCAGTGATAACTCTACTCGCATAATCTTATCTACTCGAATAACTTCTTCGAGGGCAACAATATTAGGGGAATCAATCAATCAAAATCTCTTCAGTATGGTTACTACTGTTGTCTTTCAATCCGAGATAAAGGAGGCAATGAAAACCCTTTACGTGACAAGCCTGCCCGCCTTTTCTCGAATCCCTAGTTTTTATTTGCTTCTCCAATTTTATTTTAACATTTTCTCGATCAACAGACCCGATTTTCGACAAGTAACCGTTAAGTTCTCGTTAATATACTATAAGAAAGAATTTAAAAAAATTGACTGGAATACCCCATTATCATGTATAAGGAAGATACGTGTTATTTGTTCGGCACTTCTTCTTTTCACTCGACTACGTTGGAAAAAGATCTGATGCTGAGCTTCACACTACTTTCCTTATGTGTATAGACGAAAAATGGCTATTTTCGGGTATGTTTCTGCTACTTACTTCTGTCTCTTTTCATGCGAGTTTTATAATAAACAATCATGATAATTGATCATCCATTTTCCTACTCTGTAGAATGTAATTTTTCGCAGTTCATTTGTCACCCGTTTGTTCTAGGAGGTAAAATAGTCAAATCATGTGATGGATACAAGTATTACGACGCTCGGGGCCATTGTACGTCTATGCAGCTCGAAGTGATCGATACTTATTCTGAATCTATTCGAGATATGTGGGAACAGTGTCAGAAGGTTAGTGCAATTGGATTATCTTTAGAAAGTCAAGTTTTTTGTTTCAATTTAATCCGAAAACAGTGCTGGAAGGAACCTCAAAATTAACACAATTTTGTCTTCTTTTCCTTCATTTGTTTAGCTAGGAATAGAATAATAACTATAAATGCACTGGTTAATAGTTTTTCCATGTTGTAAATAAAGTAATTGAATCTTTTGCTAGGGCTACGATCACTGCAGAGCAATCGAAGGTGCGTTGGAAATGACGTCCAGCTGCTCCTCAGGACCTGTATTCCCAATCATCGTAGGGAGACGTCCTATTCCTTTCGGAGGGGTCTTGGACAACACAGCTCAAACCAAGGAGAATGCAAGCCCTTCCCAGAAACCTATTGTGGTGAGTTTTAAATCCACGCACAATTGTTGGTAACGAACCGTTCACAGCTTATTGCTCCCAATGAAGGCGTGTTTATTACTTGATTACAGTACATGAGGAAGAATGGAATCATAATATCACCTTTTTAGAGAGATCTTCACGATGTTCGATTTTCTGGGGTTTGCAATACTTTCCTTTTTGCCTTTCAGGTGGACTGAGGGAAGTTATTACCTGTATATCGATAATTATATAAGTTGCTCTGCAAAACCCGAAAAGGGTTAAAACTAAGCTCAAAAGTTGTTTAGGTACCTTACTGGAGAATCCGTCGTAACTAGCAAGTCGAGTACAGATGGCGAGCGCTTTCGGTGTAAGGACATCATCATCAGGCCATCGAGAGAGTACTCTCTCCTGATGATGATGTCCTTACATCGAAAGCGTTCGCCACCTGTACTCAACTTGCTAGTTACGACGGATTCTCCAGTAAGGTACGTAAACAATTGTATTCTTATCACTAGCGGTACTAACCCTTTAGATTTAATACTAAGCTCAACATGATCATAGGTGAGAGTTCTTAGGAGACTATAATGATTCCAGGAAAACTATATTGAAATTTGCACCAAGGTGGAGTTTTAAAAACTCTGTAAGATCCAATAAATCCAAATAAGAACCAATAAATCTTATGGCTGTGTTGCCTGGTAGACACTAGTGTTGGCTGATTACGGGATAGATCCCCTAAGTTATGTTATTATGTATAAATTATGTTATTATGTAAGAATTATGTTATTATGTAAGAAAAACTAATAAATATCTTGTGTGTAAAATCGAATAACAATTTTCTTAATAATTTTGTTTCAGCTCAGTAATTTCTACGTATCAACAAATAATTACAGTAGCAACAGTAGATGTTCTTCACACAAGACCAACCCCAAACCTCCAAGTACTTTCCAAGCCCCTGACGGAGTGCGGACTGCAAAAAAGGTAAGTACCTACCAAAATAATATTTTAGTTTTGATCAATTTTTTTAACTCAATTCATGCTCGATACGAAATTCATCAGGAAAGGAGCGAATTTGTCGTTGTTTTGAAAGTACAATCAATCCGTAGCCCCGAGGATGTCTCTTATTCGTTTTCATCCCACGAAGATCGTTCAATACACGTCGGAAAGCTTTCAATTCTTACCTCAACATCTCCTTTTCCGTAACTAGCAGCTATATGAGAAGCTGAGTTTTGTCCCAAGTGAATAGTTATGTTTTCTGTCATTTCAACACAAATATGATTAATGTATTTATTACCTTCTGAAATAACTCAACGAGGTAATAAATTAGAACAAAAACGAACAACTAAATTTCACAAGGACAACATTTTTTATTTTTTTTCTATTATAAGGCGAAGCGAAACTTTCAACTATAACAGTATTATAATCTGAATTTATTGTCAGAAATCAGAACAGCGTCCCCTTGCAAAAGCAAATAAAGCATTATTGGCATTATAAGATCTACCAACTGACGCTGTATTAAGAGTATAAGAACCATTTCAGTTCCATTTTGGTAACGAATAAGTTCTTAGTTTGATAGACAAAAATCTAGATTTAATGTTGAATTTATTTGATTTGGAAATGAAATAAATTAAGTCATAATGTGGGTGGTAATTAATCAAATTATTGCAATAAGTAAATTACAACGTGATAATGTATGTTATCTTGTTGCAGCTGACAAATGGCGAGATCCTGGTGGAGTACAATGACGGGAGCCAGATGTGGGTGAACTGTGATTCAAGCGGCCGCGTTCTCTACAGAGCTCCAGGGAGCGGTGACGTTGTCGAGTATGGCCGACAGAGCTACATCCCTAAAAATATCGCCGACAGGTTAGCGCAGGTCCCCCGGATAGTGGCTGACATCATGAAGCAGCCCACTCCCACCCACTCTTATCAACACTTCAGGTGTGTAGTTTTTGATCGGAATAAATTATGAAAACTTATCCTATGTGAAAGGTGGCTAGGGAGAATAATATCTGACATATGAGTTCCTACCGATGTGTTTCAATGCTTTGTTTCAGTACATTTTCAGTACCTACATTAAATAGTTCCGTTAGTCGGATGAACAAAGAATTGAGTGAAGACACTAATATAAGGGAGCTGGATTTTGAAATAACTGCTCAATAATATATTGCTGTAAATGTACAGTGATTAGAACAATGAGACAGATTGGTTTACCCTAATATATGAGCTGGACCAGCTGGCCTCAGTCAATCACAGCACGTTCAGTCCACTCCGTCATTGCCCATTTTTTTAAACTTTTCCCTCGTATTTCCAAGTCCTGAATTTCAAACTCCTCAATAATCAGGCGAGGCCAAGGAAAAATTATTCACAAACTCCGATAATAGACAGTTTTTGTTCTTCCCAACTGTGTCTTCACAGAAACAAAAGAGCGGCTAGAGCGAGCAAGTAAATGCTAACCTCTCAGGATTATTCCAGGCAGCTTTCATAAAAATGTTAAGACGTGAAACCTGGTTGTGACGTTAACGTGACACCTTTACCTAATCATGCATGGAAGTATGAAGAGTTCCGTGTATTAAACTTTAACTTCTTATGCAACTTTCAACTTTGTTTGTTCAAGTTATTTTATCTTATGCAAGCAACTTTGAACTTCTTATGCATCTCCTACTTCCATGTATTCACGGTTATCTCAACTCTTATCTTTCGGATGGATGGATGGATCCATCATTCCCTGTTGTTTTCTGTTTCACTGCATTATTTCGCTTTATTTTTTCTATTTTCAAAACTTATTTTTAACAGTTCCTTGCATGGAAGTAGGAATATAATTAATTTCCTCTTCCGTGGTGGTTGCTTGGGTGTTTGCATGGAATGGGTAAAGCTCACTCTTCACGTTCGAGAAATAGTTTCTACATTATAAAAAGGTCTTCACGTTCCAAAAACTGTTTTCAGGTTTCCGTGAAGAAAAGAACGGGAGGAACAAACACTGTCTAATAAATAAGTTCTCCTTGGGAGAAGAAAGCTTCCCAGTTTCCCTTCCCCAAGCTTCCCAAACTTTCCCCTCATTATGGATGTCTACACTAATATTCCAACATTCCCAACTAAGTTCAATGAAAATAAATACTTTTTTTCACATTTTTGACAGAAAGCTAGATTCCATTGAAATTAGTTTTCTCAAACGTTCATCGTCCTATTAAAAATTGTACGATGATTATGTTTCAGGTAGCCGTGGAGCTCAACAATCTGCGAACTACGATCTTACTTTTAAGCAATGGTAATAATAATGAAATCATGTACCGAAAGAGCGCGTTGTTTCATTTGCTTTGTATTTACTGATTAGCTATCTGCACTCTCTAGACCATATTCTGCAAATGTGCAATACGTTCTGTCAAAATCAATATTGGAGTAATGTCAAAGCTTAGTCGTGCTATGATTATAGTAGGTATCTACCTACGTAATATGTTTCAATAGACAAATTTAAAACTCTGGTAGTTAATGTCCCCATGATTTTCCTAGAAAATCGTTTCACGCTCCCATACTTTCCATACTTGAAGGACTGAGTCTATTTTAATTGAGATAAAAATAGATATTTGATAATTGTTATTTTTATGATGGTGCGTTTATTTTTTTATTCGTAATTGTCGATTATCTGTAAATAGTATTATTTATTAAGCTGTAAATAAAACTTGTAGTATTTTATTGCGACTTTTCCAACACTCCCATGTTTAACCCTTTAGTTCCGAGGACTTTCTGGAGGTCAAAGGTGGTTCGGCCTCTGCGACTGAGGGGTGTGTGGGCGTCAAGAAACGAAAGGTTAATTTTTCAATCTTTTTTTTTTTTTTTAATTTTTCTTGGACTGAGATCTTCCGCCTTCTTTGGCTGAATGGTATTCTCTCTCAAAGTTATTTCAGGCAGGATATAATTTGGCATCAAAATTTCGGTACTCCTAGCAATTTTTGGGAAATTCCTTCTTACTGATTGGCTACCTACCGAAGAGTTTATAGAACCAATAAGTTTGAAAAAGTTCCATTCATACAGCATGAGTTGGTGAGCGAATTTTCAAAGAATAATTTTAACCGATTTTGTTTGCGATTCTTATAGGAAATTTCACGCTGATTCCGAGTATACCATCCTATGTTTAAGATAGGAATTTACACCGAAAACCTAAAAAAAACACGTTTTTTAGCGATTTTTGAACCTAAATTTTCAAAATTTGAACTCTTGAAGTACTCCAACAATTCTGGCCAACGAATTCATCCTTTCTTTTTATATTATTGACATTTTAAAATTTTTTTGGATTTTTTATCTCGATCCCACGAGCAGATATCGTCTGGAGTGACAAACAAATGAATATATACAGGGTGGTCCCAAACGAAACCGACTAAC
>JAEMON010000012.1:6212775-6223920 GCA_030264115.1 Lygus lineolaris
TCCACTCCTACAGGAAGTCCATGGAGAATAGTTATTTTGACTGAAGATAGAAAGCGTAAGAACGCGATAAAGCGGGTCCTCGGCCCCAGGTTACATCTAATTTTTCGCAATATCACTGGCCTCGGAGCTAAAGGGCTAGAATCCTCTAAAGTTACGTTAGTACGTGGAATCTTTCGTTTTGAAGATGAAGCGTGGATAGAGTCTATTTGGTTTCATTTAATAGCACATATTAAGACACCTCCCACTTAAAAAGTAGAATGGGGTGTGCACATGGAGTTTTTCCTTTTCAAAATTAAAGAACACAATTTTTAGCGTCGTATGAGACCTCGCGGAGCGTTTTAGGACCAACCGTTCGCTCCCTGTAAGGACTTAAGGGTTGAACGAAAAAAAGAGCAGAAACACGAGTATGAATCGCAATTCTTCCCGAGTAGGCAAAATCTCGGTTCAAATATCAGCTGTTCAAATGCAACTTTCTCTCGATTCCACCGAACCAAGTTTGTTGTTTACTTTCAGAAGCTTCCTTAGTTACTGAATTTCATTAAGAATGAATGGTACAACTCTCCGATAATAATAATTACAAGAAGGCAAAACACTCATTTGACTCATTGTCGCCAAGAGATGCTTGTGAACCTCGCGGTAGGTGGGTATTTTATGTCAATAGGATCTTTGTAGATGGGCGATCTATACAGAAAATAATAAACCGTTGTGTAATAATTTGCAGCGTTTTTTTACCTTGACACGTGTCTTTCTGCACTGTTGTCGTATAATTCCAGTCGTATCTGGAGCTCTGGAGCATCGGGTACATCACTGGCGTCTTCGTGAAGTCGTTTTCTTGTCCACCTGCTTCTAGAAGTAGTACCTTCCATTCCGGGACTTCGCTGAGACGGTTGGCCAATGTGCTCCCTGGAAAATATGTTTTTTTCTCAACTCTTGTCAGTTATTATCATCTTACCTGTGATGGGTATTTATAGCTGCTGAAGAACGTAAAAAGATTAATACCTTGCTGATTTATCGACTAACGTTCACCTAATATTCAACCATGAACTCACCTGCAGAACCTCCTCCTACTACGATGAAGTCGTACGTTTCGAGCAAGTTTTGAGCGTTTCTGGTGAGTACCGTGTCGTGAAAGCCGTTCGGACTTTGTTGTAGCAGCAAAGTCAAGAACGCTAGAGCGACTTCTCGAAAAGTTGATGCGCTCATCTGCTGAAAAAAGGATTTTTCTTAAATAATCCAAATCCGAGAATCATACACGTTTATTTTACATAATTATATTATGTTGGTATTAGTTATCTCAACACGATCTTTCATGATACAATTGATGAAGGAATGGACACATGGACAGCACTGTGAAGCCGCGTCCATACTATGATGAAAGAGGTCGTTCGGCTTCTTCAGGACGGCACATTCGGTTCAGCCTCTTCGGGTCGGCATTGCGTCCAGACGGTGAGAGTAGTGTTTTGTGTGTTAGTAGTAGTGATCACGCTCGATTTGACATTTATTCAAGAGGGGTACCTATGCTCTCTGATGAGCAAATGTTCAACTTTGAACTACTCCCACGTTCTCGATCTGGCGAATCTACACTAATTTGACAAGTGTTTTCTGGCTGGAAGGCGGTACGCGGGGTGGTCTGGGGGGATCACGCTCGATTTGACATCTATTCAAGAGGGGTACCTATGCTCTCTGGTGAGCAAATGTTCAACTTTGAACTACTCCCACTGGTCTTGATCTCGGTCCTGACAAAATTAAGCTACGCTCCTAATATACATCATGTTCCTGTACCTAAAATATCTAATTAGCTAAATTCGTTCATGGCCATTAGAACCGCTCAGTAGTTGTTTTCATGTAAAGGCAAGTTGAAGACCTGAGACTCTGCGTCGAATGAGACCAACGTCATCTTACTAACACAGTAGCCTTTTGGTGATTTGTCAGTTTTCCATTTTCTTGACTTCTCAGTCGTACTTAAAACGGAAAAAGTCGATAGAACGGAAAACAACCCCTCAGTTAGGGACGTGCGATACCATTCGATACGAGTATGCTATCGAAAATTTCTTTCGATACTGAGTATTTTTTGTATAGATACTTGTGATTCGAGTATGAGTACTAGTATCGATACTTTTTCCGATACCGAAAGAAATACTCAAATACGAACGAATGACTGGATACCTAGTTTTGATTGTTCCGTCATTTTCTCAGCTTCCTTATATGCAATTTCGGTACCTTTAGTTCTTGACTGAAAGTTTTATTTAACGTACTAGGTACTTGATGATTGAACGAAGTTCTTTCATTCATATACGTGGAACATTTTCGCTTGACAATGATTGGTGTTTTCCTATTTTGAAATTCTTTGTGATATCTTTTCAGTATACAACACTTTGGTGTTTCAAGTTGAGGTGTGAATGTGGTGATGCAAAACCTAAAATTCGTTCATATTAATTTGGTATTTGCAGTTTTGAAAATTTTCTTAGAAATCATTCACGCTAAAATAGTGCTTATGTACTACTATGTTTTACTCAGAGAAGTTTACTTTAGAAGTTTACTTACTTACTTTTATTAATTTTATTAATGTTTATACATAAACTGTTTTGTTTATGTTTATGTTTGTTTAACGTTTATTTATGTTTTATACTTGGCTATTTGAAACGTTTCCGATACACTTATGATTCAACTTAAATGATTCTTCTCTCAATATACTTCTCCGCCCGAAATAATAATACTATTACCTGCATTAAACCTACCTAACATGTGTGATATCATGACAATATTTACTTGAATCCACCTTCACGAGGATTCCAAACCTCAAAATGTGATGAAATTTTGAAACGAACCAATTAGGTATTACCTATTTAGCTTTTTTCTCGCATGAGAGTATTTCTTTTGAGTACTCATGAGTATCGACACTTTTCATCCGATATTTCACTAGTATCGAATAATCGATTCAAGTATTTGAATGAGTACTGGTATCGATACTTTCTTTCGATATCCCATCCCTACCCTCAGTCAGCCGTCAGCCTCCAAAGAGTGACGCTCGTGTAATTTTAATTGTGGTGACAAATTAGTAGATTATTAGTGGTGAATAATAATAATAATAATAATGAATGATGACAAAGATGAAGTTGTCGCAGCTGACGCTGCAATCCTTATTGGAGCTGCTGCTGGAGAAAGTTGTCGCATCTGCCCATTGGGTTCGTCAATCCATTAAAAATGGAAGGCAAAAATACAGTCTCACCGAATTTATGAAAAACTTGATACTCGATGAGGAGGACAAATTCAATTAAAAAATTAAATTAAAATTAAATTAAAATTGAATTAAATTAAATTAAAACTCTAAAACGAGAGAATGAAATTTTGAAAAATACAAAACACCCTTCCGCACATCCAGACTGTTTGATGTGGATCCTTAATCTTTGAACTGGACTGACACGAGTTGGATTTTGGGTTTGTCCATCCATTAAAAATGGAAGGCAAAAAACAGTGCCACCGAATTTATGAAAAACTTGATACTCGACGAGGAGGACAAATTCATTCAAAAAATTAAATTAAAATTGAATTAAATTAAAACTCCAAAATGAGAGAATGAAATTTAGAAAAATTTGAAACAGACTGATGCGGATCCGCGATCTTTGAACTGGACTGACACGAGTCAGTTTGGGATCACCCTCGTTCTGGTCGCCTTCCGCACGCGTACAATCTTGTTCACCTTTTTAGATCCTACGAGGGTGCCCACCCTCATTCGGCATAGTTTGGATGCAGCTTGAGGCCAGCCATCCAATCTGCGCAAAAATGCGAATTTCGACATGTCAAGCACTAGAATACCTATTACAAATGTTTGTCTTCTAAACTCAAAATGTGCGCTGGCAATATTACAGTTCGGAATTTCTTGAAAAAATGGTTTTGTCCTGTGTGAGTTTGCAAATCCTTGCAGTTCGCGTAACACCACAGTTTTTGTACACAAACTGGGATGTACACATGTGAAATCAAAGGAAGTTCATTACCTTCCGCTTGTTGTTTTACGTTCCACGTATGTTTTTCTCGGCGCTTTTTGCTCCACTCTCGTTATACTCCGTTCCTTGTCCTTATCTTCTGTTCTACTGTTCTAATGCCCAAGTTCTTCTGTTCACCTCACGAATAGACACACACCTGTACTACACTCTATCGAGGACTGTTCCGAATGGGTGGAACATGTATGACTAAACCAGCCTGAGACGACAAAAACAAAATGTACCCTCCCACTCCTTCCCGTTCATTCTCTGTTTTCCTCAACAGCTACTTCAATCTCGATGAACGTGAGACTTTCGACCAAATTACCCAATTCTCGTTAATGTCGAGGTCTCTGGAGAATGGTCTCTTATTTAATTAATTATATTATTATGACCGATTTCGTGGATAATACCTATGTTTTCGGGTTCAAATTTTCATTGCTGAGCTAAAAAAGAGGAAATGGGGAACTCGGATGGGTAGGAATTTTGCATTTTGAACCTCAAAATCGGATTCAGCACTCTTCAAAACCTCATGGTGCCAATTTTCAGCTTGAAATTACGGCTGGTTTGCCCAGAAAATGGGTTGAAAGGGACCGCGTGACGTCATTTAGGTTCTGCTAAAGGCGGGGGGCTGGTGACTTCAGTTTGGGTTCAAATTACAAGACCCATTTTCCGTAACTTCCCATCATCGGATACCCTTCATATAGCGCCTTTTCGGAAAGCCCTCATTAAGATCTTTCGAATTACAAAATAAAAAATAACCATGCAAGTTCACCATTGGCCGTAAGTGGCATTATTGCGAGTGGAATATTTTTCTGCGTTAATGAAAAACATTGAATGATGGATTTTACTATAATAAATTTTTATTCTAATTCATTGAATGACGGATACCTATGTTTCTAGCCCTTTAAGGACGGATGACGAGTATACTCGTCCTCAACCTTATGTTCAAAAAATACGGATGACGAGTATACTCGTCCTCCACCTTTTGTTCAAAAAAGACGGATGACGGGTATACTCGTCCAGCGTTCTAAGCTCGATTTTTCCTGTTTGCTGCACTCCCAGGCACTCTATCGGTAATTAAAAGTACCCAACACGTTTCGTAAGATCCTGCAGATGACGCTTGATGCGTTTGGTAAACGAAAAAACCTTTTACAGAAAGATGTATGTTTCAAAGTTAACTCAGTCGATGTTTGTTGCTTCTCGGCCCATTTTTTTAGTCCGTTTTTGGGTCAGTTTTCAACTCAGTGTTAGTGTCGTTTTGTGTTCCTAAATGGAAAATAATAGGGGAAAACGTCAGTGGATGGAGGAAGAGATTCGTGAGATGTTACTAACAGTGGAAGTGAATCAGAGTGGGAAAACGAAGATGACGAACTACTTTTGGCTCGTGCCGATCGGTTGGTGGAGGAAGTTCGTAATTTGGGAGGTGTTGACGAATTTGATTATTCTGATGATTTGATTATCTTGATTAACTGTGTAGGAAATACCAGAACAATGTCTTCATAATCCAGTGTCAAAATTTGAAGGAATTAGGACGAGTAGAACCAGAGTAATATGCAGTTTAGTGAAAGCAATATTTTCGGCCGGCAGAAGGCAAAATTAATTCAGGCATTGGGGGTTGCAGGGGTCCTGACTAATTCAGGTAGGGGAGCGCGCCGCCTCTAGAAAAAGTCCGTCCTTAAAGGGCTAGACACCTCGTTTATCCAGGGTATCCATATTGAATGTGTTTCAGTAAAGCAGAAATACATTTTTTCCAAAAACTCCCAGTTTTATGGAATTTCAAGTAACTATACAGAATCTCCTTGCAAATATCATTTCATTTCTCCTCCCAAATTTAATTTTCAAAATCTACATTTTTCATCGCAGCATCGTTTTTGTTTACATTTTTTCCATTTTCTAGTTTTAGAAGACTTTTAGGTTTAGTGCACAGACTAGTAATCTAAAAAAATGGTTCTATTTGTCGCTAATTTATCTCATAATATGGTAAATTGAATGATTATTTAATCAAGAAAGTGTTTCACTTTAATGATTTTGTGATCCTTAAATTTTACCATTCGAAAGTGACTGTCCAAAGCGATTGTCCTTGCCTTTGTAAGTAAATATTTCCCATCATTTTGGTTAAAATTTGGATGTTTGAATACCTGACGTCAGAGATTAGTTATTCATCTTGTGTGCAAACTATTGAGGTTTTATTTTTTGGATTTCTGTTTTGAACATTGCGGCATGCAAGCGGAAACAGATCTGTACTCAGTTGTGTGCGTATTCAGTTTGAGAAGATCCTTTAATTGGGATTTGATTGTTTGAGTTAATGTCTTCCTGTTGGCCACCCTGTCACTGGACGATAATTGTTAGTTTCCCGTAGCTGACAAAAACCTACTTCAGTTGATGAATTGAGCGCCGTTCCTATTCCCAAGGAATGGAGCAATCAAACGGAAAAATATTTAAAAGTGCCCGCGAAAAAATACGTCCTTGACATTGCTGCGGGACAATGGAGTTCCATTGGGTCATTCACTCGGAGGGTTGCAGCGCTGTAGAGGTAGCCACCTGTGCAAACAGGTAACTTCGGCAATAATAGTCAATCGTGTAGTTCAACCAAGGAACGAATAACGTCAAGTATTTAGCTGTGGGTAACAAGCAAATAAGACTATTGATCAGACCGTTGTTTTCAGTCATTGGAATCAATTCATCGTGGCTCATTTTTGCGTCTTGGCTGTTTCTTATATGCGTCATTTCTGTAAACAACAGCGTTGAGATTTTATGCGTCATTTCTGTGAACGGCGTTGTGATCATTTTGACCTTAGAAGAATACTGTGGTGTAACTACAGCTTAAAGGTACCCACAAGTCGATTCGACAAAGCCCTCTGAAAAATTGTCCTGAATTCCCGTTTCCATTTCTATAAACAGGAAAATTTCAAATAACTAGGTTCTCAATAAACAAAAGTATAATGTTTTAAACTTTAAGCAAACATAATTTTATTGAATAAAGAAAGAAAGGTTCTTGATTCGAATTTTGCCATAGGATCCAACGTTTTTTGTTTTTTTTTTCTTTCTTTCTTTCGGACTTCCTTTTTTGGCGCTGTCTAGTCTCTCAAAAGAGGAAGTGGAGCTCCGTCTTCAAGACCCAGACACCTTGCTTCTCTTCTGGAGCCCCGGAGACGTAGGGATACTGCTCGTATAACAGAGAATTGGATTTTTGCCTTTATCCATCCTGCTACCACTGATGTTGGCTTATCCCATTTTTCCGCCAATGTGTGGGTTAGTCTTTTTTCGAATGCTCCGAATTCTTTATGCAGAACTCCCTCACAAGAGCAGATCAAAGGGGTGAAGGAACCACGTAGGTCTTCGGCTGCTTGGTCGTTTAAATCATTGAATAAACCGCTTTCGTAGCTCCATTTTTGGACTTTACCTTTAAGATTTATGGAAAATAAAAAATATAATTTAAAAACTTCAATTTTTTCTGTTCACTATGACTGGGGGGAGGCACTCCTAGAGTCTCAAGCCCCTGCTGCGCTCCTAGCGGCCACCACATGAAAATAAAGTTCCATTCATGCAGCATGAGTTGGTGAGCGAATTTTCAAAGAATAATTTTAACCGATTTTGTGGGTGATTCTTATAGGAAATTTCACGCTGATTCCGAATATACCATAATGTTCCTATGTTTAGGATGGTATTTCACACCAAAAACCTCAAAAAACACGTTTTTTAGCGATTTTTGAATCTAAATGTTCAAAATTTGACCCCTTGGAGTACTCTAAAAATTCTGGCCAACGAACTCAGCCTTCATTTTGATATTATTGACATTTTACAATTTTGTTGGATTTTTTATCTCGATTCCTCGGGCAGATATCGTCTGGAGTGAAACATTTATAAATAAATATATATGTAAATATTATATACATATGAAAAAGTTTTTAATTTCAGGAATCGTTTTAGAATGGTCTGAACGGATTCCTATGGAGAAAATTGTCAAACATTTGCATTACTAACATTTTGAAGCCATTGCAATAGCTTCATTTTCTTCGAAAATTCGCTAAAAATTGGACACACGTCGAATCGGTGTAGAAGTGCCCTTCTAGGGTTAAATACCCACGGATAATGAATGAACAGCTACCCGTGAAAGTAGTGGGACGAGTAAACTTGCATGGGTTAGAAAAACGTTGTTCAATTGTGTATGGAATTGCCAATGGTGTGTGGAATGTAATTTATTGCACTTTCACTTCGACTTGTTAGTGGTTTTTGCCTCAGTAGACCAGTAGGACCTTGTAGGTACTTTGTTGAAAGGCATTACTTGGGGTCAGGGGCGACGTCAGAGTACGACAGTAGCGATGTCTTGTGTTGAGACGTGGATGTTCAAAGGGGATACGAGAGAGGTTTTAAAGTAACCAACGAAACACGGAGAAAAGTTTGCAAGCCAAACAGTGTGTACTTGTGTGTACTGAACTGCAGTTATGATCAACCCAGCACAGAAATATTTCTTCAACTTTGATCGGGAATGAGTTCCACTGAGATATTTACCTGCTTCGCCGAGCTTTCGGTAAATTTATTACCTTCTTCTGGGCTCTTTGAGCCCCCTGAAGAAGGTCATAAATTTATCGAAAGCTCGGCGAAGAAGGTGAATATCTCAGTGGACCCCATCACCGATCAAAGTTGACGAAATATGTGTGTACTGGAAGCCATAAACACTCGAAAATACTGGACAATTATGCAGCCAACGCAACTGTTGGAATGGCTAGTGGATAATAGTGGTTAGCGACGTGGATTGTATGAAGGTTCCACTTGAAGTTCTGAGTTTCGAGGTTCAAATCCTGGCTCGCATAGTAACTTTTTTGGCCTGGCCTCGGATCAGCACTAGCCACAGTTCAAACTTAGCTTTCATTTCTGTTAATTTATGTTATCGATGGGCACTGTTAGCAAACAGTTTGGAAGAAGGATAGAGATGGCACATTACCATCAGGCAATGGAAGCTTCTGAAGTAATCCTTAAAAAGTGGAGCCTAGAATAATTCTGACCTCTACCAATGCTAATGGGGCTACCTAAGTGCATTTAATTTAAAAAACATTCGTTAATGTTAAAAATATTCGAATTTGAGTGGAATAGTGCTGATTATCTGATATATCTAGCCAGCTATTCAAAACATCGATTATAAGTGCGAGTGTTTGAAAATTATTCGAACACTACCTAGTACTAATGGATTGTTTGGTACGAATGAAACTAGTCCCGAAAAGTGGGACCCCCTTGAAAGTCACGGAACATTATTCAAAAACAAAACATAATAAATAGTTATTTTCTCCGAAACCTCTTGTCCAAATTTTCTTCAGGTTCTTTTTTGTCTTTCTTTCGATGTTTGACTCATGACGTCACGCAGTTTTTCTTAGCTCAATCCCACCAAACTGATCAGATGTCGGCGCTGAAAATGTGGTTACAGGGGTTTTCAAGGGTGCTGAATCCGGTTCTGAGGTCCAAATTAATCCGTTGTTGCAAAAAGCACCTACAATTACGCATTACGCCTACCTAATTTTGTGAGAATTATTGTGTATGAGAAAATCAAATTTGTTCTGCCTTTATATTGTTATTTGGAATAAAATAACACTGCCAATACAGAGAAAAAAATAGTTAATCGTTCGGGTGTGGAGAAAACTTGGAATGAAATCTCAGCTGTTTTAATAAAGGCTTCCGGGAAAGAATGCACTGAGATCGCATTTAGAGCAGTGAAAATAGGAATACTTTAAATGAATAATTGAAATTAATCAATATTAAGTACCTAATTAATAATTAATTAATACTAGGTACATAATTAATAATTAATTGATTCAATCAATTTATTAATTTTGTAAATTCTATTCTCACTAATCATGAGCCCAAACAGTGATGGGCTTTGTGTTTTGTTTTGTTCGATTGTCATCTTGGACGGAATTGGCCAATGACAGACGACACCCTTTACAACGTCACTTTCACGCCATATTACAATAAAAAATATTCCAATAAATTGTCTAAAATAACAGATACACTACTTTTGCCTTACGTCTTCATTATCGTTTCTTTTGAGTTCATTACCTTTCAAAAAAAAGAAAAAAATTGATGTTAATTCCCCATTTGATTAACGGATTCCACCAAGGTATTTTGGAATCATGAAACATCTACTCAAAGACTCAAAAATTTTTCCTGCTCGAATCTAATATTGATTTCTGATTTGATTCCTATTGAAAGTAACGAAACAAAAATCATTAGAAAAGGCTTATTTAGGCCAGCGTCATTCATGAAAGTTTCAGGAAAAGTTTAAACCATGGTGATTGCACATCATTGATCTTATTCTCCTATTTCCAAAGCTCTTTACGGAAATCAATCATTTAAAATTCATCAACTAACTACTTTACCTTCCGGTCAACTCGATGTCTCAATTTTCCACACTGTCAGTTTTGGAGACATTCGTGAGGGTTATTGTTTCACTCGTGACTCGAAGTACCACCTCTTTTACGTAAATAAATTTGAATAATTATCTTTTAATGATTTAATTGTTCTTTGTGTTAACTAGGCTAATTATATGGGAATTTAGATTGCGTGCTTCAATGGGCGAGGGGTTTGTGATTACCTACGATTATTGATTCTTTCAAGGCCTTAGGTAGCACTTAGAGGTTGTTCCTTTGAACTAGATTAGATCAGGTAATATCTGTGGAAGATAATATCTACATATATCTAGATAATATCTATCTGTATAATCTTTATTACATGATAAGTGGTTTGAAGAGTTTTTAGTTTTGCTTCCGAGTCTGCAGAGCAGCGGAAGCTTCGTTTTCACTTTCAAAATGAAAAACATTTGTGTGCTCCAAAATCAAAATCTCCACTCGCATTTTGCCTTTCAGGGCCTCCTGAACAAATTTGGTTCCGTGTCCGTCTGTCTGTCCACATTTCCTTGCCACAGCCATAACTTCCACAATTTTGATCCGATTTCAATCAAATTTGCAGGGTTTGTGTGGGTTAGCCCCGTGATGGTCCCCTATGAATTTCATCGTCATCGGACTAATGGGTAGCGTGAGCGCATGCGCAAACGTGAATTTCCTGAGACCCCCATATCTCAGTTCCTAATTGACCTATTTCACAAAAATTTGTAGGATAGTTGATGGCTGACCCTAATGGTGGATTTCACCACCTCGAGTTAAGGTTCGAG
>JAEMON010000012.1:6238652-6250068 GCA_030264115.1 Lygus lineolaris
TCACCAACTCATGCTGCATGAATGGAACTTTTTTTTTATTAAAGAGCTTCCTCAGTCTAGATGAAGGTTCTCGTGGCACCACACCCAGTAGCTACATCTTGA
This sequence comes from Lygus lineolaris, assembly GCA_030264115.1. Taxonomy (NCBI): domain Eukaryota; kingdom Metazoa; phylum Arthropoda; class Insecta; order Hemiptera; family Miridae; genus Lygus; species Lygus lineolaris. The sequence continues at coordinate 6,238,755 of JAEMON010000012.1, forward strand.
GGAAAATTCTAACACGTGGTACTCACCTCATCATCCAACACAGAATTGTTTACACACTAATCAGCGAGCAGCATAATAGAATCGCAAGATGAGGTGTAGTAGGTACTTCCTGCACCGTAGTCAACAGATGTACCTACCCACTTTTTGAATGACCCCTTACGAGGCCAAATATACGGCAAAACTAGTCGGACAACCAAACTGAAGAGCCCACATTTATTTCTTCACCCTCAACCCCTAAAAGTATTGTTATTATGTACCTAGATAAGTAGGTATTTATTATAAATTCTAAACGCACAAAATAATTAGGTACTCACAGACTAAAAATAGTTAAAGTTTGTTTTGAAAATGAACATTTTTAGGGTTACTTCATCTTTGTGCAATCAAATGGTATGTGGGAATTAATGTAGTTAGGTAGGTTTGTATCGTAGGTTACCTGCAGTATTCATTCGTAGGTACCTAAATATTTATATTTGCACATATCAAATCCATTTTAGTTTTTAGGAGCTAGAAATGAGGTGCTTATGTGCCCTTTCTTCCGTAGGAACATCAAATTTTTGGAATCATTCATCGCACTGTGTCTTGTGAAATTTCAAGTCGATATTTAAAATTTGATGGAGATATCGATATTTGACTGATGAAGAGTTGGGATAACCAAGCAAAATAGTTGGTTCACGCAACCCCCATCAAATATTATATAGGCGAGTCAATTAAGAAGTGGGGCAACGTTTTTGACTCATTTGTTAAGAGAACCAGCTTAAAATTGAAGAAATATTGTGATGTATTTTTCTGAAAACGCACTTTTGCACTTGCTCTTCTATTTGTAGTGTAACGTAGGCACAACATAGCTCTAATCTTAATGTGATATTTTTAACAGAATAATTCCGTCCTCGACTAATCTTATTGAATACCTAATGACGATAAACTTGAGCTGAGGCGCTCAAAAATTATGATTTGAATTGGTAACTGTTATCTCGTCAGTTTTTGTAACCAACTCTCAAGATTCCGTTGATCCTAGATGTAAATGGAATAACTAAATCAATTCTACATAGAAAGTATTAAATACTGTTAAATACTGTTGAATTGGTAACTGTTATCTCATCAGTTTTTGTAACCAACTCTCAAGATTCCGTTGATCCTAGATGTAAATGGAATAACTAAATCAATTCTTCATAGAAAGTATTAAATACTACCTTCTTTTTGGGAAACATGATCATGTATCTTCCTACTTTTTTCAGTCAATAAAGTATTTTTTTACAACAATTACTCTCATTTTTAATCGTATTACCCTAACAAAATACTTGAGCTATTAGAATAGTGGTGGGCACCAATTTCAAACGATTTCTCTTTCATCTATTCTGTAGTAAACCACTTATTACGAATATCGATACAAAATAATCGATTATAGGTAGTTTTCTTTAAATGAGGTTCGAAATTCCTGTTTTTTGTAAATTAATGGATTAGGAGGTGCCAAAAAATCCAGTGTGCTTAGGTAACTTTTGAGTCAATGTACCCTCCTAAATGCTCGTTATAGACATAACTCAGAATAAAAATCATGTACAGTCGAATGCCCACAATAGGGACAGAATTTGAAAAATGAGATTTTTATCTACCCCCTGTGGTAGAGTGCTGTACTAAAATTCTGACATCCGTATTTGAGGTGAAGTGGTCCGCAATAGGGACACTCACTTTTTCGTCATTCTATCATCTATAAACGTTTTCAAAAGCCTCGGTTTCTGCTGGCACCTCATATTTTATGTTGTTTGCAACAATTCCAGGTGCAGCACGATGCCGTTAGAGGCGCCAAGGGTCTGGCCACCCTACGTCTTCAATTCTAATTTACCACAAGTGTTAATAGGTTATGAATGAAGAAAAAAGATATTGTTTTAACGTTTTTGGAACGAAGAATTCAAAAAAAAAAAAAAAAAGAAAACCCTTGTCCCTATTGGAGAAATGGAAGATTTGAATAGGTTTTTGGCGAAAAACACGTCGTGTCCCTGTAGCGGAACCTTTGAGCCTGAATGGGGACACTTTTTGACAATAAAAATATATGATGGAAAATATTTTTTCACGATTTTGTGACGTAATCGGGTCTGGAATCCAGTATAAACACATTTCAATAGTTGTATAAAAACTTGGAAAAGCAATTTTCCTGTGCTGGGACCTATGAAAACCTCTAAAACCCGTCCCTATTGCGGGCCCTTGACAGTAAAGATTTAGTTCTTTATGCCTAAAACTGTTTGACATAAAATGTTCTGTTCATTGCATGATTTCCGAAGTACCTCAACAAAATAAAACTACGAAAGGGGAATTTCGAGTGCATTGAGGTGAAAGAAATATTAGTGTTGCAGTATTTCAACAACGAATCATGTTCTTCACAGACAATTTTTCTGTACTAAGTCAATCCTACATTTACCAGTTACCTTTACCATTTACATTTACCATTTACCTACATTTTTCTTCAGATGCAGAGAGATTGGTTTTCATCTTTTTGAGATGAGTACCTACTCTTGGTGAATTTGGAAAATGTACTAAAGGATCTTACAGGTAGGTAAGGGGAGGGAGTTGTGTGAGGGTTAGGGTTGACTGTTCATAAATAAAAATGAAGGTAGGAACCTACAATAATCTTATTTTTTATTTTTCTACGGAAAAATCACAAGGTGGGGAAATAATCACTGATTTCACATAAGTGGGTTCGTGATTTAGATTTCAAAGTGCAGTATACTTACCTGGATACTTTAGGTGTTCCAACTATTCGAATAAATTAGAATATTATGTCTGTTTCAACTGGTTTGCGAGCAACTCACCGTACTGATAAGAACTGGTATCTTGTTCCAACTGCCAGGGCCAGTTCCACTCAACTTGAATATTCTCAGGGGTGAGTTGAATACAGAGAAACCTGCTATCCCTCAGGTTTGTCCCTACTAAAATGATCAATCCGTACATTTGACTTCGGGAAACTGCATAGAGAATATTATAATATAATATTTATTACCAAACAGAATATTATTTGAATTGCACACTTTAGTTGGAACAAACCTCTTCTTAATAAGGTATCTACGTATTAGGGACTTCTTTAGTACCTATCTAGGTATTCAATAAAATATTGGTTTAGACGCAAGTTTCTATACACGTACCTATCCTTCTTAATTCTGGCCCTTTCAGTAGGTATTATCCCTGAGTAACTTATACGTTAACAATCCTATTCTAATTTGGTTCAAAATTGGTACCTACTTAGAATTTATTAATGAAAATTACCGTAAGAATCCCTGACTGGAACGAGATAAAATAAATGACATTAATAGTTAAAAACTACTCAAGATATCCATTAAGAAATTCACCAAATGATTTCATTTTATGGCAAAGAGATAATAAATAATTCAAGGTAATAATTACGTTAGGAAGGAACTAACGTAATTATGTAAAGGCATCGAATAAAAAACAATGATGAAATGTGATGAAACCCAGCAGTTGATGGCACATTTTGTTGTAAAAGGTGTTGTTGGGAAGATAATAGGAGTGTAAAGAGTAGTTACAGTTCGGTTATATGTAGATCAGTAACTAAAGTAATAGGCTACAACTGCACAATCTTCTGGCGAAGGCCAAACTACTTATCAACTGGAATGTATCCCTATTTCCCGTTTCTCCCTCTTCTGAAATGGCATCCTGCTAAAAAGATTCCCACTGCAAATTAATTTAAAAAAAAAACTAATGTTAGAAAAGAAAAGCGTTTTTTGAAATTGAAAAAAAAAAAAAGTTCCATTCATGCAGCATGAGTTGATGAGCGAATTTTCAAAGAATCATTTTAACCGATTTGGTGGGTGATTCTTATAGGAAATTTCACGATGATTCCGAATATACCATATGTTCCTATGTTTAAGATGGTAATTTACACAAAAAACCTCAAAAAAGCACGTTTTTTAAAGCGATTTTTGAAACTAAATTTTCAAAATTTGACCTCTTGGAGTACTCCAAAAATTCTGGCCACATCCTTACTTTTGATATTATTGACATTTAAAAATTTTTTTAGGAATTTTTATCTCGATCCCTCGGTCAGATATCGTCTGGAATGACACATATATAAACACATATATAAATATATATATATGTTACTGTAAAACCCCGGAGTGTGGTGAATCCTAAGATTTACTAATACAAAAGGCACTGGCACAAAAGGAGTTACAGTGTAACCATATTGAAACCTCACAGTTCAGATCGAACTGATCGTGCCGTCGCATGTGGGTTGAAACCACCTGTTCCTTGCGGGAACGTTAAGCAATCCACCTCTAATTCTTAAGGATTTAACCTGTTTCCACTTTGTTTTGGTCCTCCTATTTTGATATTTCCTTAATCTGCGATTATTTGATAGTCGATTGATGCCATAAAAACACAAAAAACTCGGGAATTAAGCAATTATATTGTGTGGATAATAAAACCAATAATAGAAGACTCCGACCAATAACTAACGAAAATTGAATTTTTTCCAGTTTTTATGGAAAAAAATTGAAATACCACTTATTTGACAAAAACTACTAGGGAATCGCGATGTTGGAATACCTTCTAGAAATCCCAAGACAACAGTGGTTGTAATGAAAAATACGCATTTCCAACAAAGAAAAAAAATCCTTAACCGGTCAATAATAGGTGCCTTTACTGACTCATACATTCTTATTCTCTCGTAGATGATCCCAAGTGATAAGCTTCTGAAGACTAAACTGCGAGTCACATCACATTTCAACCACACATTATTTTTTAGAAAATATTTCGAACTTGAATACAAGATTTAAAGCTACAGAATAGAGTAGGCACTTTCAGCCTGGATAGATCACAAAAATGGACGGAATGCATCTCAGTAATGGCTCGGTTACACTTTCTCATTATAGGCACTTGTCATGGCTCTGATAATTATTTCTAAATCTTAATCAACTAAAACATTACACGAAAATGAGATCAAAATTAATTACAATTCGTTTAAAACCAGTGATATCAAGTAAGGCACACCACGGTGACTAAGGAACGTGTGAACATGAGTACGTACGGCTTCTAATTATACTTCGCCAAAATAAAATAACAAGAGTTGTCCTCTTTGAAAGGATCAGAGTGCCATCTCTATCCTTCTCCTAAACTCTATGATTGGTCTGAATCATGGATGGTTACTAGGACATGGCCTAATAATATCCATGTAAACACGGTGTGGCAGAAAGAATGGTCACGCCTATTATTTTAGGAAGTTAAAAATAGTCTAAATGCTATCCTTTATTTTTTTCCAGAAAATCGTTCACAACGAACGCTAACTTTGTTCTTTTTTTCAAATCGGAGCTCCTGGTTTTTATGTCAGATTCGGATTTTACATAAAATTTTATAATTTTTAGTGTGCCAAAACGTTTTGTGCACATTTAGCTTGTGTTTTACTTGTTTTAGAACAAATTGCATTTCATGCAATCTCACTTAGAATCCGAATCTTTAATAAAAACAGGGGTTTTCATCAGAAAAAAAGGAAATAACGTTTAGACGATTTGTTTTAACCTCCAGTATTACCCAATCGAATTGAAGTAGGAGAACCATTCTTTCTGGGACACCACGCATAATTCTGGGAAACTACAGTTTATTCTTCTTCGTCGTTTTGATTGATGTAGGATTCAAAGTAGACTTCCACACGCAGTTCGTCAGGGCTCACGACTTCATTGCACATTGGACACCTCTCACCCAACTCCAATAACCTGGAATCATCAATTCACATTGAATCAGAGTTGCCAACACACAAAAAATAATTCCGTAGATCCAAGGGCAACTGTTTACGTACATTACTGGAGAATCCGTTGTAACTAGCAAGAAGAGTACAGGTGGTGAGTGCTTTGTTAAGAAATCAAGAGTTGAGAGAGTATTTAAGTCAGTCGGTCGGTGTACATATTCATATGGTCTGTGTGAAGGGGAAATGAATGTGAGTAAAAGGGATTAGAAAGGAAGTAGACACATAGTGGCCAGGCTATCCAAAGTGAAGGGGATTTAGGTAGATTGTCTGTACTGTCAAGTGAAAGGGGATTTATAAGGGGTATTCACCGTTGATCTTGACAAGTTAAACGTGCTAAGTACAAAACCTCATCCTAAGAAAAATCAGGAGGCTGGCCTTCGGTAACGTGTTAATGTGTTATCACGAATCTCCGGGTGAAAATGTGAAGAAGAAGAGGTTGACATCAAATTGAGATAAAATGTAAAAAAAACAAAAAACAAATGGATCGTAGACCTATGGTTCTACAGTCAGATAATTTAATAATGATTAAATTATATGGTGATGTGACGCTCCCAAACCCCATTGTGACGTGACGCTCGTAACGTTAAAAAAAACAAATGGAAACGTCCTCTTAATCATTACTAAATGATATCAACAACAACGTCCCCAGTATTTTGCAACCTTTTTGCCTAGATTATACGAGTATTATTTGACATTTGTTTACATTTGTGAGTTTTTATTTACAAAAATGCCGAAGACGAGCCAAAAACAACAAAAGTTGAAAAAATTGTGACAAAAACAATACTTAATTTCATCAAATCCGATCATCAAATTTACTGACAAGGTTTACCTTCCTCCTGACTCCTTTTCCATCCGTCATCGGGCCACAACGAAATTTATCCTAAAAAAACCCTTCAAACTTGTTTGTATACCACCATTTTGAATCTGCGTCAGAAAACTGACAACACAGATAACATAGTTGCTGTCGACGTTTACCACAGCTAACACTCAGTTAACTTAACACAGTTGATAACGCACTTTGATAACATCTTTGTGACCGATTTTCTCCACGTTTAACCAGTTTAACTCGTAAACACGTCGACAACGGCCAGAACGTGAATACCCCTTAAATTTGCGACAGGTTTAATGCAGATTGTTATCAATGCAACCAGTATTAATAGATGGTTGTTGCATCGAGGAATAAAGTCAACTTAAGGACTGTTTTTACATCATGGATATGCGTTTTATGAAGGACGGTGCATTTAATTATATTTATCTCTATCATTCATCGAAAAGTTCATAGATTGGAAAAATAAGTTCATAGGTTTGTAGGCAGTCCCAAAAGCTTGTGGATCTACGAACTTAATTTCTAGGTTGGCGACACCGGAATTGAATATAAAGAAGGTTGAATTCAGTCGCATTGTGTATTATCTGGTTAACCCGTACATAGCGCAGGATAGTAGGTAGTGGTTGTCCCAAAACCCAAACTTGGGCTCAAATTTGAATCTTTTTTTAGACTCATTATTTTTTGGGTGTCTCAAGCCACTTGAAGTGGGGGTTTGATGGAAAAACTTCCCTAACATTCTAACTACCTAATTATCGACCCCAAAAAATACGCCCCAGAAATTACTCACCTCAGAAGTTCGGTTTTGATAGCTGGAAACTGGCAGTTCGGACAGACAGTAAAATCATCCTTCACGACATGGCGCCCCTGAATGAAAAGTGAAATGTCAGAACAAACTTCAGCTTCAGGCATACCAAATGACATATTTATTGGTATTTTGACTCTTGAAATTGAAAATTTGACACCTGCAGTGGGGTTTCCGGTCATTTAAAAAAAGTATTTTCCTATATTCCTTCGGGCAAACAGAAATCGGGTCTGTTTGACGATAAAAGTTTACCATAAAATCGGAGAAGCAAATAAACATTTGGGATTTGAGAAAAGACGGGCTTGTTAATTAATTGATTTACTCCAATTTTGTGGCCCAGAAAGAAGTTAATCAAGTAGGTAGATAAGATTATCAGAGATAAGCTATCACTTAAACATCCGATATTTAGATTCAAATTTCACATGTCTTCCCTAATATTACACAATTATCACATTCCCAAACGCTATACATTCTCTTTACAGCTACCTGAACTCATAATTGAGAGAATCATCTCATTATTAGACTCACTGGAGTACCCCATTGCCATTTAATTCCTTTGAAAATGTGACAAAATTATGCTGACAGTGTTGATACGAAAAAAACAAAAAACAATCATTACTAGTTATTACTAGTTAGAAAAACGAACTTGAAAAGCATACAATAAAGGTTACAATTATTGACAGACGTTACTGATTGAGATGGTTTTGCATTCATGATTCTAGCGAAAGACCAATCATAAGTGATGGATACGAACTTGAAAAAACTAGATAGGTTGGGGATAGACTCCAAGATATTGAGGGCCAGATTTATGGACCTTGAGACGGCCTCCTCGAAATTTGGGATACGGATTCGGCTTAAAGAATCCTTGAAGACCATTTCAAGGTCTCCTTGAAACTCGAGGACCTTCCATAAATCTCGCCCTAATTTTATATTCCCAACCTATCTTGATTATTAACGTTCATGTTAATGACTTATGATTGGTTTTTAGCTAGAAACATGAACGTAAAACATCTCAATCACCAATATTGATTGGGATGGTTTTGCATTTGTGTTTCTAACTATCGATCAATCACTAGTCAAAATTATGAACTTGATAAGCCTATATAGTTAGGAGATAGTAACAGAATGGCTATTATCGATCAACAAGGCATTGATCAACATTAGCATTTCCAGCGATTAACCAATCAGAAACAAGACGGCCAGTCTCAACTACAGGACTTCAGAAAGGGCAACTCATGTCCTGGCTGAAGCTCTCAGATTGGTTGACATGTACCTGCACGAGCAACGCGTGCGGTTAGTACGAAGGGATGAACAGGTACTTAACAAGGCTGCCGTCAGGGCCAGGGAAGAGAAGCTTCTCCATTCCCTCCGCCTCAAACAGATGAGAACCCTCAAAAGAATTGCCGAGAGTAATTCATCTCAGTGGCTGACAGTAGTACCATTGGTAAAAGATGACCTGGACCTCTCACCCATGCAATTCAGAGACGCTGGAAGATATGGATGGGAACAGGAAGGAATGCCGAACCAGTGAGATGGCTGCAGTGAGTTGATGGATCTTTGCCAAGCGGTAAACTGCAAGAAAGGAGGCCAGGTCAAACATGGTCATGACCAAATCAGAGACAAGTACTCACGTATGGCTGGCCTGGCATTTAAATCTGTGGTGGCAGAGCCAGTGATGCAAGAAAACGAGGATGGCACCTCACGGCTGGTGGCAGACCTGAAAGTTCATAGTTTGTGGGAGGTTGAGAGGACAGCATATTGGGATACCTGCGTAATAAACGCTGACGCCTCTTCCAACATCTCTCGGGCGACTGTCTCCCAGGACGCTGCCAACGCCAAGCACTGAAAATATGGTACTGCGGCTGAGGACTTGAGAGGGTGGTTTACACCTTTAGTAGTATCCTGTGAGGGGTCACTACACAAGGAGTACGAATCCTTCCTAAAAAGAATTGCAACTGTCCTGGCAGACAAATGGGCCAAACCCCTTTCCCAAGTGAATCATTGGGTACGGGTGAAGACCCAGATGACAGTCATCCAGGCTGTCTCGTTGCAAATTCGAGGGTCTCAATAGAAGGTCTGCTGCCTCGGGTTGGAAGACGGAGCCCTGATGCCCTTCAACGGAGAAGCTACTGGTCAAGATGTTGTCACTCGCACATGACTTTCTATACAAATTCTTCGTGAAACGGCCACTACAGAAAAATTGAGTGGAGAATTTCGACAAATAAATTGAGCTATTATGAGCAGGCTAAAAAAAAAAAAAAAAAAAAATCTGAAAAGAGATGAACAGGAAAGGCTGAACAAGTTGGTACGTCACAGAAGACCTTGCAAATTCATGCTCTTGTCAGATTGAAAGCAACTTGCAACAAGTTGGTCAAAGAGAGTCGGACCGAATCGGTCATTATTTGGCATGATGTGTGCGCTCCATTATAATTTATTGGAAGAACAAAATGTAAGACCTCAGCTAGGCTAAAAAAAGTAGAAAAATGTACCGTAGCAATGCAGAAAGGCACATGGTTCTGGCACTGCGGGCAGGACAAGTGGGACTCCGGCAGGCTGTAGTTGCAGAAGGGGCAGGGAAGCGATTCTTCAGGACGGTCGACGGCAATTTTATTGTCAGGCCCTTTCGGTGGCTTCCTCACAACTCCTTCTAGCTTCTTCAGATACTTGTCTTCGATCTAAAAAAAACAAAAAACATTCAAGTAGGTACTGCAACGAAAACCGACCGTGTTTTAGGGAACAATAGGGAGAGATCTATCTATTAGGTAGATACGTCTCAATTGGATCTACAGTAAGGTAGCGTACCTAGGGGCTGTTTTACAAACTTGTAACGAAAATAACTACCTATATTTATTAGCATGTGCTATTGAAAACAAACACTCTTCCCAAGTATCTAGTAAGAATCAACAACCAATAGTAAAATGGTACGAGCGCTATTCTGTAGGAAATCAAAATTTCCAACATACTTTGCTTTTGTACTCTGGCCTCATCAACATGGCTGCATACGTGAACGCGGCGCCCTTAAGGTCTGCTCTATGGCACTCAATCACGGTTGAGGTTAGGATAGCCACGTCATCTGAAATCCAGAACGATTTACATAACATGATCTTCATTTATATTTATATTTTTTTATCAGACAGTTTACTATTAGGTACTGATAAAGCTGATAACATAGGTATTCAATAGAATGCATGGATATTTTAGTGGATGCGTTGAAAAATTGCAAACTAAATCTGTATGTATAGTATCAAATTACGCTGCAGTTGGCAACCCTCTGCACAGCAGCAGGATCTCAATAATCTCCTAAAGCCAAGGTATACAAAAAAAGAAGTAAAAGAGGAAGACCCAAAAATAGTGGCATGTCCACGTTGAGGTTTACTTACGGGCTGGGAATTTAGATATGTTGTCAGCAACTCGCAGGAGCATCCTGGCAGCCTTGTGGTGGTCTCCAAGCTTGACGTGGATCCTGACGAGGCGGTAGGAGTGGAGGAGAGTGAGCAAAGACATGAGCTCAGCAGTTACTGGTAAACCATTGTCGTGGAGGTCCATGCACATCCCCAGCAGCACTGAGTGGGCCACGCTGTAGTTCCCTGAATAATTTTGATTTTTGTAGAGTGAGGAGTAGGTGCATACAACAAAGATCAACTGGTGATAATATCGAAAACAAAATGTTCTCTTGCTAGGTCAAAAGGTTAGTCAGAAGTCATAGGACATCCAGAACTCTCCCTGGATGCTATAATGAGTTATCGGAACTGGGGAGAATGAAATAAGAAGTGCTTACCATTATTCAACTCTTCACTGGCTATAATAACTGCAGTTTTGGCAGCTTCTCTGTACTGCTTTCTCGCACGGTACAGTTTGAAAACGTACTTTGCGTCCTGCAAGAAAATGAACCCTTCAACATCTGCGATTGCAAAGATTCAATAGTACTGTTGAGCCC
>JAEMON010000012.1:6290636-6323952 GCA_030264115.1 Lygus lineolaris
TATGTATATTTTCAATTTCGAAATTTTGAATTATTCACATCCCCTTAAAAAAATTAAATTGGCATAAAGGCACCTCATTCCCTGGAGAATGATAACATAGTAAGAATGCCGCCAACCACATCAAAATTCGTTGAAAATTGGCTGAGAAAAACTGTGCAACACTAAAGTGGTTAGGGTTATCCGGTTTTTTACGTTATTAGTCCTAAGTAGCAATAATGTTGCAGCAAGAGTTTTTATAAACCCTTCGACAGCTGAGATTTAGCATTTTTTAAGACATTTTGGGCTCCCTCCCTTGCCCCCTTAATCAGCTTAGCTCAGAGGAGATGCAGGGGCCGTTGGTTCAGACCTGATGTTCCTAATTGCCGTAGAGGCTAGAATCGGGAGTTCCAGTCGAAATGCAAGGCAATTCCACTTGTCTTAACCAACCGCATTGCTGCATAAATGAAAGTGGTTATTTTTCTTTTTGGATCGGACCCAGGATCACGACTCTTCCCACTAAAGGTAACTCTAAAGGTGGGATTTATAGACGGACCTCCAGTTTCGAGGAGACCTTGAAATGGTTGGATTCTCCAAGTCCCAAATTTCTAGGAGCCATCTCAAAGTCTCCTCGAAACTCGAGGACCGTCTGTCAATCCCGCCTTAAGGGCGTCCTCTGAGGGGAAACGCCCTAAGGGCGTCCTCTAAGGGCTCCTAAGACCGTCCTCTAAGGGAAAACGCCAAAGATGGACTCACCTCCGATCCATACGGAGTATTTGCGCTCTGGGGGAGCGATGATCTTGATCTTCATGGTGGATGGGGCGAGGGCGGTGATTTCCTTCTGCATCCTGTCGGCGATTCCGGGGTACATGGTGGTGCCTCCAGAGAGCACGGTGTTGGCGTACAGGTCCTTACGGATGTCCACGTCGCACTTCATGATGGAGTTGTAAGTGGTTTCGTGGATACCTACGGGCAGAGAAATGCTAAGGTCAGACATTTGGATAAGTCGAATCTTTCTTATGGTTATTTACGAAGCCGCCAGATAGGTACTAGATCAGATTTGTCAAATAGCAGAGATTCCTATTCGTGTTTGGGATCACAGTTTGAAAACGCCTAATCAGATAGGTAACGTAACTTGACAGTTTATACAAAGAATCAGGTAAGCTTAAATTGAGTAAGGAGATGAAAAATTGGTTGAGAAACGCAAGCTCGACAAGCGGTAGAGAGTAGCTGTCATGGAAATGGTTGAATTTCTACTATTCCAGCAAACTGGAACTTCCTTTTGGAACTTTCTTCCTTTCTACTTATGATTTTTCTACTTCTATTTCTAATTATCTAAATGTATTGGGCTTGCCCGTGTTTTTAAATAAATAAATAAACTGTCACCAGGTTGACATAGTGTGAATCGTAGACGGCTATCGCGACAGAAAACTGTCATGAGCGATCTACGAGTCTAATAAACCTGAATTGGTATTCATCTTGTATGTCCTGGCTTCTTTAAAATCAATTTCTTGAAGCTCCTACATTTCTGAATGTCTTTTTTTTTTTTTTTTATAAATATTTGTTTAAATCAACTTCTTGAAGCTCCTACAGTCCTCTTTTCTTTTTTTGTTCTTTTTATAAATCAATGGCTTTTTTAAATCAATTGCGTGAAGCTCCTTGTTTTTTCAGACTAGGTAGTTCAGAGAATCACCATATCGACAAGGAACTTGTACGAGCGGTAATTTGCAATTGCAAACATTATTCTTTGTTACGATTCTCAGCCTCAAACAACAGAGATTCATTCATTTACTGGGAAGATTATCTTACCGCAGGCTTCCATTCCCAAGAAGGAAGGCTGGAAGAGGGCTTCGGGGCACCTGAACCTCTCGTTTCCGATGGTGATGACTTGACCGTCGGGAAGCTCGTAGGACTTTTCGAGGGACGAGGAGGACGCGGCGGTGGCCATTTCCTGCTCGAAGTCGAGGGCGACGTAGCAGAGCTTCTCCTTGATGTCACGGACGATCTCCCTTTCGGCGGTGGTCGTGAAGGAGTAGCCTCTCTCGGTGAGGATCTTCATAAGGTAGTCGGTCAAGTCACGGCCTGGACATATATGAAAGGTGATGGATTAGTCGACAGCACCACAATTCGTAGAAAGACCTAATATTATGCCCTAACCAATCCAAACCAGTCCAATTGAGTTAGAATAAAAAATCATGAACCACGATGGGACAGAAATGCGTATAATTTCCTTTCGCTCTTCTTTGGAGTGCTAAGCTGAGGGACCTTCTCCCCTTTGCGAGAGGGGATCGGTGACGTCATAAATTTTGAATTTCAAGATTTTCCTTCCACCTTACAGATAAGTATCCCACATGAAGCAACCCCCCTTCCCCACTGCTCTCTTATAGGTCCAAGTATAAATAGAATTAATAAAAAAAAGAGAAAACACCAGAGATAAGAGAGAACCAACGCAACTCACACCAGAGATACCTAATGGAATACTTCCAAAGCGATACGGTTAGGTAAATATAGGAAACGAAAGTTATGCATACGTTATGTAGACGCTATAACAATAAAAGTCCTAGTTTTTTCGATTCGAAAAACTGTACTTTACTCTGAGGAGCTTTCGATCAACCCTCTGGTTGTCATTTTCAACTCAATAGCAGGTAAAAAGCTCTCAGTTGGTTCCTGCCAAGAGAGCCCTCTACCAGCTGTTGAGTTGAAAATGACTACCAGAGGGTTGATCGAAAACCTCCTCCGAGTAAAATACAGTTTTTTCGAATCGAAAAAACGAGGACTTTTATCGCCATAGCACCTACGTAATGTTAAAAAAGTCCTGACAAAGAAAATATGAGTTATGCATAGAGTTTGTTCCCACTACAAAAAAGAAAAAACAAAAAAAACTATTATTCCTCCATGGTAAGTTCCCTTATAAAAAGGTATTCCCATCCGTCATTGAAAATTCTTTTACAAGCCGGATCGGCGCCGGAAACGTGTGACCTCCATCCGCGGATCTCGAGAGGCCGTTTTGAATCTCAAGGAGCGGCTGAGGGGTCATCGACCCTCCACTTCGAGTCGTCCCGGATAGCTTCGGATTCCCTTTCTCCTGAAGAGACCGGCTTGTGAGAGGCGATCGCGAAGGGGCGGCTAAACGTAAAGCGTGCCTCGAATAACTGGTTTTTCAGCCACCTCCATTTTAACGATCTCCACAACCATAATTTTACAGGTAAAAAATCATGTTTTTGAAAGGGCATAGAGCAGGTTTCAATTCAATTTCGTTCCATAGCTCGAATGATGCATAAATCCAACGGGGTAATTTCAACTTTTTAGATCAATTTTCAGGGGAAATGCGTAAAAATTAGGCGAAAAAAGGTGTTATTAGCACTTTTTCCTATAGATATTAGTGTGAAGCTCCGCTGATAACCGATCGATTTTGTTCGATTTGTTTTGTAACAATAATGTTTTCGCGTCCTTAGGTGGAGTTCTTTCAAAGCAATAAATTTGATAAAAAGTGGTCTAGCTATAAAAATGTATTCTTTCTAAAAAGGGTTCATTCGGTAACGATCAACCTTCTTGTTCTTAATGCCGAAAATCTTGGAAACATTCAGATTATTATTTGATTATCTGATAAACCTACACGCATCTCAACTCAACCAACGGCTTCCAGATTTCTCAAAATTTATTGTAATAAATTGTAAATGGATATCATCTTTCAGATGCAACGATATAAAACAATCGATTTTTTTCTAGTTTTTGTCTACCGGATACCCTCAAAACTTGAAATCCCTGTCTTATCTAAATTTTTGAGGTACCTAATAGGGATAAAACGTTTACGATTACCACGAGCTTCTTTAGGATTTACTCTATGCTCTGAGCATTTTTGTGCAATTTTGAATGAATTTTTCAATTTGATTCGAAATTCCTAGCCACGACAGAGACATTTTCGTTCTATCTCGACATTTAGAAATACCTAAATGGCCAGAATGAATGAAATTTAGGCACTGTAAAGGTGGAGGTAACATAATTCTAGAACCTTCAGCAAGAACCGAATTGAGAATACAAAATTAATTACGATACTGGTAGTAGGAAACTAATTCAGACTGACTTGGCCAACCAGATTACGATTACCGATGCACGTATGCATTTATTTATGATATCAAGACTGTACTCACCAGCCAAATCGAGACGGAGGATGGCGTGGGGGAGAGCGTATCCCTCGTAGATCGGGACGGTGTGGGAGACACCATCTCCAGAGTCGAGGACGATACCAGTGGTACGACCGGAGGCGTACAGCGACAGGACAGCCTGGATGGCCACGTACATGGCGGGTGTGTTGAAGGTTTCGAACATGATCTGTAATCAAGACACAAGGGCTGTAACAATCGATTCCTGGTCATACGAGTTACAACAATACCGAGAAAATATGGTTGAACATTGTTCAATTTACTAGGAATTAATAACGAATATCAATTTAAGATCTTATGACCTAGTATAGACGGTATACGATGGCTCACAGAAGTCTTCAAGGAATATTTACGTAGGCACCTACATCATAATATTCTAGATCCACCATTTTACAGGAACTCCATTGAGGGACAATTATAAAAATATGAAAGCTCATACAAGCAAACCGAACCGGAAATTGTGGAAAGTTCCAAGAACAAAATCAACATGTTACTCCCATTTTTTTTAATACCGGTGTTGGCTCATAGGCCCATTATGATTAGATTTTTTCAGTGACCTTGTCAGAGGTAACTCCTAGAAGGTAAAATAGAAATTCAAGAAGTAGGTAAGAAACTGAGGACGAGGTGTTTTCTTGAAAATTCCATCTCAAGGGTTTCGCAGAGGTACTTCTTCTATGGGTTTTCTTCGTCAAACTCGAGAATTTTCCAAACCGAATCCGTTGAATTTTTCATACTAAATTGGTATTTTTTTAACATTTCAAAGCATAAATATTGAAAATAATTCAAAATTTTGTTTCAAAAATTCTGAAATTGAGTTGGAAAATTGTGAATTTGTTTTGGAAAACTCTGAACTTGACTTGGAAAACCTAGATTTCCATTTTCTTTACTAAATTAGGTACTGGTCGTGATCAATATGTGCGTACCTGGGTCATCTTCTCCCTGTTGGCCTTAGGGTTGAGGGGGGCTTCAGTCAGGAGGACGGGATGTTCCTCGGGGGCGACTCTCAACTCGTTGTAGAAGGTGTGGTGCCAGATTTTCTCCATATCGTCCCAGTTGGTGACGATACCGTGTTCGATGGGGTACTTCAGGGTGAGGATACCCCTTTTGCTCTGGGCCTCGTCTCCGACGTAGGAGTCTTTTTGGCCCATACCGACCATGACACCCTGTCAAAACAAGGAATAACAAGATTAGAACCTGGGTGAGTTACACTTTGATTAGAGACCAAGGCAGGTAGACTAGGGATAACTAGCCGAACAAAAGGTACATCAACTTGACCTAGTATATAATATATCTAAATTTGAAACAAATTACGACAAAGTTACAGAACGAATTACAGAAACCGTGAAAATCTAGATTGAAATATTTTGTTCGTTCAGTTGTAACTGGTTTGCTTCCGAGTCTACCGAATGTAGCAGAAGCTTTGTTTTCACTTTGAAAATCGAAAGACTGTTTGTTCTCCGACATTGAAATTTTCCTTCGCATTTTACATTTCAGAGCTTTCTGAACAAATTTGGCTTCCAGAGTTTTAATACGATTTTATTCAAATTTTCAAGGATTGTGCGGGTGGGGCCCTTGAGCGCCCATATGAATGACATGATTGAATAAACGGTACGCTCTACGCATTTGAGAATCTACTGGGAGCAACTAAGAAACTGAGAAACATCAACACGATTAAGAATTTTTAACTAACACAATTTTTTTGTTTAAAAATTTCTACAACGCGAGGAAGCTATGTGCAATTTCCACTTGGCAGAGTATTTATTTTGATCCAAGCCTAATGGTTGAACTTTGTCTTAAATTAAACGATTTGTCTCAATAGGCAAGTAGGTACCTACTATCTTGGTATTTTAGCATGTTCGCAGTTTGAACAGTTCAAACTGATAAAATGTTTACCAACAAAATTGTCAGGTTTACCTATTCCTTTTAATTTCGACATAATGGTTCAGAAGCCCACAATGCTATAACTGGAGACCTTTCTTCACAGAAAACCTTATTATATTACGAATAAATACCTAATTGGCTCTTCACCCAGTTTGGTCATCGATTGCAACTGAAGGCCTTGCTATAAAAACGAGCTATCTGCGATTTATTAAAGTTTTGGGAAAGTGAAAAAAAACCTAGGCTAGGACTAATGAAGCATAATATTTTTCTGAATCCAAAACCGTCAAAAACTGATTTTTCGAAAAAAAAAAAAAAAAAAAGCAGGTAGCTCGTTTTTTTTAAGCAAAGCCTTCAAATTCTCAAGTCTGCAAAGATCAGAAATGCCATGTTTAAATAAAAATACAGTAGAAAACGTACTTGATGCCTGGGTCGGCCCACAATGGAGGGGAAGACGGCCCTGGGGGCATCGTCTCCGGCGAATCCGGCTTTGCACATACCGGATCCATTGTCAACAACGAGCGCAGCAACTTCTTCGTCGCACATTTTGGTTTTGGTTTATTAATAAAGAGCTGCAACAGAACGAAACATTTTGACGTTAGAATAAACTCGAAAAAAAGGAGCAGAACGTACAGGGTAAATACGTAATTTATGTAAATAACTGGTCAAGTACTGTAGATTTCCCCCAAGCGTGAGCACATTCTCTTCAGCAACTTCGTTTGGGTAAGTAAAGTACATGTTATTATATTGTTCGAAAAATCGTATTCGTGAACTGATGACACATCGGCTAATCAATATTCTAGAATATTCTTCAAGTGTTTTATCAATCACAGTTATTGGCCTTGCTTCACTTCGACCTAAATAGTTTGTTTCAAACTGGTGGGTTCTACGATACGATGGGCATGGAATTGAAACGCGGATATCAGTAGATTCACTAACTGCTAACAACTATTGTCCCATTATACAGAAATAAACAATACCTATTCGGAAGTTGGGCAACGAAGGCCCTTTTCGGAAAGTGAATCTCGAACGATGCGAAGACAATAATAATAATTTCAAGGCTTATCATTTGGCGAGTCGTAAGCGTCCCGTAATGGGGCAGCGATCAGATCACTTATCTATGTAGGACGGACCAGTCGATATTTTCTTCTCAATGGGAGAGGGAATCTTAGGTAATAATTATGTAGGTTAAAATATGTTCAGGAACTGAACATCTTCATTAAGGATGAAAAAGTCGCCAACAACCGATATTCAAAATCGTTTCACAATCGAAAGTTTAAGATCGATTGCGGCAATTAATCGGGTAAAAAAGATCGATTTTTCAAAGAGTATTAATTTTTTTTTTTTTTAATTAAAAAAAATCATGTGAATGTAGGGTAGTTTGGTATTTCACCTATCAAGATTCGGTAGGTTTAAATTTAAATGTTTAATAACTAAACGAGAAGAACTACTAACCATGTAACACACAAAGACGACTACAAACAATAACCTATATGCGGTAAACATGGAAAAACCTACCCAACTTCTTCTTTTTGACATGCGAATCAAATTTCACATTTCAAAGTTATTTAGAATGTTCAAAATTCATTTCGGTTCGCCGAATGTCAAGGATCATGTTGAATGGAAAGACTTTTTTTGGAAGGGGGGGGGGTTTGCAATCGATTTTTGAAGACAAAAAAATCTGAACAATCAATCGAAGGCAGAGAAATGGATTTTTTTGATTCAATCGAAAATCGATTTGCGTCCCTAATCTTCTTGTACAGCAAATCTAGCAAAGCATCTATAGAAGCAAAAACATGAAATTCTGTCTAAAATGAACCTGTGCGGCATTCCATTGGTCGTAAGTACCTATTCCATAATCAAGCATTCTTAGATGATTGAAAAAGAGGGCTTACGACTTTCACAGACGACCGGGGAAAGTGAGTGACCAATCTTGACCGGCCCACCTTTCGAATTTCTGAATTGCTCAGGTGAAATGATCAACCTTTACCTTACTACAAGGAATCCACGATTGAAAGGGGATAGCGAATCGAAATGTGATGAATCGACTAGTCATGACGTCACAACATTGAGAAGAGACAATGTTTACATCTTAATCATTCAAGTGGCGTTGTGATAAAGGCATGATTCCCTGAAATCTCTTATATTGTAAGATTAGAAGAATCTTGGAATGATTGATAGTATAGTGGGTCCCCAACTTCGAATAAAAATCATCCTAGACTACTAGATTACCTAGTTATGTACGTTAAAATTGAAAACAATGTCAAACTGTTCCAGAAAGAGCAAATTCAAATAGTTTCATAAATCGAAGATTTTTTCTCGCAGACAATAATATGGTAGAATTGTAAAACGTTCCCGAGGGGTTTCCGTATTGATCAAAATTTGTGGGGAAAAAACCCCACTAGAAATATTCAAGATTTCTTCTTAGAGGGATTCGAAATGTTCATTTTAGACGAAATAGCTTTCTCTAGTGTGAACGCAGAATCCTAAACAGTGATAAAGTCGATTGCCATACAGAACCCAGGTATGTCCCAATAAGTTCATAAAAGCGATAACGAAAAGCTGGATTATTTCGACAAATATAAAAACAGTAAGTTGTACTGGTGCTAGTACAACGACTTTTGTCATGAAAATGGCTTTATAAACCAGGGTTTAAAAATATTCACGTAGACGTAGGCTAGTCATTGTGACTGGACGAAAATGGTTGCAATTATGGACGGTGGGGTTTACTATGAATGAAATTGCAGTTAAAGTAAAAACTTGATTTTCACTCGACGGAATATTAAAATTTTTGGAAGATTGAGAGCCTTTCGCATTTTTGGCACCGACGATGGTTTAGTGAAAGATATTGTAGCGTTCATGAATGAGTTATAAACTAGTCAAGAACAATTTTATCTTGAATAATAATTGAAACATGAAAAAACGTGCAAGGTAAGTTAGTGACATTATCTCTGTGACAATGTCAGGAAACTCAGGGACGATGCGGTAGGTCAGGTCTATTAGCGACCCTCGGCTCTTCAAGGCCAAGGGCGTGCGTTCCAGGTTATCTTCTCTATACTAAAATAATTGGCCTTCATCGTAATGTAAACGAGACGAATTGACAATGAATTAACGTCTCAGAACCTTCTTTAGTGTAACCAACAACACCTTGAAACGTCGTAAACAAGAAACATGTAATTACAGGAAATGACGTTCACAACAAAAACGGATGCTTCGTTAACTAGCGTGACAAATAAGGAAATTTATGGCTAATTTTCAGACAATTTTGTTGTTTTTTTCACGCTCGAATTGACGTTCTGAGAGACAAAGACAGATAATGGGAGAGAGGAAACACCCAGACACAAATAATTTAATGTCTACTACCAATCAGAATGAATATTAATTTGGGATCAATAAACGGGATTTACATGTAACAACGTGGTGTAACGTGGGAGTGTATGGATGGAAACGATAAACTTGATAGATTTAGGGATCATAACAACCCAACAATTTGAATTTGAATGATTACATACAGATTATATCAATATTTAACTGATAATATTTAAAAGACTGATATTCAATTAGATTTGAGTGAATGAGTTTATGAATGAAATTTGGGCTAGAAATATCATCATTATTATTAGGTAGAACAAGAAAAACCCTGCCTAGAAGATAATATAGAAAGAAGGTAGGTTTGAGGCATCAGGTAAATAATAATGTTCTGGGATGATTCTAGTGTATTTAGTAATAATTTGTCAAAAATTGTTATGGGAGGTTATAAGATTTGTTAAGTAACACCATTTCCTTTTTTGTTTTCTTCGAATCTGAGGAAGTCACTTTGCCGGTTGAATAATGGTAAAAAAAAGTTAATTTTTCCAGAAAGAATTCATTCTGAGACTGGGAATGCTTCAACTAGGGATTAGGGTAATCAAAACATCAAATAGATTTTCAGTAGGGGCATTGAGTAACGTAGAACCAGTAATCAGGTTCACTTTAGTAGTAAATGGTCAGCGATTTAAAGAATGGATTGGGTAGATTAGAGACAGGAACCCCCTCCCATAGGGCTGAACTAAAAAGCGAAAGCTGAGTTGGATTTTTTGTTAAATATTAATATTTATGTAATTTTATGAGTGTCATGATTTTGTCGATGTGTATCAATGGATCATGAAATCAATGGAATCTGGGAATTTGAGGATCAATGGAATCTGGGAGTAATAGTGTCAATGGAATCTGTACAATGGATTAGTTGGTACGTCTTTGAAGGAAAAATCAATAAAGACTCAGAGATTCAAAGATGAGAACAGTTTGATTTCTAATTTTTCAATTCAGATTTGAAATGTGAATCTTCATAACCGACCAGAATTCCAGATAAGAATTCTAGAATTCCAGATTCTTTGAGTTTAATAAGTATTGGACCACTTCTGAGAGTAACTATGTACAAATTGAGGTTGAACAGGGGTACGACAAAGGGTAGAATGAACCAATAAAAAGCAAATCAATAAATCGATTCTAACGAAGAATGCTATAATGATAAGAGAAATGGAAAGGTAGGTATTTTATGGGGGAATTATCGGGAGAGATGACAGAGAATTCCGAGATAAGGGGCGCCGGGATTCTGCAAAAGGATGACTCATAGGGTTGGCTCGCAGCGTGACAAACACGATTACGAAATGCGTCATCAACAGGGGGCGTGGAATTTTCGAGAAAAATCTGAGAGCCGAGGAATGTAATATCACAATGACATCCTAGTGGCTGTAGTGTCATATTAGGATCGAATTCGTTGAATAACTGGGGATCTGATGGGTTTTTATTGGTTCAAAAAACAGTGCGATACCTAGAAAAATCAAGTTTCTGAATTATTTGTCCCCCCTTTTCCGCCTGCAGAAGCACAATCTATCGAGTGAGTTCCAAGTTCCAAGGGTTGTTTTCGATATTCAAAAGCTAACCAATCGATTTGTTAGCGGGGAGGGATCTTAATCATCGAACAAATCCCTACCTATCAATGTTGTATAACATCTAGAAGAAACAACAACATGAAATCAAGCTTGCTACTAGTTGCAACAAGGACCTTACTGCATTAAGAGGTTGGGCCCTAAGGAAAATGTTCAAGGGTTCAAATAAATGTTTTGAAATTGTACAACTAGAAGTCTAGTGTCTTTAAGCAACACCAATGAAATGTGGATCTTAACTTAGTAATTAGCTTGATTGAATGCATTCCTGTTTTTTTTTTTTTTTAATGAAAAATCATGTTGGGAGATATTGTACAAAACTCGAATTTGTAAAGGTTGTAATGTATTCTGGGTACCTATTGATAATTATTTTTGAAGGAGTATGATGTAAGTTAGTATGTATGAAGAGCTGAAAGATGTTTGTGAAGGTATGTGACTCCAATCATAAGTTATAATTATCAACAAATTGATAATGCAATGTTAAAATTCATTATCCATGTTACCTCTTAAGATGAATCAGAAAAGAACGTACCAATTTCATGTTAAATACAGATCAATGAAGGCCAATTATTGTATAGAATGAAGCATCATAAAACCTGATACGTTGATTTGTTGGGTACGACGATGTAATCCAATATTGCTGAAGATGTGCTCACACTGGTCGAAAAAATCGTCCAAACAGTACAGAATTGAGAGAACCACTCGAAATAATCACCACACCCAAAACGTGAAGATAAAAATAACACTTACTTAAAATATATAAAAATAAATTACAATAAATAATTAAATACTGCTCGTCGGTTGAGCGGAGGAGGAACTGACGGTTGGAAGCAGAAGCAAGTGTATGATAAAGACTGCGGACCCCACCCTGGGGTAATTTTCCCCTCCTTTTACCCCCACCTCACTTCCCCTCCATGGTCTGAGGACCGAACGAATGCCGGGTGGTTTTGTGACCATATATGGTAAGATAGCGTGGCAGACCCCCCCCCCCTCCTTCACCCTGTCTATCGTGGGGACATCCAAAAAAGCCTTTTTCCGAGTAACCTCTCCACATTTTAGAGAAGGAAAACAGTGGAGACGGGGAGGGTGAAGAAATAATCACGAAAATTGTCTTGGGCTGAGATTAGGTACAGTTGTAATAATGTAACGACGGTGACACAATCTAGACTGGGGCATAGAGGCATTCATTTCTTGAGTCCAATACTGGGCTAGTGGCTAACTATATCATGGGAACAATACTTGGGGGTAAACAAACCATAGGATTCAGGCACATAAGACGTAGGTATGTACATTCTAGGTAGGTAATTACCTACTTAATACTTATCAAGGGCTTGGGAGCTAGGATAACGTGCGCCATTGCACCAATGATTCACCAATTCACCCAAAACTACATTTCAATTTATAATAAATACCAAAATTTACAATAAATAAGTAGGTAATGCTATGAACACAACATTCCTAGATTCGATAAAACATAGAATCAACGAGGGAGTGATTTATCATGAATTTCGATTCAAGGTGGAACAAAGCGTGAGGCGCTGGGGCGTTGCCAGGGTGAAACCATGGTATTTTCGGTAGAATGTGGGATTATAACTTGAAATTGTGGTAAATGAAGGGGCAAATGAAACAAAGACGGTACACATTGATGTTTTGGGTCGTTACACAACAAAAATTAATGTAGGAAGGTACGTTATTTCGGGTTTTTTCATGCAAAAACTGGAATTCAAGAGCGTTGACCCACGGTGGATGGGGTGGAAACTAACAGCGTCAAATCTACGAAAATAGTCCGGAGTTGGGGTTAAATTAAGAATATAAAGTCTAAACGAGCCAAAATTAGATCTTGGGATGAACTTGGGATCGGAAATAGCCGAGAAATCCACGGGCGAACGTCCAAGTGGGTTGCCGGCCGGTTGCGAAGGGCGATGAAGACGGTTTTGACGCGTTGAAATGCGAATAAACAAACGGAATCCGTGTTCCGAGGCCGTACCGACACAAAAACCAATCGAAATTGTGCAGTTTGGACGATTTTAGTGGAAAATTGAGCGTATCTTACCTTGGAAAAGACGAGAGGACGTGCGGAGCGTTCGGTGCTTCCACGGGTACAAGAACGAAATTGAGACTGGTAGGGGAAAGCGGAGGGACGATCGGTAATGGACTCGTCCTATACAAGAGGCAGTCGATATACACGTCAAAGGTATATTTTTCGAAAAAATCTATTTTAGAAGGAATTTTCCAACCGAATCAACGTTCAATTATTAAATTGGAATTTCGAAATTGACAAAGAAAATTACAAAATGAAGAAACAAACGCTTTAAAAGTGGTAAAGTTGAAAAAGCCGGTTGTGGCCGAGGACGAGCGTTCCCCTTTTTGGAAGAAATGGACTCTTCGGAGTCCCTCCCCACCAGCCAAAGGCGACTTGGGGTCTTCGTACGCTACCATATAAGGGCATAAAACCGTACGGCGGTTCTGATTGGTCGATCCGACCGGCGGACGCTTTGTAGGGGGTTAGGAACCGACTTCTCTTTTCCTCTGGCGGACGATCTCTTCATTCATCCATACCGCGATACCATACCAATTTCTAGCCCCCGCAATTAAAATTTGAAGAAAAACCTAAGACGACGAAATTATTAAAAATCTCGAAATCGAAAAAAATTAGTTCTATCGGCTTCAAACATTAAATTAATGAGAAAAAATTCTACTACCTAACTAGGTAGAGTCGAAAAGAATTAGTTCTATATTATAGGCTTCAAACATTAATGAGAAAATTGTCTACTACCTAACTAGGTAGAGGTAGGTAGGTTACTATCTCCTAGGGTTGCCAGGCGTACTACAATTATAGTAACCACGAAATCGGAAAAAATTAGTTCTACCTATAAGCTTCAAACATCAAATGAGAAAATGTTCTACTACCTACCTAACTAGGTAAAGGTAAGTAAGTGCCCATCTCCTAGGGTTGCCAGGCGTACTATAATTGAGGCGTTTGGTATCAACACCGGATAACTCCAAAATTTCGAAAATTCGTTTTTTCACATTTTTCACAAGTTTGACCAAAGAACTTCATTCTCCCAAGATATTGGGTTCAAAACTGTACTAAAACCATGAGAAACAGTGGGGCAAACTGTTGTGTTGGTTAATGAATTTAACTTGGCCCTAAATGAACTTTTGCCTCTCCTGTAAAATTTGGTTTTGTGGAGTTATCCGGTTTTGATACTAAACGCCTCATTATAGTAATGACAAAATCGAACAAAATTAGTTCTATAGGCTCAAAACATTAATGAGAAAATTGTCTACTACCTAACTAGGTAGAGGTAGGTAGGTAACTATCTCCTATGGTTCCCAGGCGTACTATAATTATAGTAACCACGAAATCGGAAAAAATTAGTTCTATAGGCTTCAAACATTAAATGAGAAAATGTTCTACTACCTAACTAGGTAAAGGTAAGTAAATGCCTATCTCCTAGGGTTGCCAGGCGTACTATAATTATAGTAATGACAAAATCGAACAAAATTAGTTCTATAGGCTCAAAACATTAATGAGAAAATTGTCTACTACCTAACTAGGTAGAGGTAGGTAGGTAACTATCTCCTATAGTTCCCAGGCGTACCTACTATAATTATAGTAACCACGAAATCGGAAAAAATTAGTTCTATAGGCTTCAAACATTAAATGAGAAAATGTTCTACTACCTAACTAGGTAAAGGTAAGTAGGTGCCTATCTCCTAGGGTTGCCAAGCGTACTATAGTTATAGTATTGTGCCATATTTTGACAAAAATATACTACGGAAAAATGAGTAGGCACCATATAAGTACGAAGAAGTTCCATTCATGCAGCATGAGTTGATGAGCGAATTTTCAAAGAATAATTTTAACCGATTTGGTGGGTGATTCTTATGGGAAATCCCACGCTGATCCGGGTATACCACAATGTTCCTATAAGATGGCAATTTACACACAAAACCTCAAAAAACACGTTTTTTTAAAAGTGATTTTGACTTATAATTTTCAAAATTTGACATCTTGGAGTACTCCGAAAATTCTGGCCAACCAACTCATTCTTTCTTTTGATATTATTGACATTTAAAAAAATTGTTTGGTCTTTTATATCGATTCCTCGGATATGTATATACATATGAAAAAGTGTTAAATTTCAGGAATCGTTTTAGAATTTTGTCTGGAACGGATTTCCATGAAGAAAATGTTCAAAAATTTGCATTACTAACATTTTGAACCCATTGCAATTGCTCCATTTTCTTCGAAAATTCGATAAAATACTAAATTTTGGCAGTTGACTAGGTCAACTTGACCCAATATTTTGTTTGGAAAGAATTTATTCTTCAGGACAAAATATTTCTGACAATTTTGTATTGACCTACTTATTACCTATTTTCATTTGTTCATAAATCTTGTTCATTGTAATAATTATTAGCAAATTTGTAATCTTTCAAAAATACAAAAACAGTTTAATTTACTTGCGCTTACTTACCTACTGTCATGATAGCCTTGAATCCTTATCGCTTGGTTTACTAACTTAATTGTTTTTTCGCATTTAATTCAACTGCACCAATTGCCTGTTCTCCACTCATTACACAATTTCACAAGAGCCCAGCTGTACGCTGAAAATCCCCTAAAATCTGTTTTACGCAAGAGAGAATGAAATAATGGATGTTTGATTTGTCGTATTGTGTAGGTAGGTATTCATCTATCATACGTACTCAAACCATGAAGCTTAGTATAGTTTCCTTAGTATATTTCCTAAGCTTAGTAGTAAATTAGTTACTTCCAAAGTCTAGATATAGTTATAAATTCCGTACTACGTATTATATAGCCTCTAAATCGAACCAGCGCACCCCATTAGTGAACCTCTACTCCAATTTTGACGTCCTCTCTCCGAGAATGACCTACATATTATAGACTAGCGATTTATGTATACACAAATCCTGGGATTCCTCAGGGGAACAGTCAATGCAAGGCCCACTAGAGGCAATGTTAGCAGATTTCTAGCAGTCGATTTACAAAAGAATGATTTCTATAATAGGCAGTTACCATGGCTATCGCCATCAGCCACTTATTAAGACGCTCACCCACTGTCTCATATTTCGACTATACTACCTATCCTAGTAAATAGTGATGTAACACTTATACCTATTATTAGGTATAATCTTGTACTGTATAGTAGACTCGCTCATTTTTGAACTGTGAATGTCGTGCATGTACGAGTATACCTACCTATGTGATGTATTCGACACTTATAACTATTAAGAACACTGGAAGAGACGGCTTGGACGGTTCTATGACCTTAGGCCCAGAACCAATTACGAAGCATTACTGTTATACTCATGCGGTTATTACCTAATATGTATCGATATTTATGTTTATAAATGAATAAATGAATAAATACTTATGTAAAAAAAAAAAATTCCTGTGCGTACCTACTATAATGTCCTTTCCTTTCCTCGTTTGATCCAAACTTTCTATATTTTGCTGAACAATGTTTTCTAGTTACCCTAGTAGGTACCAGATCAACCTTGAACCAGGGTACCGACCAGAAACTTCGCGATGACTGTAGAATTTGTCATTATTTTTACCAATGTTTCTCTACAATTTTTCTTACAAACGTTACCTACCTACCTAATGTATTCGCAAAATAAATTGTATCTCTGCGTAGTTAGCCACTTTTCTCCAATTTTCTCTATATCTATATTTTTATTTTGTCGCAATTCCAGCTTCTTAATATTTTCAAAAATGTTTTGCCTACAAGATGAATAAAATGTTTGTTACCTACAATATAAAAAAGTCTGTCGTGTGGATGTGGAACATAGGTACCTCGCTAATTCGTAGTCTCCGAGTGGATTATATTGATTAGAATTTGAAAGGGCCATATTGATGATATTGGACCATCTAGGGCTTAACGTAACCCAAAGCCGCGTAATATCTGACAATGTCATCATAATCGGGTGAAAATTGAGGAATTTACGCGTGTTGCAAGGATTTTCATTCCCATAAAACCTTGTGAAAGAATAACAGACCCAAAATCAAGTAGGTACCTTACCTACCTATTTTATTAATTGGTCCCTGTAGGTAGGGTATGACATACCTTCACCACGGCACCACTTCCTGAGGTTTAGACCATTCGTTCGTTGGCCAGAATTTTTGGAGCATTCTTTTGGGTTCAATCTTCCGAAAAGAATGCTCCTAAAATTCTGAAAATAACATAAACATAAACAGCTGAGAATGGGTTATTGGGGAGAATCATCTTCTTAAGAATTACCTAGAATATGGTATAAATTCGGAGACACTTTCCAAAAGAAAGGAGATAGGTACTTTCTAAATTCGGGGACTATTTCCTGTAAGGATTCCCCACCTAATATTAATGGGATGTTTATTGCAATAGTAAAAAATGTTTTTTTTTTTTTTACAACCTGCTCACTTGTGGCTTCATGACTGGAGCTTTTATTTCCCTACGTGAGCTGGAAGATTTTAAATTATTGGAGATGGTCTACTAAAAATGGAACAAAAAAATTTTTGTTACTTTTGTTATTTTTGTAAATTTTTGTTTTTACTTATTTAATAAGTTTTGTCCGTCTATCCTCTATTACTAGACTGTAAGCTGACTGATATACCTAGTCGAACGAAAAAATGTAAAAAATCAGACAACTCTAGGACCAAATCACGTAGTTACTGGAACAAATTCAGAATTTATTATTGCCTAAATATTACTCACCTATCTGAAATGTTGCCCAGGACATTAATTTGAATGACAGTGGCAATATTAATCTACTCCAGTATATCACTATCACATCTTCTCCGATTGTTGGGCATTGATAGGGGGTTCCTTCCTCCTGCTATCCATCACTGCCTACTTTGAAAAATTCAACCCACCCCTAATGAACCCATTAGTTGAACGAGCACGTGACCGACACGTGTCCTCATCGGCTCATCTCGATAAAAAGTGAATAACCGGATACTGTTTTAAAAGGACCCTCGAAATAGTCAACTATGTAACCTGTTGCAACCCCTATGTTTGTGCCCTCAATATTCATAATGGATCCCTAATTATGCCTTCACCCTTCATCGAATGAAGACTTCGGAAATTGAAAACTTCTCGTTTGCCTTATCTCGTCATCGTGTTCAGTCTTAATGAAAATATATTATTATTTATGGTAATGCATACATTTCAGGGGACAGATATATCTTCCCTTAGAGGCTCACCTTTAACTAGCATAGCTTTACGATAAAATTAGGGATTTCATGAGTATCTTATTCGTAAATAGATGACTAAAATTATTACGCTCTTTTAAAGCATCCTATCCAAACTTGACGTTATTTGATATTAACTGAATCGTTGCGATGTATTAAATTCATAACAAAACCAACGAAATCATGAAAACAGAAAAATGTTAAGTTGTCGACTAAATTTATGAGCCAATATTTAACATTAGAAATATATTAAAACTTAAGTGAATGGGCAATTCCGGCTGTTCCATTTTATTCGTTAAACTAAAAGATTTCAGTGAGAGCTTTCCAAAAAGGTGCTATATGTGGGGTATCCGATGATTGGAAGTGAGCGAAAACGTGTGCCGTAACAAGATAGAGATGACGTCACCCATTTTACAGCCAATCTGATGAACATTGGTAACTAAGGGGGTTTTCAAGGGTGCTGAATCCGAATTTGAAGTCGAAAATGCAAAATTCCGACAAACTGGAATTCCCCATTGAACAAATAAACGAAGAGATTTTGTAGGCGAATGTGAGCAATGGAAACGTACAAACACATCAAAAATACGGACCCGTTTGTACGGACACATAAAAAAACGGACATGTCCGTATTAATAACGATGCATGGCTACCCTATCATAGAAGTTAGTTAGTTCCTTGTCCCTTGTTGGATTATAAATTTCGATCTCCAGCAAGGCGTTCCATTTCTCAGTTTGAGACTGTCCATCCTACAGATGCCTACACCGCACTCAAACCCACTGTCGGGTTGCAAATTTATGTTGAAAGGGAAAATTTATCATTGGCTGTCACAAGTGGCGCCAATGTTTTTCTTCAAGACCTTCATTCGATGGTGAAACCTTTGTTGTCGCACAAGAAAATTTCCAAGTGAGTGGGCTGTCTTCTTACATCAGACGAAGGGTTCTGATAAGACCCCCGTGCACCACCTTTGTAAGATTCAACTTTTTGGTCACAACATGATGTATCTACCTACAGCCGCCTTCTGTACGTACTAGTGGATATCTAAGTACTGATTTAGAGAGTGAAATTGGACGAGTATGGTAAGATATCACGTTAGCGGAAACGAACACTAATCCGATTATGATGAAATTTGTAGGGGATCTTCAAAGACCAGTCTTCACTCTGGTGGTGAATACAAGAAGGGAGGGATAACCCCTCTCCTCAAACCCTAGACACAATTTTTAGTTAAATGTTTAGACAAAGTCTCGAAAAAACGTTGCTATAAGATTGTTAGTGCATGGCGCTAACGACTTTGATCAATATGAAATGCGCGTGAATGGAAGGAAGGATTCACCATCATGAATCGTACTGCACTGATAGTAACAGTAATCTATAGCTACCAAACCATAAATAACGTTTTATAGTTAGAACGAATTGAAAATTGCATCCTGTATCCGTCATCCCTTCGAGGTGAATAATACCGAATTTCAATGCAATTTCAACTACCCTCCAAATTAAAGCAAAATCGGACCATCAGGTGCGAGAAATTGATGTTTCGAGGATTTCACGTTTACGCATGCGCAGAGGCTACTGTTGGTCGACTGGTGATGAATTTCATAGGGGACCATCTAGGGCCTAACCCGCGTAATCCCTGAAAATTTCATCAAAATCGGATGTAAATTGTGGAAGTTATGCGTGTTGCAAGGATCCCAGACGGACAGACAGACAGACAGACACGAAACCAAAATTGTTGAGGAAGGTCTAAAACGTAAAACGCGAGTTGAAATTTTGATTTTGAGGTAAAAAAATTTTCACATCTCAAAAGTGAAAACAATGCTTCCGCTACATTGGTAGACTCGGAAGCAAAATGTTAAGGGAGACTTTTTGTTGGAAATTAATTTTAAAATCAATGAGTAGTACTTCACACTTTATTTGATACACCCAGTATGTTATTCACCTGTTACCTGTTTCTAATTTATTTACGGAGATACCGACATGATCTATTTAAAAAGTTCAACTCATGCATTTTAAAGGAAGAAGGGGCCCGATGATTGTGTCCCCCCGGGCCAGGATTTTCTCTGGACGGCCCTGGTTAGAACGATGTGACCCACCCATTGAGCAGAAGTTTTTGGTCTTCAGTATCTACCTACAAAAACTGCACTCAAAGGGTCAGGTAGGTAGTCGAATGAACCGGTTCTCTTGATCACCTGCTGTCCGAAGTTCAGACTTCCACTCCAGAGCTGCGGAGGTCCCAGTTCGGTTCAGGACTCAGGAGTTGGTTCCCAGAAAACGCATTTCCCATTTCGAATCCGGAGGACGGCTTCGGGTATCCCCATTTCATACGAACCGCATTCCCGATCACGGCGAAAACCGTTCTCTCCAAACTCCCAGAACTGGACTCCGTCACCGACAGGGCCCGTTCAATGAATCAGAGTTGACTCATTGACTTTACACGTGCCTAATAGCCGCTTGATTCATCTCGAGTTTATTTGAATTGACATTGATGAGTCAAGCTCTATCGGTTGTAAATTCCTTGCTGGGTACCTACTAAACGAGTAGCTATAATGAATGAGGATAGAAAACAGAACATCATACTATCACAAACATCAGAAACATTTTAATTTTCCTATAATAGGAATACCTACACTATGGCGGCCCACGTTAGACGCTTCTTCATACTAGGGACGGGAAATCGGCATTAAAAGTTTTTTTTTTTTAAATCGATTCAGAATCGGATTCCAAAGTTCGATTTTTTGATAAAATCTTCTTAAAAGTAGATACCTATCGATTTTTTCAAAAATCAATTCTCAAAATTGGTTTCCAAAAATCATTACCTACATATTTTCAATTTTTTAGGTAAGTACTGAGTGTGTATTTTTTGTTGAAGAAATTTTTTAGTATTATTTAGTCAAAAGATTCTACTATTCTGAAGGATGTAAATAGGTATTTAAAAAATAAATAAATAAAATAAATAGGGATTATAAGAAACTGCTCGAGTGTATGTGTATAAACCCTCCAAGTCCGACAATTCCACCAAAACGTGCCCAAAATCGCTGGGATTAAATTACAAAAGTAAAAATCGATTTACGATTTTTATGAAAATCTATATTAAAAAATCGGTTCACGTATAAAATCGGAACATGAAAATCGATTTAAAAAAATCGGAAATCGATTCCCATCCCTACTTCATGCTCTACAAACGCCACCTGTGAAATGATCCCGGGTGACGGACGTCTTTACTGGCGATGGACCGTCAATTCTAGGTAAAAGATGAGTGTATTCTGCTAGGTAGACATTTTCAGGAATTGTGCGGGTTAGCCCCGTGGCGGTCCCATATCAATTTCATCCCCATTGGATAAATAATAGGCATGTACGCATGCGCACACGTGAATTTCCTGTAATTACGATTTCTCAGTTCTATGAAAAACGACCGATTTCGCCCATATTCGGAGGGTAGGTAGTTGGGGCTGACTCCAAGACAATTACCTATGAATTTCGTCACGATTGGATTAGCAAATAGCTGCTGCGCGAGCGCAAACTTGAAATTTGTTATCACACCTACGGATTAACTCCGTAAATACTCGACTAATTTCGGTGAGATTTGCACTAACTGATTCTATATGTCCATGTTACAAAAGAGAGGAAGGTATACTGCTCACCCGACTTGGTAGACTTTTTTTAACCATCTCAATCGGTGTTGCGATTCGAGCGAGACTGTCACAGTCACCAGAAACAGGCAACAGACACCACGCACTTGGCAGTAAGATTATAGGTAGGTAAGATACCTTACCTTAGGTAGTACCGATTCCTTCTCTGTGCTGTTTTTGTGGAGGATGATTTAAGTGGCACAGGTTAGGTGAAGTGCATGAACCATAAAACTTCCTACTTCCTATGAGCAAATCATTTATATAATCAAATCACTTACCTACGTAGGTACCTATACACAGTCTGTATTTTTGAAAATTGGCCAGAAAGAAGAAAATTGGCGTTTTGGTTTCAAACCGTATTCGAGGATGATCGGCACCATGTAAGTTCTGATTTTTCTGTCATACCGCCACATACCTACCTGCATAGTCGATTCAATCTGTGGTAACTATAGACCTGTCTTTCATTTGAATTATTCTACATAGTTGATTCAACCCGTTGAAACTGGCCTAACGGTTATCTTTCGTTTGAATTATTTGAGGACATTCTAAATTTTCAAAATTAGAACCTCAACGGAGTTATGGGGGACGGGGTTCGGCACAATCATTGGATACCCCTAATTTCTTCTTCTCGAGGTTAGGCACAAAACAACCAATCAAACTATAATAATAGTGAGTATCTGAGTATTACACTATCAGGTGCTTCTCAACCAGGCAAACCAATCCAAATCTACTTGTATTTACCTTCATGTTCACAAATTAACCTTAATTTTTGTCTGGAGGTGTCTAAAACTAGTACCTAGCCGTGTGAAACATCACCCCCTCCTGTCCATGCATTTCAGAGGTAGGTGGATCTTATCTGTACGTAATAAGTACCGTTCAGCGCTGTTCTTCCTAATTTTCATTAGCAACGTTCATTATCCTTCGTTACGTCGACTCTTCAAGGCAAATTGTAGTCACGTGCTGCCGAACAAAAAAGTAACAAACAAGCCGTTGCCTCTAACGAAGCCGTTTCTTCTATCCGGCTAGTGCGATATTGACCCTCGAGAAAATTGCGGCAGTCGCGGCCCCCTAAAAATAGACTCGACGAAAACAGCCGAAAGAAAGTGAAACGAGCGGCGACCTTGCAAAGAGACGTCCAGTGGCCACCTAATAGTCTAATAAATAGATAAATTACAAGTTCATGGGCAGCCTTGAAGTCATAGGCATACTTTTGGGTTGATTTTTCGAATTTTAGAAGACTACTCAGCATATTGATACCCCTCAATATGCAAACCACCCGGTTGGATGGGGTTTAGGCCACTTTGTAGGCCAGTAACAGGCAATAATAATAATAACTCTTTATTTCCATAAAAGGAACATGAATTGAGGAATGGGAATATTTAAAAAATATTACATTAAAAAGAAATACCTATTAAAATATAGATTACAAAACATTAGGAATTAAATACAAGTGTAGAAAGATTAGGAATGTAATGCCAAAATGGGAAATTAATGGGAAGATTAGAAAAAAAATTAAAAAAATAATAGTGGGGGTTAGGGAGGGAAGAAAAGAAAGGGAAAGAAGAAAGGGAATGTAGTGAAGAAGAGAAAGAAAAATAGGCCTTGCCTAGCCTGTATTATAAGCCAATTTTTTCAACAACTGGAATTCCAAAGGTAGAAATACCTACGTAGTTCTGACTGCTTCATTCTATGAGACTTTTCCTTTGCAAACCATCGAAAAAATTAGGAAATTTACTTCCTCGTGTGAATGTGTGTAATTATGTAGGTACTAGGTACGGTTTAAATTTGGATCATCGATCATGGTCGCAATATTGTCATGGCGCAGGAAAGTTATTCGAGTTGGGTATCCGGCATCACAGTATACCTACCATAACTATTAGGCTGGTCGTAGAATTGGAAGCGAAACCAGTATGTTCCGGCTAATATAAAAAATTAATGCTTTTTTCCCTTTCCTTGATGATGGAGAAGAGGACAAATCTGAAATAACACCGAACTTTGCAAAATTCAAAGAAAATTACAGCGAGAATTCACGGCAAGTCTTAAATTGGCCTCAGTAGGGATGGTATTGGATACGAATATGGCAACATTGTTAGAAGGTAAGACGACGGCAAGAGTCCATACCCACTAATTCTTGTTTGTCCTGACCTGGAAGAGCCTTAGAACATAGTTGCATTGCAAAGGATATCAGGACCCAATACATTTTCAAAAACACCCTGTGGGACTACGGCCGAGAATTGAAAATTTACTAACCATTTTACAAGGTGATTTCTTTCTATATTCTGGAATTTCTCTGTATTTTTGAAATTTCACATTTTTGACATCAAAATTTTAATACGAATGCTTACCCCTAAATCCTGTTCTTACATAGGTAGCTATGTTCTTACATAGGTAGCTATGTTCTTACATAGGTAGTGTACCTATACGTCCTTTTGCTTCTTCACTAACGAAGTTAGGTTAGTTATAAGTTAAGTTAGTTATAAAAATTAGTGTTCTAACGAGCAACAGATTTTTTTTTTTTTTTTTTCATATCATTTCATCTTGTTAAGATTCAGAAACCCCACTTAGATCTTAAGATCAACATAGCATTTCCAATTCACATTTAGTTTATTCCCAACCGAATCTAGTTATTTCCCAGTCAAATTTAATTTTTTCCCAACCAGATTTAGTTTTTTCCCTCTCAAATTTAGTTTTTTCTCATTCAAATTCAAGGTGTTTCAAGCTCTTATGATCGGACACCTACCTTGAATTTGATTGAGAATAAACTAAGTTTGATTGAAAATAAATTTTGTAGTGAAAAAATTCGACTGGGAAAAATTTGGCATAAATTTGGTTGAGAGAAACTAAATTTGACTGGGAAATGCTATAAATACAAACTTATAATGAAATATAACAAAATAAATCGGAATGTACAAAATCCTTGCATTTCTTAATTGACTATCATGAAGTATCATTATGAGGGATCCATGAAGTTGGTTTTCATGGTGCATACCCTGCATGTTCAAAAACCCCGTGGTTTTCGAGCGGCGGATTTTATATATTATATTTATATATCGAATAAATGTTTCAGGTCTCGCCGAGGGACCCCCCTGGGATCTATCTCTTGTATACTTCGTATTGCGACATGTGTTCTTGTATACCAGATTGTGACATGTGTGAGGATTCTCAGTCGTGTTGATGATTGCCAGCTTAGATTTACAAACGTAATTCCCTATCGTGTTGACGTTCGTCTAAACTGGCAATCATCAACACGACTGAGAATCCTCACACATGTCACAATCTGGGACAAGATTACCTACAAAAATATGAGTTGGGGCCGGGCTAAGAATTACGTTCGTAATTAATAAGAAGAAAGGATGAGTTCGTTGGCCAGAATTTTTGGAGTATTCCAAGGGTTCAAATTTCGAAAATTTAAAGTAAAAAAACTCGCTAAAAAAAGTGTTTTTTGAGGTTTTTGGTGTGAATTACCATCTTATACATAGGAACTTATGGTATATTCCGATTCAGCGTGAAATATCCTGTGAGGATCACCCACCAAATCGGTTAAAATGATCCTCTGAACATTTGCTCATCAACCGATGCCTGCATGAATGGAACTTTTTGAATTTACAACGCCCGTCAACGCCTGAAAACTCTTCCACTGGACCCACCCCCCTTAAACGATAAAGTCCGTTTGAATTTTGACTATTGTAAATTTGATTTCATATGTCTATAAAATGTCGTCTTCATCGACAAAAATCCGGTGTTTACCGGCTGGTCATTTCTCATCGATGAATTCGGGAGGTCAGACGTCTGCACTTGAAAAGCCCACCTCCCGCGATCGATCGATGAGGTCCACGACCTTTGACCTTTGCAGAATATTCCGGGTTATTCGTATTCCCTCACCTTATTACCGCTCTACCTCTCATTTTCCTTCACCTTCTTTTAGAGTGAAACTTATTTTCATGTTGAAGTGGTTTGACAAAGTTCTAACTGCAGGATCATCCTTTGTTTGACAAGGATAGGCACCTACCTACTGATAGTATCTTGACCCACTCCCTAAGCCTCGGTTGATGATCCTCCCATTATGTTTTAGCGAATTTTCGGAGAAAACGAAGCTATTCCAATGGCTTCAAAATGTTAGTATACGAATTTTTTAATATTTTCTTCGCGGAAATCAGTTTCAGACCATTCTAAAACGATTCCTGAAATTTAATGTGTCACTCCAGACGATATCTAACCTTAGAATAAAGATAAAAAATCCAAAAAAGTCTCAAAATGTCAAAAATATCAAAAGAAAGGGTGAGTTCGTTGGCCAGAATTTTTGGAGTACTCAAAGAGGTAAAATTTTGTAAATTTAGGATACAAAATCGCTAAAAACGTCTTTTAGCGAATTTTCGAAGAAAATGAAGCTATTGCAATGGCTTCAAAATTTTTGTAATACAAATGTTCGAACATTTTCTTCATGCAAATCCGTTTCAGACCATTCTAAAACGATTCTTGAAATTAAAATTTTCTTATATGTATATATTTATATATATGTGTCACTCCAGACGATACCTATCAATCTGCCCGAGGGGTCGAGCGAGATAAAAAACCCAAAAAAATTTCAAAATGTCAATAATATCAAAAGAAAGGATGCGTTCGTTGGCCAGAATTCTTGTAGTACCCCAAGGGGTTAAATTTTGAAAATTAAGAGTAAAACATCGCTAAAACCGTGTTTTTTTGTATAAATTACCATCTTAAACATAGGAACATATATTCGGAATCAGCGTGAAATTTCCTATAATAATCACCCACAAAATCGCTTAAAATTATTCTTAAAATTTGCTCATCAACTCATGCTGCATGAATGGAACTTTTTGTTTTCCCGATTATATTGGCAATTTTATATTGATTCTACTTACAATTAGTAGCGACTAATCTTGTAGACTTACTTACACTTAGGTACCTACTAAAAAGTTTCCAAAAATTCCGAACTTTGTGACTGATACAAATCACTTCTTCGTTGCTTACGGGTCAGATCATTCCAGTAGTACAGAAAGGACAGATGTGCCATTCTATATAGATGTTAATTATTACGGTGAATCTGAATCATGAGTCCTGGATGGCATTAGTCACTCACCTTCCTAACCTCTAGTGCAATATCATGTGACTGCCCAATAAACATCGTTATCAGAGGAACCATGGGATAGGATGCTGACTAATTTACATGATGCATTTTGTTATTCTTCGAGTCTGTATCTATCAGTTCCTATAGAAAATAACCCATACTCTGAGTCATCGGTCGACTCGTTTTGGTGAGTTCCATCAAAGTGACTTTAATTTTTTTTCCCCTTGTGAATCCGAGATTAACTACATGGAACGCAATTTTTAACAACTGTTATTTTAATTATAACAGTTCCACAGCCTCCCACATCCAAATGTGAAACAGACGGGAACGCCTATTTCCACGCACGTTCGAACTCACGCTCTCAACCTACATGAAGGTGTGGCAAGTTGTGGCTAATATTTTTCAACCTCGTGTTTCCCGACTTTCCCTGGGCTGAACTAAACATTGCCATACATGGGCTAACGGTACATAATATATGCACCAACCTGGAACATGTGTGCAGTGTCGTCCTTAGGGTGGAGCGAAAGGCCCAACTCGCGCTAAAAAATGAGTAAAAATGTTTGGTTGAATAAAAATAGTATATTAATGTACATATAAATATACATGCCTAAAGTATTATTTGTCTGATTACCCGCGCAATACGTTAAATTATTGATTAAATACATAACCTACGAACGAGATTTTACAAGGCTTCTATTAAAGATGTGAACACTTACTACATCACACCTACCTACCTATGAGCACCCTTCAGACTGACTGCCGAGAACATAACTTCACCTAACTTGACAAAAAGTAAATAAACAAGATATGAACAACTACAAAGCGACGGAATGATAAGATGCAATAAATATTCACAATGAAGTTTTGTTTTTTGATCAGTAGTTTTGACATGAACTTTCGTGCACAATATTTAGGACTTCCACTTGAGAATACTAAAAAAAAATAATATGTGAAAATAATATTAATATTTTGTAATAATATGTGCTTATTTATGATTGATTATTCGTTACAAAAGCAAAAAAAAAAAAAAAAAGATTTCTATACGTTATGTAATCCATTTTCTGTCATACCTAAATTTTTATGATTTTTCTAACGGTTCATTGATTAAAAAATTGAATTGGAAGATTTTAGACCATGGTCATATACGGTTCTTATCTCAATTCATTACACAGAGTAAAATATTGACCTATGTACATCAAAAATGAAAATAGACTCGACCCTGGCGAATGAAACAAAAAAAAAAAAAAAAATCACGTAAATAATTGGCGTGTTTTGAGATGAAATGACTGGTATCGTAATTTGAACGCAAAACTGCGATGGGTCCAAATATAAAACGAAGACAGGAGCCAAGGCTAGAGGTCCTCCGGCAGACCCAGACAGTCCTAATGAAGATAAGTCGTCCAAAGAGTAGGTAATCTATATACCTCATTCCTTCGTGAAAATTGACAAAGATTTCTGTTGTGTGCAGTTATATTCCATTTCTCCACGCTGTTTTCGTGATTTTCAATGGTTCTAGGGAAATTTGAATGTACGATTGGTCAAACCCCTCAATGGTATGCCCATTTCGGTATGATTTTCAAGAGATACGCTCTGATGGTCTTCACAAGTTGAAAGAACTACAAAGTTGTGCAAAAATTAAAAAATGTTAGTTACAAAATTTGTTACTAGTCGTTCTATTTCGATTCTCGAAATTTCATCAAGCTTTGGTAAAGAGTCTTCCTAGACTACATTTGAGTTGGGAAATTTAGGGCTCCTCACCCAATATTTTCTTCTAGAAACAGCTCTGAGTGGAGCTTTGATAACCTCTGGCAATGCTGAATACATTCCATGCGATTTTTTTTTTTGTTAATCTTAATTATTAGTAGGCCATGATACAGATCCTCCATTTCATGAAAGAATTGAAGAAAACAATAAATTAATATTAACTATTTTACAGGTATAAGAATCGGAACAGCAGGCAGAAAGCCATTGTTGCCGCGAGAGTATGGGCAGGTGTGGGCGCATCGTCTCGACGTGATTCAAGCGACGTCTGGCGCTTCGAAAGAAGAAAAAAACTCCCCGAGACAGAGTGGTGCACACCCGGGACACGTTCTTGCCCCGTTTTTTCCGTCCTGGTGAGCCCACCTGAAATTTGTAACACCTGGCGACCAGTCTACAATACACGTCATCATCAGGTGCGTCTGACTTGAGTTGGAGGTCATAAAAGATTCAAAATAGGAAAAAATTAATACACCTAATAATATGAATAACAAGGTATTTATAAAGTACCCGGTAATGCACTCAAATACTTTTGACCGACTAAAAAACAAATTTTGTCCTTTGCAATACATAGGAATCGATTCTACAACTAATTTCCAATAAAAAAATGTCTCTTAGCAATTTCTCCCTTCTCAACCATGAATAGCCGTAAACACCCTAAAATACCCGATTTCCCCGGAAAAAAGAGTTTTTCGCCTTTAAACGCATTTTACTCCCTCAATTTAAGGGGTGAATTTGAATTTGATTATACCTACTATGTTGGAAAGCCAAAGATTTCAGGATGTTTTTTCCTCCACGTAAAATGAGTGAAAATCTCCCACGAATTTTCTCGAAAAACACTACAAACTACCAAGTTGGAAGTTTCGACTGAAATAAAAACTGATTAGCTATGGATTTAAAAATATATTTTGTAGCCTATCTGATGGGAAATTTAATGCTCTTATCAACGGCATCCTCAATTTTTACTTTACATAGACAAATAAGGAAGTCATGGTCATTTTAGTGAGACGAGGTCAAACACAAGACAAAAATCTTAAAAGTGAAAAAACTTGAAAAAACAAGGGGTTATAAAGAAATTGCTAGGAGACATTTTTTATTGGAAATTAGTTGTAAAATCGATTCCTGAAGTTTGGCCGTATCTTTCTCGGACATCCTGTATAGTGGACAGGTAAGTAGATATAGCTTTATTTTATTTACTTTTTCGACATTTCGAAATTATACTGACTAAAAGGTACTGACTAAAAGGTAGACTCGTGTCCAGCCTCCAGAGTAGATAAAGTGCGGCTGGAACTGGATGAAGTTGACTCACCACATCCGATGACGATGACACGCTTCCACGGTTACCATATTTAGATCCTTCTGTCTCACTGTGTTTTTCAGTGATTCGTTCTGCATTCTCTCCACGCAT
Organism: Lygus lineolaris; assembly: GCA_030264115.1. Lineage (NCBI taxonomy): Eukaryota > Metazoa > Arthropoda > Insecta > Hemiptera > Miridae > Lygus > Lygus lineolaris. The sequence continues at coordinate 6,320,658 of JAEMON010000012.1, forward strand.
AGCGTTCTTAATAGTCATAAGCGTAATATGCGGCAGCCCCTTGAAAACTTCTAACTAAACTGTGGATTGATTTGATTCAATGCACTATTAATAATGACAATAGAATGCCTCGGTATTCTACTTCTGTATGACCTATGCAGGGCACTTATTACCCACATTAATCATTAGTTCATCAAACAATGAGTCAGAGGTGCTGGTAGGTCCGTTAATGCACTATGTATCTTTGTAAATCAATTTTCTATCAGTCAAAATGATACAGGAGTGTTACTATTTCTTTTCTGCGTGAAAAAATTACGTTGAAAACGATACCGATCTCCTTCCCCAGAGTTGTTGTAAATTAATTGAATTTTATTGAAATTTAATCGAATAGTTGTACGTATCTACAACATCAGATGCGGGGCTTTAGAACCCACATTGTCCTAAAAAAAAGTTAAAATGTCCCATTCATGCAGCATGAGTTGATGAGCGAATTTTCAAAGAATAATTTTAACGGATTTGGTGGGTGATTCTAATAGGAAATTTCATGCTGATTCTGAATTATACCATACGCTCCTATGTTAAAGATAGTAATTTACACAAAAAAACCTCAAAAATGCGTTTTTTTAAAGCGATTTTTGACTAACTTTCAAAATTTGAACCCTTGGAGTACCTACTTCAGAAATTCTGGACAACGAACTCATCCTTTTTTTTCAGATTTTCAGCTCGATTCCTCGGTCGGATATAGTCTGGAATGACACATATATATAAATATATATACATATAAAAAAGTGTTAAATTTCAGGAATCGTTTTAGAATAGTCTGAATCGGATTTCCATGAAGAAAAAGTTCAAAAATTTGCATAATTGAAATTTTGAAGCCATTGCAATTGCTTCATTTTCTTCCAAAATTCGCTAAAATTGATCCCTGAAGTTTTGACATCATATATAAACTTTTGAAGCTGTCTTTCAAATATTAGGTAAGTTCTTGATAGTGTCAACCAAAAATGAACGTTTCTTTTCAATTTATTAAACCTTCATGTCTTCATTCCTTGCAAATCGAGATTGAGGGAACTGTGAAAACATGGCGAAGAACTCAGAATCTCCTTATTCAGTGTTTTAGATAAAAAATTGTTCAAAAAATATACAAATAACTTGGTTGCTATCCTATGTTTGTGCTGAGCCACACGTAATTCATTTTACTTTCTTTTGTTTTTGGATAATATTACATGTACGTAACTGAAACACGAAAGTTTGTTCAACTTTTTTTTCTTTTGGAAAATAAAATTGTTACTTATGGCCACCTAGGTCCCCATACCTCAGACAACGACATCAGATAACGACTTTTGAGACAGGCTCTTACTTGTTATCCCTATTCCAAGTAAGTAGTTAGTAGCCACTTATCTATTTCCGCAAGATAATGTTCACCACAAACAACAACAACGACTCAAGTATCAGTTGATTCGTGCGGATATTGATCAAATCCCGGGGAAGTAAATCATTCAGTTTAGTTCTGATTCTGGCGATAATTACGTCATAATTATAATTATCTACCTCCTTCTACATTTTAGAGAAGAGTCCATATAAAATTCATCATTATGAGATCTGGGGAAATCGGTGGGTACGGTGCTGACCTATTTGGAGCGACGAATTTCGGGACAATCTGTTCCAACCATCGGTGGTGCGGGTGCAATACGAATATTTTTGCTAGGATTTGGGCCCAACAGCGATGGAAAGGATAGCATACAACCTAAAAGTGCCTATCGACTGAACAGGTTGCGTGGCGATGGTATTCGAATCGTCATGATCAGGGATGGGATTTATGTTACTTATAAAAAAGCTATTTCCAACCAATCTGTTACTTATACTGTTACTTATAAAAAAGTAACCTGTTACCAATACTGTTACCAATACCTGTTACCAATACAATTACCGGTAACTCTGTTACCAATACTGTTACTTATAAAAAAGCTATTTTATGCATCTACGCAAAATATGCCATTAATAAAATATAGTAGTAAGGGCAAATGCGTTTGAAATTTCCAAACATTTCGTGAAACACAATGTAAAAAAATATATTTATACTTTTAACAGCAAAAAAAGTTGGGTAACAAACAATACCAAATTGACTGAGAGGACGTCCATCCAAACGATTTCTCCATGAATACAAAAACGACGGTAGCTTGATACTGAAAGGAACCTCAGAAAAAATCCTCCAGGAAACCAAAAAATCACAACAACAAAAATCAGCAAACGAATTCCTGAACTGCTTTAAAATCACTAGGCGCTTTACAAAAAAACTTCAGAAATCGTTTAATCAATTATCAATGTAAATTGACGACTCTTCCACTCCGATTGAAACAAATTGGTGACAACGACCATCTCCAGATTCTCGTGAGTAAGGCGTCGACGATCTTCTTCGAGGATTTTTTCGAATTTTGAGAAACATCTCCCAACTTCTCTTTTTAGCGAATTTTCGAGGAAAGTGAAGCTATTGCAATGGCTTCAACATTTTTGTAATGTAAATTTTCTTCATGGAAATCCGTTTCGGACCATTCCAAAACGATTCCTGAAATTTAACACTTTTTTATATGTACCTATATATTTATGTATATAGGTATGTATATAGGTATTTATGTATATATGTGTCACTCCAGACGATATCTGACCGAGGAATCGAGCTAAAAATTCCAAAAAATTTTAAAATGTCAATAATATCAAATTTCAAAAATTTAGAGTCAAAAATCGCTAAAAACGTGTTTTTGAGGTTTTCGGTGTAAATCACCATCTTAAACATAGGAACATATACTTATGGTATATTCGGAATCAGCGTGAAATTTCCTATAAGAATCACCCACCAAATCGGTTAAAATCATTCTTCGAAAATTTGCTCATCAACTCATGCTGCATGAATGAGACTTCTTAAATTTGTCTTTATATGTCTACCAAGTTTTGGGACGTAAATGCTGAAAAATGCATTTATATGTACTGAAGTCCAGAATATGCAAGAAACCATAAAATATGCATTATAATATGCAAAATAAAATATGTATTTTTGAAACCAGCTTTGTGAGAAACGGATAAATGACCTTAGAATCTTTTTAAAACTCCTTCAGGAAAAGGATTATGTCTTTACAGGAAAATCCCATCCCTGGTCATGATCATTATTATGCTGTTTTAATGAAATTCAAACTAATCAAACGATGTTATTGGATATATGGGATACTTATCTGTCCTTGGAATTTACAAGAATAGGTTGTTATCTCAATGTCTCAGAGCTGTTGACGTCACCTCGAGTTTCCTATTTCAACGGCCAACT
>JAEMON010000012.1:6348757-6379061 GCA_030264115.1 Lygus lineolaris
TAGCATGGAACATGATTTAGCCTTGACCTAACTGGCAAAAAGACGGTCGATTTAAAAAAAAAATTATTTGGGAGTTGATAAGCCATATCAGTCGCTGATTTCGCGGAGGATAGAATTCTTCTTCAACAAACATCCATAGAGAACATCTTGAAGGTATGTTTAAACAAGTATGTCAGAATTTTAGTACAGCACACTACCGTGGGGGGCAGATAAGATCTCGTTTTTCAAAATCTGTCCCTATTGAGGAGGTTGTCCCTATTGTAGGCATTTGACGGTACCTACCTATCATTTCCCTGCCTCCCGAATAGGAAGGGTGAGAAGGAGAGAAGATTTTCAACACATATTTGGGATGATTCTGCTCCATTATGTTCACGTTTCATACGAACGGTTCTGTGGGGATGAGTGTGCGCCTAGATGCATTCGATACGTGCATGTGTATGTAGATATCATTTATGTCATGAGTTCAGTCACTAATAACATCATTGAAAAAATTCCGATTCCGATTTGACTTGCTTCGGTTTCCATTATATATGAGGTTGAATCAGAGAAATCAAAACCAGCAGATAGAGCCATAGAGCAGATTTATACGTAGGCTTTAGCAAAAGCATGTTCCATGCAAATGTAAATCAAGAATTGCAAAAAAAAAAGATATATATGTATAGCATTTCCTAGACAAATTTAGTGTTTCCCAACAAATTTAATTTTTGCCCAATCAAAATTGGTTTGAAAAAAATCAAATTGAAGGTAGGTGGTGTCATAAGAAAACACAAGTAAATTTGATTGGGAAATAATTGAGTTTAATGAGAAAACGGTGAATTTGGTTGGGAAATATCAAAGTAGGTTGGAAAAACTAAATTTTACTAATAAATGCTACATATATTAAAGTAAGTATCTACCTATAGATGGAAATATGCATTTTTGTTTCATACTGTGACCTCTGACCTATTCTTGCAGGTGATGAACCACCGGTGTAAGGACTAACCGAAATGAATTACCTCCGGAGAAGAATCGCCTCTTTCGACCTCGTCTCGGTGGATGAACTTTCATGACAACATTCCAAATCCGGCCGAGAAAACCAGCAGGGACAGGTGAGGGCTGAGTTGTCTGGTACTTGGCGCAGTCGAGTCCTTCTATGGCGAGGCGATCCGATGTGTTTTGCTCCGTCACGTCAAGAAGGATACGATCAAAGGATTTACCTGTAGAAAACCAGGTCAGGGGTCCGCCGGTAGGTCACCTATTCTAGTTGACCTACAATTAACCTTTGAAGCTTAGACTCGGTTCTCTACATCGCATCGATTAGGTTTCATTTCCTACTTTAGTTTCTAGTACCTGCCTAGATAGGGAGCACAATGGCAACTAACACTATTTTCAGAGGTAATGTGTATAGGGTCCAGTGCTGGAATCAGTCTTCAACTACAAAGTACTTACCATGAAAAGTGAACAAATCAGTCCCTTAGGTCGTGATAAACGGTTTTGGTGGAGGATTTTACGCTCTAGTTACCACTGAATCTAAATTTCTCTAAAATTGGGTGAAGATTCGAAAAAAAAAAATGAAAGTTGTGAGGATTTGCGCACATCCAATCGAATAGAACACACGATGTCATCAACTGTATAGATCTCTACGTTGTGTTAATGATTGGCACCTCTCTCAACAACTATGAATCTTTTACTATTTTGGTAGGATGAAAGCGCATTCTTCTTGCCAAATACTATTGACCCCTTGTTGATTATCGAAATAGGTACCTACCTACTTATTAAAAATTAAAGTGACCATCCAGTGGGGAAGCTCCTTCTTTCTTGGATTCAAATAAACAGTCACTTTTTTGAGATTCAGACAACTCCCGAAAAGTGAATGAATATCTGAATCGTATTGATGAAGTTATATCGAAGAAGGAATAATATTTTTGAATGGAGCTGCAAGCGACAATAAACTGGTGGTATGTCTATAACTGGTAAGTAGGTACCTGAGTCTCTAACCAACGAAATTTTGATGGATATGTGGGGTGAGGGTGGAAGACCACGAAATAAAAGTTCCATTCATGCAGCATGAGTTGGTGAGCGAATTTTCAAAAGATAATTTTAACTGATTTGGTTGGTGATTCTTATAGGAAATTTTACGCTGATTCCGAATATACCATATATGTTCTTATGTTTAAGATGGTAATTTACTCCAAAAACTTCAAAAAACACGTTTTTTAAATCGATTTTTGACTCTAAAATCTCCAAATTTTGACCCCTTGGAGTACTCCAAAAATTCTGGCCAACGAACTCATCCTTGAATTATTGACATTTTGAATTTTTTCGGATTTTTGGCTCGATTATGGAGTGTCACACACACACACAAATTTTTTATCTCGGTTCTACGGTCAGATAACGTCTGGAGTGACACATATATGTATATAAATATAGGTGTGTATGTATATTTATACATATAAATAAGTGTTAAATTTCAGGAATCGTTTTAGAATGGTCTGAAACGGATTTCCATGAAGAAAATTTTCAAAAGTTTGCATTACCTACAAAAATTTTGAAGCCATTGCAATAGCTTCATTTCTCTTCGAATTTTCGCTGGAATGAGAGGGCCATCATTGGAACCTCACTTGGCTCGCGAATGGGACCCGGGCATCTGATTTGTAGGTATTCCATCTTTGACCTTGCTGAGTCAAAAATTCAGCTCACAGATCTAATCCGCTGAGTCGAAAATTGAGCCCCTCGGATCAGCCGAGACGATTTTCATCCAATTTCAAAGGAATTTCCAGCCACTATACAGATTGGCACACAGGACACAAAACACGCAGTAGGGTAAGGTGGACTCTCTGATTATTTATTTAATTATTTTTTTGAATGTATATTCATACATATTGTTACAACACAAACATATTGGGTAATACCAGCATGAATATAAAATTTACAGTGCTTCCTTTGATTCTGGGCCTAAGGTCATAGACCCGTTCAGGCCGTCTCTTGCAGTGTTCTCAATCTTCGTCATTATTCTCCTAACTTGGGTAGGATTATAGATCACTGTTGATCCTAAGACAGGGCTGCTCTTGTGTATCTTTACTAAATTTTAATTTTAATCGTGGCCGCATCAGAGATTCAACGTGTAAAGAAGAGAAGACGCTTCGCACGGTTGCCCCACCTCTCACCGGGACTTTCACATTCTTTTTAAGGCCCGACGACCATCGCGGGCAAACTGATGGTAATTCAAGGATGCTATAGGCAATTAATTTGTTCGGGAAAATGCGTCGGGTGTTCCACAGGGTTGAGTTAGCTGCCCTGCCACCAGAAAATTAGAGGATTCAACGAGTTATAGAGGAGGAGCTCGTATTGGGGATCGGAATGCTCTAATGTGACGGAGATGGTTGAAGGTTGCGTGGAATCATCGACAGTTCATTTATCAAACGGTGATTTCACATTCCGACATGGAATCATCAACGTACCTACTTGAAAAAAAAAACTCAGTATAATATACATGTACTTACCTTAGGGTAAACCTATATCTGCTTATTTTCAAAAACATTAAAAGGTAATATTAATATTTTTGTTACAGATTTTAGAACACGCTTGATCAGTTTATCGGCAATGTCTCTGTATCCAATCTATTGTTTGGTACGATCGTGTTAATATTTTTCTATACTGACCCATATCAACTCGATTAAGAATTCATTCCCGTTACGTTGACATTTTTCGAGTTATCGCATGCGCCGCGGCTAGTGCAGATCTGATTCCGATTTAATATATATATAGGGCACCCTAGGGCAACCAGCACCATCCCTGGAAATTTCATCCAAATCGGACGAAAAAATTGTGGGCAGGATTTTCTGAAAGACTCTGGCACAGAACAAGAATGTATTTTAAACATGATTGCGAGAGGAAATTTAGGAGGAAAACCTCTCTTCGCCTCTCGGCACCTTTCCAACGCTATGGTAGCGCTTAGTTGGTCCAGAAGCAAATTCTGATCAAACTCAAATGGAAATAGTGGAGTTACCTGTTAATGCTATAGTGATTAAATTAACTGGAAACCAGACAATCTCCGACGCAAATCTTATCAAATTAGATCAAAACTGTGGAAGTTATGCGTTGTGTAAAGTTTCGTATGGACACAAACAAAAATGGATCTTTTCTTATTATTATTTTTTTTTTTTTGAAGATCTACGATATAAAATGAGAGCGGGATTGTTTTTTAAAGGGATTGTAAATTGATCAAAATTGAAATAAATGATGTGGTACCTATTCAATTTAATTCTAACAAATTTAGAGAGGGCGTAAGTAAACATTTTTGTTATATTTTTTGAGTTTCTGTCATGCATTATTTTCGTCGTTTGCCATCATTTTTGTCATTATTTGCGTGAGTAAAGATTTTTTTCATTATTTTGTCTTAAGTGATTACAATGATGGTGATTACTGGAATTCTAAACCAAACATTTAAAAACGGAAGACATTTGTGAACCGACTAGGTAGGTACATGGATCGTGATGAGAGGGCGTAGCACATTGTTATAAGTAGGTATTATCGTTATTATTACGTTATCCATCCATTTATATAGGTATTATAATCGTTTTTGAATCGTCAATAATTATGTAAGAAGTCAGTCTAGAAGACATCAGTGATTGATTCACTGTAGCAGCTAAGCTGAAATGACATCTGCGAGGAATTCTCCATGCTAAACTGCCCTTCTCGAGACCTCGACCATGACCACCTTGTGTATTCGTTAATAAGATATATTTATCATCCTACTCGTAGGGCGTTGAGTTTCAAGTGGTGATGGTCAAAACTGGGGAACGCTAGCTGAAAAAACATGTATGGCATATTTAACCTCGTTTTTCTCAAAACTCGAAAAATGCAGATAGGACACTCTTCTATACTTGTTGTCCCATCTACATGGGCCCATTAGCAAGTTCATCGAAAAATTGAACTGGACCTTTTTTTTATAGTATTTTCACTCTGCTTCAAGATGGTGAAATCCATTTTTCATGTTTCCATGTTTTAGCTTCTCATACGTCGATTGAAACTTGAGGTTTCCTTTTGACCCACACTTTTTTTATTGCATTTTTCGATTCTACGTTGAATTTGAAACAGAAAGTGCCTTCTTAAAAGGTTTTCGAAGAGGCTTTGTTTCCGGACTTTTGGCGAAAAAAAAAAAAATCGACGAATTATTTTAGAAAAACGTACAATGAATAATCATCATCAGAGGGACATGGCATTACATTTGAAGCGCTTAAGATTTGAAAAAATGAGGTTAGGTATGGTTCTTGAAAAAATGTTTTCTAAAACATGGAAAAATGAAAATTGGATTTCACCATCTTGAAGCAGAGTGAAAATACTATGAAAAAGGTCCAGTTCAATTTTGCGACAGCTCGCACCGTATGGCCGTAACTTGCTAATGGGTCAATGTAGATGGGGCACCCTGTATATCTCGGCTATATGTCTTTCATAATTTAGAATTCAAAATGTTAGATTTTGAAGGTAATAAGTTACTTAATACCTTGCTAGAAAATAGGGTTCTCCTAAGTACCTACCTACATCCTATATGGTATCTCAAAGGGGCTCTATACTGAGTTGCATTTCGAGTTTGCCTAGGACCAATGTTCGAATTTAAGCATGGTTAATCCTACTACTAAATGAATTTCTTCATTCCTACAAACATTGAAATTTAATTTAGGTTTCAATATTTTACACACTAAAGTACCAACTAGGTAACTACCAAATTGTTGGGAATAATTTAATTTGCATTGTATACATTATTTTTTATACATTGTTGTGTACCGCGAGTGCTCGATCAACCACTGGGTCGACCCTCAGTATTCTTTCTACTCCACCTACTTATTTTATTAGATACTGTAGATAAACACTGGTGAGTCATCCATCTTCCTGCTGAACAGAAGTGTAGGAGAGAATGTAGTCACCACGCGATTACGCATTCAAAAAAATGAGGTCATTCAGAAGCTCAGAGATCTCGTCCCCCGCATCGCCTTCGATTTTGAACACTCAGAAACTCGATTACAATAATTATTTTGTAAAAATTGTTCAACGACCAAGGCTCTGGCCATATGTTTAAACGAGAGATTGAACAGTGGTGTTTACCTTCCTACCTACGATCAGAAGTTTGTTGTTTCGACAGAAGACCACCATAACTGCCTACGCCCAGGATTCTCCCGTCAGTCAGGGAATCAGGGCCGGCCTGAGGGGTGTGCGACGTATGCAGGCGCACACTCGTGCCTTTTGGAGGGGCATAAAATTGGACAACTTTGTTTAAAAAAAAAATAAATTTGGCAAATTTTTAGAAATTGATTTAAATGTTGGGTTGATTATTTGAACATAGTTAATTCAATCTTCGAAATGAAAGCTAGAAAAGTCCTTGTATAAATTTATAATACAAGAGAATATGTAGGTACCTACCTATCTTAATAACTCTTAAACTTTTGTTGTGTGTGTGCCATTATTAAGCTCTGTAATTATTGATGTTCTTTTAGATTAGTCGGCCTAGGGTTGATCATTACCAGATCATCGGGTATCGGCCACCAAATGAAATAATTCAATTATTCCATTATTATTTGATTCGTTGACGTTTCGAGCGCCCTGCGCTCATCTTCAGAACAGTACACGTACGTATACCTCTTCTGAATCAAAAACCATAAATGCAACAGCAGTAAACAATATTCAAACAAAACAAATTCAACAGTTAACATTTAAAAAAAGAACTAAAAATCAACCCGATCATCTGTAATTATTGGTTCACTATGTTCTGTTGTTTTATTTTCTTTTACCCATGCGATATGGAAATTTATCGTAGGTCCGGCGGACGGTGATTCCCGCATTAGCTATTTATTCTGAGAGTACTTGCAATATAAATGTGAAAATCATTGTAACGTGACCCAGAAGCTTTCATTAGTTTATTATTTACAAGAAAGAGTACTGAACCTATCAAGTCAATCAATAATGAATCAAATTGAGAGACATATATTTAATGTTCTAAAATGCGCAAAAGTGCACAAAAACTGTGTTTTTAGACTTTAAATTTCAAAAACAGCCTTTCAATTTTATCAATTGAAAACTAGCAGTCTCAGTCAATTCATTATTTGATACAGTTGATTAATCGTCTGTCATTCCCCGGACCCCCCCTTTTTTTATCTGGGGGTATTCCATACTCCCCCAGCAATTTTCGCATTAGGCCGGCCCTTCAGGGATGAACACCCTGTCCAGGTCAAAAGTAAGTTTTCTGAAAACTAACTAAAAAAAAAAAAAAAAATGGGAAGAGGTGTTTGGATCGTTTTCCAGACCTAATCTCCGGGTAGATACCCATTTAAAATCGTCAAAGTCACCATGTTTCGCAGGCATATATCCCGAAAGATATTTCTCATTGTTGGAAGCAACTTGAACCAAAAAATGAGGGGGTTACTCGATTATGGGTAAATGACTTATTTGAACGGGAGAGCAAATTCGATCTTTCCTTGCCAAAAAATTTAAATCGAGGAGCCATTTCTCCAAAAATTCAACGTTATATTTTGAAAGGCCTACACGTTTTTAATCGGTGTCTTATCGTACTACCGAACAACAAAACCGTTGCAGAGGTAGGCAATTCAGAGAACCCATCATAAAATGGCATTGAGTAGAAGTAGGGTCCCAGCTGTTCACACTACTTAGTAGTGAATTCCAGTAATTCCACAATTTTCTTGCGAAGTGTTCAACTCTCAACGACACTCGAAAGATAAACTACGCCCCCAAACGATCATCCGAAAGCAACTGCCACTCAAATCGTCCTACAGCTTACTCCTTCATATTATGTACGTAAGTATATTATTATAATAGATGGATTGATAAGTCACACAAACAATTACTGGGTCTGATTAGACCTAGGACAACACACTTAGGACAGTTTAGCTTAGGATGGGAGCATGAATGGACCGAAATCCAGATAGGGACAAATTAGATTTTCAAGCCTTTGCCGTGTAAATATTGAATTCTACCTTAGCTCGAAATATGCGCCTTGATTAGATCTACAAGACCAAAACAAAACAAAAAACTAAAAAGGACCAAAAAAAGCAAATAGGGCAATCTAGCTTAGGGCGGAATGACTATTCGAACAAAAATAATACAAAGGGATAGGTTCCTATACCCACCCACTTTGTGTAACTGCTGTTGGGAATAGGTACAATTAATATTAATCGATGTACATAGTATGTTAACTATTCCTTTTCATTTTAATTTGAGACATTTTTATTGATATCCTAATGATGAATGATATGAATGGAACTTTTTTATTCAAACAATGGAGTAACGAACGTTCTTTCTCTTCAATTCTTTTTTTGACCTTTCCTTTTCCTTTATCCTCTATCATTCCTTCAAATTTTTCGGACACTGCGTTCCAATGATATCATAATTTCCTTTCTCTCCCGTTGCGGCCTACTTTAGGGTAGGAATAGGTAAGAATCACGTTTTTTTCTCGTACTTACCATACTTAAGGGCCATTATTATTTTAGTTATTAGAATTACTATTATCCTGGGGCCTATCTATTTTAGAAATAAAATTCCAATACTTAATGTGTTTCTCTTTTTGTAAGTAAAAACAATTATAAGTAGATGAAATACAAATTCAACTCATCATTGCCATCAGGATTTGCGATTACATTCGAAGTAGGTAACATAGGAACATGAAATGTAGTGGAAATGTTGTAACATACCGAATAATTTTACTTCCAAATTGATTGAAATTTTGAGCGAATTTGGAAAATTTGGTATTTCTTAAATTCAGCATTTGATGCACTAGAACATTGGTACCAACAGCACATTTTCAATTGGCCCGTTCGTTTCATAGGTAGGTACAAAGGTAGTTTGTTTCAAGGGAAGGTTTGAAAGTGACTAAGTATTACAACTTTTGTAGTGGAATAGTGGAGTAGTTAAAAATTGGCGTTTTTCGATCGTCCATCGCGGCAAACGGCTTAACCAAATTCAATGTTATGAGTATCTATTCGATGCAGAATTTAATACTTTTCAATTTTTGTGAGTCGAAAGTTTTGACAAGGATATATGTCTTTTGACTGGGGTCAAGGAATTTTTCGCGACACTTTTTTTCCCCCACACAAAATGCAACGCTCCGGCACTTTAGATTATTATTAACTCGAAAATTAAAGGCTAGGTAGAAATCAATGAGGTAGGGAGGTGATGAATGAAGGAACAATTTAAATTACAACCAATCAGCGGAGTTCCCCGATCAGCTTAGTCGAAAATTGAGCTCGCAGATCAGCTGAGTCGAAAATTGAGCTCAGAGATCAGCTGTGCACCATTTAGATAAGTCTTTACTGGGGAGGCGTCAATCAAAAAGTTTTGTCCCTTTTTTTAACTAAGAAGAATGTAACGCGATAATCACTGGTTGATTATCATGGAAGGGACATATCCATGATCTTTGGTTTTTACCTAGTAAGGGAAAAATCAATTTAATCAGGGACTGACTGATCTACCAATTTCGTTTTGCAGGTGTTGTTGTAGCCTAACCCGTTTGGCTCTCTGGTTTGTTTGTTGTGGGCCCTGATGATGACAGTATACGTGCCGAAAACACGGCATGGTGATTTGCATCTGATTGTACTCCATCTTTCACTTTAGTCCAGCAAATTTACACAATGCCTCATTTCCGAGATACAGGCCAAAAACTGAAAAAAGTGCGAACGTTTCAAGGTTTTTCGCTTGCCAAAAGTTCAGCTCAGCTCCTGAGGTGGTGCAAACTCAGATTACTCTTATTTGGGACCATTCGAAGGAATTAAGATTTATGGAACATAAAAAAAAATATTTAAAAACTTCAATTTTTTCTGTTCACTATGACTGGGGGGAGGCACTCCTTGAGTCTCAAGCTCCTGCTGCGCTCCTAGCGGTTACCACATGAAAATAAAATTGAACACAAGTCGAATCAACGTAGAAGTACCCTTCTAGGGTTAAATGATTTCCAGGTCTGTCCGAATTAATGGTACAACCGCCCTTTCTAAAATCTATTTTTACCGTCCTACAAGGTTTTATTTTTAGTTTACGTTCAGGTGGTAGGTATATGAAATCGGAACGGATCGTTACTGTGCGGGACACGGGCAGCACCTTTGTGTGATGCTGTTGTGATCGCTGGATCTTCCATTCTATAGATAGTCCCAAAATAGACGCGTGTGGTTGGTACCTCTGGTAGCCCAAACATCGAAAAGAGCCACACCTGTTGAATAGGTAGCGAATACACGTGGTAGTAGGAATATACCCCTTACAAGTCCGGCCAACAACGCTGAAGCAACAACGAATAAAATGGGTCCTATCCGGATCACGGTGGAACGAAAGGGACCAGATGGATGGAGAGATGGTGAATGATGAGAGCGATGGTTTAAGGATATAGGGGGGGGGGGGGGGGGGGGGGGGAGGATCCGTGTGAACCGAAGGACAGGAAGCTACGAATCAGGTCGAATGGAATCGAAGCCCTTTTGTATGGCAGTTGGATGAGCGAAGGACGGTAAAGTTCGCGCGTGGAATATCCAAAAGTAACCATCTAATTAACAGGGTTGCTACGGTATGGAAAACCTGGAAAAGTCAGGGAAAAAGAAAGTGGTCAGGGAAAACCTGGAAAAGTCAGGGACAAATTGAATATCTTCTGGAATTTTAGGTAAAATACGGGCTACAAGTATTGATTAGGTAGTTGTTGGTGGAGACTAATGCTTCAAATACCCACGAGGTTTTAAAATTTTAATAAATGCGTTATAACATTTTTCGATCTTTTTATCTACACTACAGAATTGATCATCTGCATTTTGTAAGTTACAAGTCTGTTTCAGGCGTTTATCAATACAAAATCAAATTGCTTCCTCACTACCAAAGGACCCTCGAAAGCTATGTATTCGATTAAGGACTTTATGAAGTATATTCTGTACCAACGCCTTGCAATTCTGCTGTCTTCAAATTGCAACTTTTGTTTTGAAATTCTGGGGTTCCTCAGTGATAAAATTTTTAAATGACACATTCTACCAGCCATACAAGGATGTCCTCCACTTTTTTCAGGTGAAAATGCAGATGACCTACCTACCATTGATTCAATTCATTAAAATTCTTTCGGTCCCCGCGGTTTCACAAATTGTTCAAAACTATTTTGTGATCCAAACGCTCACACTCATTTTCTGCGCAGCTAAAACTATTCGAATATTCGTATTATCGGAACAGAACCATAATGGGGAATATCATCTATTTTTTTATTTTATTTTCTGAAAGGTAATGGCTTAAAAGAAACCATATTGAAGTTGTAGGGCAAAAATTGTACCTATCTGTAATTTTAGAGAATTTATTAAAATTTTCATTATTCCTGTGGCGGGAAAGTGACGTTGAAAAAGGGTGTAATCTGTCATTGGCCACACCCCGTCCAAGATGCCAACCAAACGCAACGAAAAACTCCCCTAAAACTGCATTGTTTGAGCCCCTGATTAGTGAGAATCAAATTAACTTAAATGAATAATTAATTGAATTAATAATTTATTATTAATCCATTATTTAAATTAATTATTTTTTCACTGCAATCTCAGCACATTCTTTTTCGGTTGTTCTTTTAGTGTGACTTATCAAAGTGTTTCTCAAGGGCCCTTGTAATGCCGCCTGTTATTCAAACAGCTGAGATTTTATTCCAAGTTTTCTCCACACCAGAACGAAAACTATTTTTTTCTTCGTATTAGCAGAGTTATTTTATTCCAAATAACAATACAAAAGCAGGAACAATTTGATTTTCTCATAGGTACACGATGATTCCCCATTCCTGAAAATTTCATTAAAATCGGACGATTAGTTACGGGTTTTACGAATTTACCCCCGATAGACACACGCAAAATGCGAGTGAATATTTTGATTTTGGGGAACAATATTTCTTTGACTTCTTTTACGAACATGCTGGGTTGAGGCTCATTAATTTCAACCTTGTAGGTATCTTCAAAATTACCTCAGGGGCAAGGGACGGAGCCCAAAATGTCCTCAAAAATGCCTAAATCTCGGTTATCGAAGAGTTTTAAGGAACTCTTACTGTAACATTATTACTACTTAGGACCAATAAGTTTAAAATACGGATAACCTCCCCCTACCCCCTCCCCTAACCATACCAGCGTTGCACTGTTTTTCTCATTTTTCTCAGCCAATTTTGAACGGATTTTATCATTCTCCAGGGGGATGAAGCCAATTAAAATGTATGCCAATTTAAATTTTTCAAAAGGATATGAAAATTCAAAATTTTGAATCTTAAATTAAACATAGTTAATGCCCCTGGAGAATCTAAAAACAAGAAGAATGCCGAAAACCGCATCCAAATCGATCAAAAATTGCCTGAGAAAATGAGGAAAACTGAATTGCACGGGTCCTTGGGCCCCTTAATGATTTGGCTCAAGTTTGAAAAACTTGGGACTTTTCCGGCACAAGTACCTGCTACCAAATTACGAGTCAGTCTTTAGACTCTCCGGTTTTGTGGGTGGAAATCGGGCGATTTAGAGAGTGAGATAGACGGCAGAGGTGATGGTAATGGAGCTCATGTGAGAAAGATCTCATTGTCGTGGCAAATTAACTCTCCGCTCGAACAACAACGGCGAGCAACCTGAGGAAAAAAAGAAAAAAAACAATCCCCGACCTCACTCGACTTAATTATGAATTAAACTTCATCTCACACTCTCTCCGGCGGACTGAAAAGTTCGTCGGACACCCCTCCTAAGGAAGATCGTGAAAGCTGGAAGAACGTCTCCGGTGGGATTCTGGATGAAGAAGCTCGATTCCTTCTTCGAGAGAGGGTGCTGGTGCCGATTCCTTCTCTGAGACGGCCGAGTTGAGTCAGAAGTGAGAGGTAACTACATAGTACCTAACTATACCTTTCTTCGTTGGAGAGAGGATCAAAACTCACGAGCCTACATAATATTTTAGGTAGGTACGTGGCCTTGAACGTGATAGGTAGGTATAGGAAGATTTCTATCTAATAGGAGTAGGTAGCTCCAGCTTTCAGCAATTCGAACGTGTCAACTTGAACAATAAGGATGGGAAATCGGTAAAAAAAAGTATTGATTTTTTTAATGGTTCAGAATCGGATCAAAAATATCGATTCTCTGATAAATTTGTTTTAAAAGTATCGATTTTTTCAAAAAATCGATTAAAAAATCGGTTCCTTTCCAAAAAAAATTATTACATATTTTCAATTTTCTAAGTTACTGATCGAATATATTTTATTCTAAAGATTCTTCTATTCTGAAGGAAGTAAGTATTTAAAAAATAAATAAATGAAATGAACAGGAATTATAGGAAACTGCTCGAGTTTGCAGGTATGTACACAAACCTGTACAGCTTCATGTGTATGGATACTTGTATGAATTATGTCGAAAAATTGAGAAAAGGACTCACAGTTAACTATGATTTCATGATTATTTCCGATCAGAGGTATAAATATAAATGTATATAAACGAGGATTTTATTCAGATTTCACTATGCTCTATTTGAAAAAATATTAATTAATAAAATTCACAAAATGTGTGGGGAGGAAGGCACTTGTAGGTTCAATAAAATGATAGCAGTCGTGTTAGACGATTTTTATGAAAATCCGTATTAAAAACTCGATGCGCGTCTAAAATCGGAACCTGAAAATCGATTTAAAAACATCTTAAAATCGGATAAAAAAATAGATTTTTTGAAAAAAATCTGAAATCGATTCCCATCCCTACTGAACAAGTGATTTTGCTCGTTCACACCTGAGACCTGAGGTTAGTATTAAACCCAGAAAAGTCAAAGACTTTAAAGCAAATATAGAGGTTAAGGGGCCAAGGACCTGACGTACCTAATTCGTTTTTCCCATTTTTCTCAGCCAATTTTTGATGCGGTTTGGCGCATTCTTCTTGCTATTTAATTCCTTAGCTATCAGCCATCAATAATTTTAATTTCGTAATTTTGAATATTTCAGTTTTTTTTTTTTTTAATTCAAATTGGCATAAAAACACCTCACCCCCCTAGAGAATGATATAATAGGGAGAATGCCTCCAACCGCATCAAAATCCTTTGAAAATAGGATGTGAAAAATGAGAAAAACTGCGCAACGCTAAAATGGTTATGGGAGGGGGTAGGGCGACGTTTTCCGTTTTTTTCAATCTTATTGGTCCTAAGCAGTAATAATGTTATAGTAATAGTTCCTATAAATTCGTCAGTAACCGAGATTTAGGCGTTTTTGAGAAAATGTTGGGCTCCGTCCCTTTGCCCTCGTACCTATACAATTTCCTCATAGGTGGAAAAGGTACAAACCTGAATGGAAGAGGTGTAAAGTGGAAAAATTCTAACTCAATTCGGAAATGCAATTTATATTACTATACAACCTTAATTGGAGAGGGAACAGTACCTATTTGGGTACAGAGGTGGAGCTCCGGACGTAATCGGGGTTTCTGTGTGCAAGGATGGGCATCGATATTAGTCAGTCTATACCCAAACATATAACTAGGCTTTTCAAGTTAGTGTTTCTGACTAACGAATGGTCGATCGCTAGAATCACGAAGGCAAAAACAACTCATCGACTGCCTCTCTCAAATTATTACACAACGGTTTATTATTTTTCCGTATTTATCACCCAATTGTATGGATCCCATTGGTTAATAAATTAATTATTCATAATTAACTATCAGCCCAATAAACTTTCCAGTTATTGTAATAGGTACATGGTTTTATAGTAGGTAAGTATCTACCTCAATGGAGGAATTCCGGTGTGACGTAATTTCGCGTTTTTTACGAAAACCTCTCACCTAGTTCTAATTTTCAGCTTGAAATGTTCATAAGGTTGACTGTAAAAGGGGTGAGAAGGTGACGAGTGACGTCATCTGTTCATAGGAACGGGGGTCCCCTCAGGACGGGCGGGTGACGTCATCATCTGAATCGTCTTTACGGCACTCGTTTTCGCTCACCTACCTCATATTTTTATCACGGAGAGTTGTAGGTCCTTCATAACGTAATTATTCAGTAAACCAGGGAAGCTTATAAAAGTGAACGAGAAACTTGATCGTAAAATCGAAAGAAATTTGCATTTCATCAGCTGATCTTCGAACGGCGATTCGGGCTACTCGGGAAGATTTGAGTTTCACACTCGCGTTTCTGCCCTTTTTTTTCGTACAACCCTTAAGTCGTTGCGAGGAGCGAACGGATTTTCCTAAAACGCTCCGGTGAGGTCTCATTTGCCGCTGAAAATTGTATTCTATTCGAAATCGATGGAAAAAATATACCTTCCTAATAAGTTCTCGAGCTAGGGCGTTTTGAAGATGTCATCCCTTATTTTCCACCCCTTATTTTCTAGAGAAGACTCTAGTAATGCCAAGATTCGGGGCACAACTAGACCCCAAACGACCGGTATACCGAATTTAATCAATTTTGGTCCATGGTAACTAAGGAACGTGCGACGTACGGACGGATTTCTTTCAATCCGATTTTTGGATTCTACGTATCTTGAAACGTGAAATATCAAATTTTGAGAGGGGTAAAATAATTCCAAAGGGTCATTATTGAAAATAATAAACCAAAATGGTAGGTAGCTATGTCTACCTCGAACATAATATAGGCTTTTCAAGTTCGTGTTTCTGTCTAATGATAGCTCGATGGTAAGAAACACAATGCGAAACCGTCCCGATCAATATTTTTCGTCGCCTATCCTCAACTAATCTTCATCAAATCCGTGTTTCTGACTAATTATTGGTTAGTTGCTAGAAACAAGTATGCAAACCATCTCGATCAAAAACACCATTACTCCTATCTGCCTGTCTCCAAACACGGCTTTTCAAGTTCGTGTTTCTAACTAATGATTGATGAGCCCTGCGTGGATGAGGCCTCAGTTCAGCGTCTCCAGAAAAGTCAAGAAGCAATTTATCTAGCATTTTTCTCATTAACATTTTGTATTAATCACTCTGAAAAACTCATGTTATTTGGAACGATCAAAAGAAATTATAATCACAAAAACAAATATACTTATAGGTGATTAACGACTTGTGAACATTTTAGAACAGCGTTTACCAGTATTTTTCATATTTTTAACAGATGGGATTGTGAAATAGCAATATTCTAAAGCTACACACTAATAATTCTTGTGTTTTCTACAATTTCCGTCACTTGTAAAATTGCGGTTTACAAGTTACGAGGGCGTAATATAGCAAGGATATGCGATGAAGAACTGAAGAATGTGATGACCCGAGAAAGGTCACTTCCACGCAAAAATAATAAATAAAAAAAGTTCCATTCATGCAGCATGAGTTGGTGAGCGAATTTTCAAAGAATAATTTTAACCGATTTTGTTTGCGATTCTTATAGGAAATTTCACGCTGATTCCTAATATACCCTATGTTCCTATGTTTAAGATTGTAATTTACACCGAAAACCTCAAAAAACACGTTTTTTGGCGATTTTTGAAACTAAATTTTCAAAATTTGAACCTTTGGAGTACTCCAAAAATTCTGGCCAACGAACTCAACCTTTCTTTTTATATTATTGACATTTTAAATTTTTTTTGGATTTTTTATCTCGATCCCACGGGCAGATATCGTTTGGAGTGACACATAAATAAATGAATATATAAATATATATATACATATGAAAAAGTGTTAAATTTCAGGAACCGTTTTAGAATGGTCTGAAACGGATTTCCATGAAGAAAATTGTCAAAAATTTGCATTACAAAAATTTTGAAGCCATTGCAATAGCTTCATTTTCTTCGAAAATTCGCTAAAAATAATAAGACAAGCTGCTCTAACACCTCTCGTCTATTTGCCTGAACAGTGAGACTAGTATTAATATTTTGTAAAACATTGTGACCCTGTATAATTACAATTTTACTGACCGAAAAATAATGTTAGGCATTTGGTAACAAAACTTGGACGTCAAAATTACTGAGGACATGGACGGCTTGTTATCAACTCCCACTTCACAATACAAGGTTGAATCTTGTACGAACGCCTACCTTGTCGAATATAATAGGCCTCAAGGGTTTTATTAAACCAAGGTCTCGATCAGAGTATTTAACTAGTAGGAACCGAAGCGAGGGAGATTGGTAGGTAAACACGAATACATTACTATAACTGGACCAGCCGTGTGATTAAAACGTGTAGCTACTCTAACCATTTTAGTCTAACGAAAATCTGGATGACGACCCGAAAAATAAAATACACAGGGAATCAGGAAGACACAGTACAGTAGGTTGGTACTCAGCTAAGCTGGGTGAGTAGTGTAGTAGTCACAGTATGGTACATTCGTGAAATTTACTATAAGAATCCGCCAAGAAATGAATTTTGAACACTCCGACCCTACTACTAATGCCAAAATGTATTGACTTTGCGATTTTCTATTAAAAAAAAAAAGTAATGACTAGGAGTTGCAGCCTAGTTGCAAACGGCAATGTACGATTTTCAGTTCATGATTAGGAAATGTAAAATCGAAGTGCGAAGAGATCTTTTCGATCCGTGCTGAGCTAAAAACTTGACTCCCAAGTTTCTCGACAAAATAATATCATATTATAATATTGCAGACTAATTGAGTTAATCATGATACCGTCAAGGGCCCTCAATAGGGACAGGTTTTAGAGGTTTTCATAGGTTACCCAGTACAGGAAATTGGTTTTCTGCGTTTATAACGATTGGAATGTATTCCTCACTCGATTCCACACACGATGACGTCACTAAATAGTGTAAAAATATTTTCTGACATTTTTTTAATTGTCAAACAGTGTCCCAATTCAGGCTCATAGGATTCACTATAGGGACACGACGTGTTTTTCGCCAAAAACCTATTCAAATCTTCCATTTGTTCAAAAGGGACAAGGTATTTCTTTCTTTTTTTTAATTCTTCGTTCCAAAAACGTTAAAACAATATATTTTTTCTTGCTCTATTCATATCACTTTCAGAACGCTCTCGTTTTTGCTCACTTCCAATCATCGGATACCTCACATATAGCACCTTTTAGGAAAGCTCTCACTGAAATCTTTCAGTTTAACGAATAAAATGGAGCAGCCAGAATTGCACATTTATTTAATTGCACATCAGTTGTTATAGTTTGTTAAGGTAGTGATTCAATCACAGATTTTTCCCATGCAGAGTGCAGTTGTAGGAAGCCGACAACGTGAGACCTGCCGAGACACCTGTCTTCTACATCCAACTTAAACCTTTATCCCAATAGAATAGGCGGGGGGAGGGGGGGGGGGGAATAGGGGGGTTTTGTTGCATTAAAACACCATTAATTATGCACCTAGAGCATTCAACAATTTATTGTAATAGGTAATAGTTGCTATTTAGATAATCTGGAAGCGTAAAACAAGTGAAATTAATGAAAAAAATAAATTCCCGATTTCTACAAGGTACCAGTAATACCCTGGAGGAATACTACAGGTTCCCCCGAGTTGGGAAATATTCCCGATGAATTCCTTCCCGCCCGGGAACATTCCCGGTGCCCATCACTGTGCACAAACGAGACAGCCCCTCCCACACTAGAGTTCGATCATTTTAGCGAATTTTCGAAGAAAATGGAGCTATTGCAATGGCTTCAAAATCTTTGAAATGCAAATTTTTGAAAATTTTCTTCATGGAAATCCGTTTCAGGCCATTCTAAAACGATTCGATCAAAATGTCAATAATATCAAACGTAAGGATGAGTTCGTTAGCCAGAATTTTCGCAGTACTCCAAGAGGTCAAATTTTGAAAATTTAGTTTCAAAAATCGCTAAAAATAAAAAAAAAAACTGTTTTTGAGGTTGTTGGTGTAAATTTCCATCTTAAACATAGGAAAATATGGTATACTCGGAATCAGCGTGAAATTTCCTATAAGAATCACCCACCAAATCGGTTAAAATTATACTGTGAAAATTCGCTCATCAACTCATGCTGCATGAATGTAACTTTTCACAACATTCAAATACGTCCGTTCTGATTCAAATCGGAAATAAGAAAAGTCTAAACTATATTAAAATATCGATTTTTATTTCATTCGTCAAGTCATATGCACAAAGTTGCTTCAAAATTAAATATAAAATCCTTTACTAAAAATTGCAAGTTATGATAAAAACGAATTATTTTTTGGCGAAGGAAAATTAAAAATCACCGTATAATACATATATTCCGAACACCAATCCTAACATTGAAAGTCACTGTAAAAAATGGTTCCTTAGAACTTTTTTTCAATTTCACACATAATTTACACACACTAATTCCATTTTCTTAATATCACCAGTAAGTCGAAACGGCGATCGTTTATTAAATAAGGTACCCACCTAGGCAGGTTCTTACGGTAAGGATATCGGATTATTTTACTTACAATTTTACTTATCAGGGAACTTGCCAAAATTTGAAGTAAAAAAATCGATAAATTCCTACCGATACAGGGCAAACCACAGACCATGAAGGAATAGAAAAACTAGTCGTATTGAAATTGAAGGCCCTGCGCATGCGCAATGCGCGAAGAACAGTCTATGCATAATTTTCAGGTTAAGAGGCCTGGACCACGAACGGCTTCCGTATCGATTGTAAGAAATGTTAAAATCGATTGCAATACCATTGAATGGAAACAAAGTTCGCCAAAATATACTTCAGCCTTATTTGATTCTGATGTGACCACAACTGGTGTCAGTGAGCAACCACTGGTGAGTTCACCCTGACCCCGAAGTGAACCTTTGTTGTTGCTTTTTTCGACTAAATTTCAAACAATCTGTTCGGAAGGGATATTTACTCAGAAAAAGATCCCGCTTGCTTGAGAAAAATCAGATTAAAATATCTTATTAGTACAAAATATTCGTACACAATTATTTCATCCAATGATTGAACTACCAAACTTGGAAGATACAGATAAGTACCGAACTGTGAAAAACAGTTCAAAAAACAACCCACAAGTACGAAAAATCTTAGGGAGGGGTTCATAGACGGTCCTCGAGTTTCAAGGAGACCTTGAGATTGCCTCCTCGAAATTTGAAATACGGATTCGGCTTAGAGAATCCTTGAAGACCATCTCAAGGTCTCCTTGAAACTCGAGGACCGTCTATAAATCCCGCCCTCAGTGTCGGCAAAACTAATTCATTGCCATAATACCTATTTAACAGCGAATATTGTTAATGATAATACTGACTGAAAAGATTTATTATTGTACTGAGAAAACTTACTAACCGAAAACACAAATTGGTTTTTTGAAAAACACAATTCATTACGCACCTCTCGTCATTATATTTCCAGTATGTTCCATAGTATTAGCCTATGTTTTCCTTTGAACCATTCGTAAAAGCACATGAAATAACAGGTTGGAGGAAATCGAGTTTCAAGTAGGCCATCAAAGTCGTGAAAATTCGTTACCTACGCAATATTGAGATTTTGTCCATGGGATAAACGTTTCTACAAACCTGCAAAATTCCATTAAATAAGTACGAATTAAAAAAAAAAGAAGAACGGAATCAACAAGAAAACGGAAGACGGGACAGTTGTTTGGCACGAAAATAAAAGTTGCGGAAATTCTTCGAGAAATTGTTTAAAAAGCTTAAAATTATATTAAAATTAATACCTAATAAATAGATAAGCAGTCTGGCCGAATGATACCCACCTAAAAGTAATACGAAATACAATGAAATACAAAAATGTACACGAAACTAACAATATATTTATTTTTTGCGACAATTTGGTAGATTTGGAGGGATTATTGAGGCAAGTTGCCGGTAGTAGATTTGGAGGACGATGAGTGCCAAAAATCAATGTGCTTAGAACTATTCGAGGATAATAATTTTATTTTTATTTTATGCAGTGTCCGTTTTCACAAATCTGGGACGACAGGACGAAGGCCATATCACACTTCAGAGACGCGGACGCTGGAAGGTGAAAAAGAATGAGCGATAGTCAAGAAGACGTTGGGACGCTGGCGTCCGAAAAGTTGGACGTTGAAAGACGAGACACTAGCGGTGGAACCTCGAAGCGGTCACGATTGAAATCCGCGTCTATAATTTGATTTTCCATTGTATTTTTTCCAACCTAAGTCTTTTTCTACGTCTCATTATGCAGTTAATAGAGAGTTTTAGCAAGCCAACGGGTGACGTTAGTGAAGGAGGCCCGGGACGATACCCTAGAGCGAGCAAACGACGATGCTAACTGCCTCCTGGAGGGGGGCCCGGCTGATAAGGAGGTGGCCCGTCAGTGTACACGGAAAAGTGACCCCATGATCCGGGAGTCTGACGGGAGTCTCAAACGAGTGACTTTAAAAGAGCCATTTCACCGTCGCCCTTTACTACCGTCTCGTCAAGGTCACGTCTCGTCAAGGTCACGGGCCCCGGCTCTCCCGGGCTCTGTGAGGAGGTTCCAGGTCAACCATCAGTGGCATGCAAAAACTCTCTAATCTACACTCCTTTTCGAACTGAAATAGTATCGCTCACCTCAACAATATTATAAGTAGGTCCTAACTTGATCAAATAACTCAGATCCAAATTACGATTACCTACGTGTCTCAAAATTGTAAACGCTAAAAAATGTGGTTATCAGAGTTGGTAATAATTAAACAAAACTCATTGATTTTGGGAAAAAATAGGTTACTAAACCAGGTACCTACCTACCACTTATACAATTTTGATAGAACATTCTAGATTATGACCTCTAGGATATTTCATAAAATCCAAATTTGTGCCAAGATATTAATATTCAACAAATTTTGAGGGTAATATAAATCAAATTAAAATTGGTAATGTAAACAATTGAAAGTGCTTACCTAAGTTAGTGAGTAAGTACCTAAGGAAAACTGACTGAATAATTGGAAAATAAATATTGCTTATTTTTATGGTAGGTAGGTACTCACTAGATATCTACCACTCAAGTTTTCACTATAGGTAGGTATCTATCAGTCGATAGGACCTTCCTGCCTATTTTCAAAGTGCATTTTAGGAGGTAGGTAAATTCCTTTCCATTTTTATCAAGATTGTGGGAAGTATTCCAAATACTACCTGCTCATTTTTCAAAAATAGTCACCTCGCCTTGTGATTGGACTCATCACAATACAAAAGTAATTTGTGTTTGTGAAAATGTTTAATTTACCAGGACTTATCTCTCAATATGAATGATGCCTGGAGTAAAGACCAACGAGTGTCAGGCACGAAAAGACGTGGAGAAGAGGGTAGGTTACAAGAAGGTTGTTTCTCGGTTGTCTAGGAGCAAAGGGAAAGAGGTAGAGGAAGGACCGCAAAGCAGCGGGAAGCACTCTCATTGGCTCTCCCCTCAGTCCTCTTCACCCTTCGGCGTCTGCGTCCCTGGACACAAGTGTGATATGGCCTTTACTTATAGTTGAGTCCGCAACATGTCCAGTACCTATCGCGAAATTTGTGTAGTACCCTGAAGTTACAGTTTTCACCATGGACGACTACTTTATTTCATTCGATTTTTCAAGTGTATGCTGAGCACCAACGTGAGATAAACAAATATGCCTCGTTATCGCTGTGGAAGGTAATTTTGCGTTACGACGTTACTAATACGAACTTTTCGTAGTACCCGAAGTGACGTATCTTTGAGAAACTCCACGAAGTTTCCATAAGAGATACAACGTCGTATCTCAATTCAGAATTCCGTAACTTGTTTGCGCATGCGAAAATCACTCCTAGGAACTCTATAATATCTATCTGCGAAGATCTATTCTGATCAGTGCTAGCGACCATCAGAGTCAAACAATCAGAGGCAGCCGCCAGACTTGCATTTTGAGAATCAAGTGAACAAAAGCCAGTCGCAAACTACACAACCACTTTAACTACCTAATTGCTGTGCAGTTATTTACTGTGATTGGGTAGGTAGTTATTGTCCATTATCACATTGATTTTCGGCACTCAATTCAAACTTCTAAAGAAACGCACGACCGAAAATGAACAGTTCAACTAAACTGAAAATCATGAGACAAATATGAAATAATGAACAAGCTTCTCATAATAGATCATACATCAAATATATAATATTATTAAATTATTAAATCACAATTTGCATTAAACAATCACAATACGAAATAAAATATTATATAGTACTATGATACAGCAGTGCCAACGTCACCCATAATCCCGTGAGGGCTTTGACTCATTCATCTTACGTTAAGGTTAACTAACGAGTATTGAACATAATATTTATCGAGAAAAGTCAATGATTCATTTCATTATCGTTGGAAAAATTTAAAAAAATAAGCTTTATTGACCAAAAACATTTATTCGGAACAAGTTAAAATTTTGTTTTAATTAGGATCCAGAATGTTTATCAATCACGTTAATTTTAGTGGAACTTTGGCTCAACAGATTGCAAAATTCGTCCAGTATTGACACTGTGTAAGGAGAGGTGGCGAAAAAGCAGGAGAGCTAGTGTTACATCTATGATCGACAAATCCTGCTAAATTATTACACAATGGTTCATTAGGGGTATTCATGGTCTGATTCGATCGTCGAATCGTCGAATATCGAATCTGATGTTCGATTTTCGAAACTCGAGGGATCATGAGGATCCTACATTTTTCCCTGTCGAATGGTCGAAAATCGAAGTGCGTGTAGCGCTCCTTGCGGCATCTGGCGAAGGCCATATCAGGATATCAGTGTTATCACCTAACGTGTTATCAATAGTCGTTTGTCAATATTGTCAGTTTGCTTGTTTGTACGTATCGTAATTTATCAATCATGCCGAGAAAAAGCCAGACAGCGAAATGTATAGATGAAATTGTGATAGCGAGTGGTAGGACACGAGTGATAACGGGGAGAACTTTGTACGGCTACCGCTAGGATCGCTGCAGCATTTCGATATTCGACGTCGAATATCCGATTTACGACGCCTCCATCCCGTGGTAAATTCGAATCGTCGTAAATCGAATCGGAGCCGGGGCGCATGCGCATTAGGTCACTCCGTAAGTCCCAATTCGACGATTCGACCATTCGACGTCGTATATCCTGGACCATGAATACCCCTATAATGTTTCTTCACATTCAACCTACTTGGCACCCACCTTCGGCAGGCACAAATCAAGGCTTCCTTTGTTTGTTTGTTTTTAATATTAATTTGATTTTCTCAATACGTGGTTTTGCCAAGGATAGGTTGAATTGGTGGTCCTAAAATACCCTTCCACTTTTCACTTTGCAACTCTTCGTTTCTGCTCTTCACTCTGCGGATTATGAAAAGTAGGAGTCCAGTCCGTTCCTGTGAACTGTTTGGAAGAGTAACCTTCGTGGTAACCTTCGTTTTCTGGAGTAACCTCCAATCATTTTCGTAATTAATTTTCGTGTTCTAGTTACTTTCAAATGCTTTCATACACGTCATTCAAATTCAAATCTTCAGGAAACAGGTAAAACGTTTATAACACCCTCGACGATATCGCACTATTTTTTTCATCAGGCCGTTTCATTTTTAATTTTTATTTATTTTTAATGTTGTAAATAATTCGATAAAAAAGTAACGAAATAAACAAAAACAAAAAACATATCTGTATGAGTCATTTAGATAAAGTGTTAGTATTTAAATAATTTGAACTTCAAGTTTTGACATGTTTGTTTTTGATCAGACCTTCAATAAAAATTAATAGGATTGATCAAGTACTTATCATTAAAATGTTGTTTATTCGAACTGAAACAATGAACTCATCTAAAAAAAAATCCTGTTCGTGCAGCATGAGTTGATGAGCGAATTTTCAAAGAATCCGATTTAGATTTACCCGATTTGGTGGGTGATTCTTATAGGAAATTTTACGCTGATTCCGAATATACCATAATTCCTATGTATATTCCTATGTACTCGTCCTTGGTGGGTTAAGATTTTTTATCTCGACTCCGCGCGCGGTCAGATATCGTATTTATATATATATAAATTTATATACACATGAAAAAGTTTTAAATTTAACGAATCGTTTTAGAATGGTCTAAAACGGATTTCCTTGAACAAAATTTTCAAAAATTTGCATTACAAAAATTTTGAAGCCATTGCAATAGCTTCATTTTCTTCGAAATCATATGTAAGAAAAGAATGTGAGCTTGAAATGGATGAAAACATTATGTACCTGCTTACTTAGATTGGTAACGAAAATTCGTCAAAATTTCAAACATGAATTCCACACAAAAGGAAAAAACACTGCAAAAAATGTGTAGGAAAGGTGTGAAAACAGACGATATTCACCGACATTATTGCTATCTGGTTGGTCACGTG
The DNA here is from genome assembly GCA_030264115.1 of Lygus lineolaris. Classification (NCBI taxonomy): domain Eukaryota; kingdom Metazoa; phylum Arthropoda; class Insecta; order Hemiptera; family Miridae; genus Lygus; species Lygus lineolaris. Next base: position 6,373,906 of record JAEMON010000012.1, read on the forward strand.
ACCAGTGACACTCAGTTTCCTAGTTTCCCATTGGTTTCTAACGACATGTTCGGTTTTGTTTGGATCTTCCACACTGACATGTTGTGTTTTGCTCAGATCGTCGATCTTTAGCCTTGAAAATAAGGGTGACCTGTTAGGTTTTGGTCGGTTTTCGATGCAGAAATGCATACAGATCATCGTCCTTGACATAATCAATCCCTAACTCATTTTCTGAACAATTTTGACCTGTTCGTTTTTGCTTGGACCCTCCTCAATTGTTCACGTACCTACCTCACAGGAGAATCCGTCGTAACTGGTCTTAATTTGTTACGTAGTACCTATTCGATACGCAAGTGCTCGATTTTTGTGAGGGGCTCTCCAGTAAGGTAGGTACGTAAACAAACGGGATAGGTACGTGGCTTCACTAATTACCTACCTTTTTGTCAATTATATCATCGTCGTCAACCTCGGTCGAAAAGTATTGGAAAATTTCCATTTTAGAAAAGAGAAATTACTAGAAATTCGCAACTCTTGATGCACACAAAACCAAAACAAATCCTGACTCTTCATAACCTCACTCTCAGGGGATAATTGGCAAGCAATAAGACGATGACTTCCTCTGCTAAATTCGATGTATTTAACAATACATATGATTGGAGACCGGTTTCGACTATATCGTCAACCTCAGTCCAGTATAAGTGAGTGGAGTAAAGCTCGAAGTGGAGACTTCAAGATCACAAACTATACAGTATAGTTTGTGTAGTTTGAGTATAGTTTGTGATCTTGAAGTCTCCACTTCGAGCTTTACTCCACTCACTTATACTGGACTGAGGATGACGATATAGTCGAAACCGGTCTCCAATCATATGTATTGTTAAATAAATCGAATTTAGCAGAGGAAGTCATCGTCTTATTGCTTGCCAATTATCCCCTGATTCAAGCACCTCTGCACCATCGGCAATATCCACACACCTCACTCTCCTTCCTACTACACAATTGGAGTATTTCGATGGCCACATAGGAGCCAACTTCGATGCTATTTTATACTCTTGCCTTCGCACTAATTGGATCACCCTTTATAACCAATCGAAAGATTGATCTTCTTATTATTGGTGCTACCAAACGTTGGATTTAGCGAAGTAATAAAACCTAAAATCCTATTTGAAAAGTCGGTATTCTACCGTAGAGTCATTTGGGAGTCTGCAAAGATGTTCGTAACTCTTCATTTGAAACGCAGACAATTTGCACTTTGCAAAGGGGGGGGGGGGTCTTCAGGAACAGAAACGTCGAAAAAGTTCCATTCATGCAGCATGAGTTGATGAGCGAATTTTCAAAGAATAATTTTAACAAATTTGGTGGGTGATTCTCATAGGAAATTACACGTTGATTCCGAATATACCATATATGTTCCTATGTTTAAGATGGTAATTTACACAAAAACCTCAAAAAACACGTTTTTCAGCGATTTTTGACTATAAATTTTCAAAATTTGACCACTTGGAGCACTCCAAAAATTCTGGCCAACGAACTTGACCTTTCTTTTGATATTATTGACATTTTAAAATTTTTTTGGATTTTTTATCTCGATTCCTCGGGCAGATATCGTCTGGAATGACACATATATACGTATATATAGCATTTCCAAGCCAAATGAAACCTTTTTCAAGTCAAATGAAACCTTTTCCAAGTCAAATGAAACCTTTTCCAAACCAAATGAAACCTTTTCCAAACCAAATGAAACTTTTTCCAAATCAAATGAAACTTTTTCCAAATCAAATGAAACTTTTTCCAAACCAAATGAAACTTTTTCCAAACCAAATGAACCTATTGAGAAAATGAGTGAACTAAGGTACCTAGATAGGTAGGTATCCTGCAAGTTGCAGGTAGATGCAATTGTACCTATCATAGAAAGACGTTGACAAAATGAAAATTCGATGAATTTCAGGCATAGGATTACCGAAATGGATCTCACCTTAGTAGAATAGGAAACAAGTAAGTTTGAGAAATTTCTGACTGTTGTATGTGAGTGGGTACCTACCGACCGAGGAAGAAATGTGAGCCTCATTTTGGCTTTCAATGGCCGAGGAGTTGTTCATTCCAAGGTTATCGCACAAGGAACGACGAATGCTGAGCTTTTCGTCAAGTTTTTGGCAGAACTGCGCCAGAAAGTACCAGACCCAGACAACTTAATAATTATGGAAAACGCGAGAATCCACAAAGCTGCAGCGGTGAAGCGCTTTATCGAAGAAGTGAGGTTCCAAGTACACTACCTTCCTCCTTATTCCCCTACGTTGAATCCAGTGGAAAAGGCCTTCTCGAAAATAAAATGTCACGCGAGGAACATACTGAGAAAACCGGATGAAAATCACATTTTGACGCAAGTCATTGATAGATGCGTCAGAACTGTAACAGCAACTGACTCATCATCCAATTATGTGATGGACTTGATGATTTAGTTGCCTCGAGCCGCCACCAGTAGTGACTTACATTGACTGATCAAACTAAGATTCTAAGACTGAATTTCTGAAATGTTGTAATATATATTATTCATCTACGATTGTTTACTTTACAGAAATATACTATGTTTGGAAAAAGTTTCATTTGGTTTGGAAAAAGTTTCATTTGATTTGGAAAAAGTTTCATTTGGTTTGGAAAAAGTTTCATTTGGTTTGGAAAAAGTTTCATTTGACTTGGAAAAGGTTTAATTTGACTTGGAAATGCTATAAATAAATATATATACATATTAAAAAATGTCAAATTTCAGGAAACGTTTTAGAATGGTCTGAAACGGACTTCCACGAAGAAAATTTTCAAAAATTTGCACTATTTAAATTTTGAAGCCATTGCAATAATAGCTTCATTTTCTTCGAAAATTTAATAAAAAAGTAGAACTCTGCGATTCTACACTTTGTATTTCAGTCTTTCTATTCAAAACGAAACCGTTCTTTAGGAACGGTTCGGTAAAATCGCGTGCGAAGTGCCGAGTGTGGATTTGAAGAGTGCAGAGTGAAGAGTGAAAGTCTTTAGGGATAGGCCCTAGGATAAAATTGAAGTTGGAAGTTCGCATCTAGGATACTCCTACTTCCCAACTCTGAGTGGTGAAGTAATGGGAAGCCAAAACTTTTGACGCCTAGATAGTCCATTATATTCGATGTTTTCAGTGAATTTGCCTTGAGACGCCTTTTTGACAACCACGGCATTGTTATCGACTAAAATCATCGAAATAAACACCCATGTGTAGGAATACCACGCAGCACGGCTGATCCATGTTTTTCATTGGTAGTTTCATAAGTTACTTTTCACGTATTGCGAAAATATACGTACTCATTCTGCCTTACAATATATTATAATAAATATGCAGTTTTTACCTTTTTCACCTTCAACGAAAGATTAAAAAGAGATCGTTTTGTTGCAAAGAACTCACGACGGTCTCAGGAACATGCAGTCAGGGTGCGGGCTTGTTCTCGTAGCCTCCAAAATCGACCAGAAGACACGAGGAAACGATCACAGAAGTTTAAAAAGGGAGGATTGGATCCCGAGACAGTCAGCGGTAGATGTTCTCTTCCGGTTTGTCCTTGTTGGAAATGTTCTGGTTCGCTTGGTCGTTGTCGAACTCGACGAAGTCGTCGAATATTGACGGCCAGGCCTCGGTGTCGTCGTAGACGCTCAGGTCATTGCCGACGGCTTCGCTGAAGTTGAGGAACATGTTCCAGGTGTCGCGGGGGACGCCGCGCATGTGGTCCCTGTGGGAGTCGACGAACCGGAGCCAGCGCTCCAGAATGGGAGGCTCTCGGACGGTGAAAACGAGCCGCCAGAGGATAACGGCCGTCTCCACTGGGAGGATTCGTTGCCCTATCGAGCTGTCCAACCCAAACCTGGTTCAACAAAATAATAATTATTATTATTGTACAAAAATCGACTGTTATGAAACAAGAATTTCTCACTTTTGGGAAAAACTTATGTCCATTAATAGAATAGAATAGAATAAAGTTTATTCACAAATGATTTTACAATGACTTAAAAATGAATTTGTACCTCCAATATTAACTTCCTATCATAAATGTCAGCTTTGTTACTACCAATAGGTATGTCTTGTGGCATTCGATCATCATAAGGAAGTTACCATGGAAGAATGAGAAGGAAGTTCCTTTTAATGCCTCGAAGCGTGCAGCCATTTTTTGGCCTCATTGAACCCAACCCTTAGTGTCTACTCTCTGAAGCTTTTAGTACAACCAATCACCACTAGGGCCGCCCCTACCACACCATGTCTCTGTCCTCCAACGACTTTGTCTCCGGGAGTTTTCCCGAATGCTCCCGAGCGGTGAAAGTGTACCCATGGAAGAAGGAGAAGGAAGGTCCACTCAATGTAAAATGACGTGCTGGAAATCTGCCTTTTACAGTAACTCCATCTAGCGAAACTTTTGGGAACTAGAACTAAATGGTCCATGTAAAATTTTTTCGCTGGAGTGGGTTTCGAACCCTCAATCCACACCATGCTAGTTCGTAGGGGGCCATGTCCTCACGTCCCAACCGCCTGAGCCAATCTGCCTCTTGATGACACCGTGAGAAACAAGGGATCTCGACTTGCATGTTGACGATCCCTTTCAGAATCTAGGTTATTCAGAGTTCCAGCTGTTTCTTTTGATTTAAAGCAATGTTTTGGATATTCAATGATGGTGAACTAACAAATGACTAATAAAGTAACCAAGGATGATGAAATATCCGAGGTAAAATAATACAATTTATCCATTATTATTGAACTAAGGTTAATAGGTACCAACCCCTAATAATGTTGAAAGAAGGGAAATTATAGCTGGAAATTCATTTCTTTGTTACATTTTAGTATAATATGATAATAATAGACGGATAATAATCTAATAATCCAGAATAATTGTGAATTTGAAAAGCTACTAAGAGTGGTAGGTTGACGGAGCACTCTAGCGACTGCTGGTTGAACTGTCTAGTTCTAAAAAATTTCGCCAGATAGCCCTACGGTCAGAATCTGCACACATTTTCCTATGAAGTGGACCTTCCTTCTCTTTCTTCCATGGTGTACCCCTCAATGCTCCCGCTTCACTTTCTCCCAATGCTCCGAAGGTACCTGAATGCTCCCTCTATTTTTTTCTAATGCTCAATAAGGGCCGGTTTATCAATCACATTTGCAAGCCCGATTAAAG
>JAEMON010000012.1:6404700-6417533 GCA_030264115.1 Lygus lineolaris
AGTACCTTAATTTTTTAACAATTTCCCGTCCACAACAACAGTTTGTTATGATGCCTTTGTGCCAGCCAGTCTCAAGGTGCATCTTGATCCGGTCCTAACCCTCAAAATAGTGCACTCCCACGGAAGTACCAAGAGATAAAAAATAATCTCGACAAGTGTCCCACAATATTACTAATATAGATTCAGATAATTTTTATTAATCATCAGTTACGATTCTTCAAACGCGATTCTACAATCACCAGAAACATTGGAAACTTTTACTTGTACATTAGAAACTAACGAAACTAGTAGACGACTGGTAACTTCAAGTTTTTCTTGTTTCATGTTATTTTTACAATATTTACTTCAAACTTTCTTCCCTAGAAAGAATGCAAAATCATACCAAAATTTCAAAATCACAGCTAAAAGCCAGGTCGTTCTCTGCAAGAGGGCTCATGATAGCTTTATACTCAATCATTGATACCAAGTAAGTTACTTTATGAAACACGCATTTACCTATAAACTTTTTTTTCATCCACCTTCCATAGAGAAGAGAATATATGATGAATCAATCTCCCCAAGAAAGGCTCCGGCACGCCCTTTTCAATAATTGTATGCCATCGGCGTCATGCTTGTCAAGTAAAGTAGAGTGGAAGAAATCTCACCAGCCCCAAGACATATCATCCATGCCAAAGAAAAATCAACATCCCTACCTCAACTTCTTTCCGTTCATTGGTTTCTTCAACGACTTCCTCAGTGGCTTCTTCTTCCTCTTCCTCATCCTGTTGTTGTTCTTCTTCTTCTTCCTCTTTTACATCTTCCGCCTCCACCCTCTTATCAACCAACTCTTCTTCCTCCACTCGTCGCACAACCACTACAGCTTCCTTGTCTATGAGCTTTTCGTCGAGTTCAAAAGCTTTTTCTTCCTGCGCAGCTTCTTCTTCCTCTTCGCGAGCAATCGCCGCCAAATCCGCCTCCGCTTGTTCGATAGAGGCAGCTTGAGGACTCAGTTTCTCTTCTAGGGCGTCTTTACCACCAGTCATGCGATCTTTCAAAGGTTCTTCGAGTTCAGCAACATCGCTAGCCGATATAGATGGTTGAATCTGAAATCAAAATTTTGGTTGTTCGATAAACTACTACCATACCGTAGCCCTCAGAAAGCTAAGTAAACAATTTGATTGCATCTGAAGTTTTGGGGTTACTTTTGTAAACCTTCATTGCAGTGTATTCATTGTAGAACTTCAAGTAACCCCTCAACCAAGTTAAGTAGCCGAAATCCCTCCAAGATGCCTCAGTTAGTAATGTTGTGGTTACCAAAAATTAAGGAAATAATTTTGGAGCCATGGGAGAGGATTCCCTCATTTTACTGGACTGGTAGAATACATTCTAGGAATTACATACTCACACACTAGGTTTTGAAATATTTGTTTATCAGTGACCTACAATAGAAAATATATTTAAATATATACGAATAACCATAAATATGGTTCCTACATTAACTAGGAAGTAAAGTATAGGTACCTCATCTATGTCAAGCACCTCTTCGATGTTGTCTCCTTTGGATTCATCGTCCTTCACAGAGTCAGAGTCACGGTTCACTTCAATACACTGAAAGGAGCAGTTGTTTGGTCATGATGGAGAGGAGAAAATTGTAAGTAAACAAAATTAGAAAGCATAGGATTTTGAAAACAGGCACACAATAAGAGGTGGAAAATCCTTTACCCAATAAATAAAACTTGATAGCGGTTGGAAAATGGTAGCGGATGATGATCTGGCCCATGACATTGTCCTACTCATCAATACCCAAAGGTCCATAGTTTCACAAGTTATGGATTGTACCTGAACCGTTTGTTTTTCCAACCAAAAAATGGCCAAAGAGTAATTTATTTCGTCATTCTGATGCCTTTTTTGCCTCTACCGGCATTTTGAAATCAAAAAAAAAAAATTAAGAAACTTGGCAATGCAAAATTCCGAACTAGGGCTTATTTTTGTTCTTCTCACGTGAACGAAAAATGCGGGTTCTGCTTTATACTAACCATATCGCAGAGCTCTAACTATAAGACGTTTTTGCGCATGAACGTAGAGCCAATGAAATTTAATTCTCTATTTATTCTCTATGTGTACACTTGCAGTGCATGGAGAAAATTTGTGGAATCTCTCTACTTTTCATTACCACCATACATAATATATCCATACGGGTGGCGAAGAATAAGGGCAAAGTTGGAGTGACATTGCAGATGGTCGGTACCAAGAGGAAACTGAACCACATCACTCGATGGAACAGACGTCCATGTTCCGCTGTCCATGGAAATAAGAAGCATTACCAACTGTTAGCTGTTATGTTATAAGTTAAGTATACGTTAAGTTAGGCACCGATGTCGATGATATCAAAACATCAATGTTTTTCCTTCGATGCTCAATGTTTTTAAAATCGATGATTACATAACAATATTATTGAGACATCAATGTTTTTCCTTCGATGTTTAACGTTCCACGTTTTTCCTTTTTATCAGCAGATAATACCCATTTCCATGGCCGATATTCTACTTTGCTGAAAAAGAACCGGTGATGAATGCTTTTTAGGTCATAATGATTGTATTACAAATGGATGGATTTCGATTGAGAAACAGCAATCCGTTGTGAGTATTGTTGCTGTTACATTCTTCTGACAAAGTGGCACACAGGTACCTACATCTCGGATTTCATGTGGATGTTCTACTTATAAGTTTATACAGGCAATTCTAGCAGGTTGACTCCCAAGGGCCGATTTACCCAAAGTTTGTTGAAAGTGGTTCAATATAGCAATATAGCAGTGTAATCAATTTACTGCAATCATGGCACTTTTCACACAAGTTTCTAAAAAAGGCCTTAACATCGATGTTCCATCGAAAAACGAAAACAAACATCGAAACCTCTCAACAGAACAAAGAAGCCAAAGCCGAACGAGAGCTTGACAATAGTGTAATCGCGCATACTCTGCATTTTGCTCTCTGAGGTACCTACCGTTTGCTACATCATCCGAACCATCACAAAAACTCTACATTACGGTAATAAACTTACGGGAGGGCGGTCAGGTCCCATGACGATCAAATCCACAGCATCACTCGTGAGATCCATATCCAAACTTTGGTCGTCCACAGTAGTAGTTTCAGAGCCGGCCACAGTTGACAGGTCACGAACATCTTGAACCGAGTTTTCACCACCAGATCCGTCACCGACCGTTTCGAATATTGCAGTCTGTACCTTTTCTATCATCTCCTCAACTGTTTCCATCACTTGGCATTCCGTGTTGTCATCTTCCTCATCAACCATGTTCTGTAAAAGTGTTATAATATATTATTCATTATTCAAGGCTTGATAATTGAAACAAATGAACTATTTTTGAAGGTTACAAAATTCTCTTTTTTGGCCAAACTCTGTTCAATTACCATATAGCGAGGCTTTCATGTCAGAAAGTCTTTGAAACGAGTGAGATATATGAATTTCTGAGTCCCCGCCAATGAAATGACTTCTTAGATAGATCGACGAGAAAAGGAGAATAGTTTTCTCAAATCCCACTAAAGTACTATTGCATCCTCCCTATTTCAATCTATGTTTACAAATGTAAGAAATGTTCACTCATTTATTTACTTGGAAATTAAATTTAAAATTTGAGATTTAGGTATTTTGGGTTATTTTACAATTTTCTCCCAGTCATTCTCGTATTTTTACGTCTATTTATTTTTAGTTGAGAGCACTGAGAAGCCACTACCGAAGCTTCGCCCAAGCCCCTTGGGCCAACAGCCATGTAAATTCGCCCGATAATTCATATTTTAACTCGTTTTCATTTTCAAACACTCTCATTCGTACAGCTTATTCTCGAAAGCGGACTGCAAAGTAGCAATTTTCCAAAGAGGTTCCAAAATGTCCAAAAATGGGGAACTTGCATGGTATTTTTTAAATTTTTTTCTGAAAAGGAATGACCTGGAAGAGACAAAAAAGCGTGATTCGCGGGGAAAGCGATTTTGAAATGTTAAAGAATTTATTGAAATTTAGTCGTTTTGAATTCCCGCCAAGACCTAACTGACATCATGAGCATGGAAGTAGGAACGTCTTCCTACTTCCTCCAGACAGTATGGCCAACATAAGTACATTCCAACAGACTACCCCCGAATCCACGCTCAAACTGTGGTTACTTCCTGGTCAGGTTAGAAAGAATCTCGCATTTTCATTGTACAATTTTTTGATTCCGTTTTTCGTTGCAACTGTTCATCTTATGCATTCGATTTGTCTGTTTTGCTTGAGGGTCTGGCGAATTCAGCGCGCTGAGATTTTCATTCAAGTTTTCTACTCTTAGAACCCACTAAATATTTTTTCCATGCTCCTAATCTTGTTTTCCAGCCCCAAATTTCAAGAAACGGGCAACCAAAGAGAACATTTCAGACCCAAGCAAGTTCCCCATTCCCCATTTTTCACATTATTCAAGAGAAATCACTCGGATAAACTAAAAATCTCGATACTTACTTCAAGGTCCAGCCTCCTTGGAAGTCTTTTTTTCTTGTCTTCAACTTCTGGCTCAGAGAGAGCCATAGGTTTAGTTTCAGATGCTATAACAGCTGAAAAACAAAGACAGAGAGAAAAAGACAATAACGTTGGAACGTAATACAAGTAATCCAAGAAGAATGACAATCTAATTGAAGCTAATTTAATTATCCAGATTGACGATCGTTTCGAGTCATTAAATAATTCGATAATTAACGTAGAAAAACTTGAACAAATAATATGGCCCAGGGCTAACCAACTTGAAGATTGATAGGGTAGAGAGGCCATCTACGAGACAGTGGAAGGTTACGCGATAAAGCTTAATCTGGGCCTGGAATTTGTCACTATTTAACCATTTCTACGCCTATAATCAACTAAGAAATCAACTAGGAAATCAACTAAGCTTGTTTCCCAGTTTCAACTCACATTGCACGACTTCTTCAATGGTAGGCTCAGGTGCCCTTTTGATATCTTTGATGGACTCAGGCTCTTCCAATTTAGGAGGTGTAGAGATGGGTATGGGTTGGGGTCGAGGATGTTCCACATTTTGGACGATAGGTGTCGTCTGTGCAGGGGCTGTAGTCAGGGTTGATGAGGTCCGAAGGAGAGCGGAAGTGCTTGAAGGTTCGACCAAGCCCGACAGTGGAGTTGAAGGGGGTGCCTGAAACACATTTTTGAATAAGTAAGAATTACGCATTTGGTTTTTGAAGCTAAGAGCTACTATGTAGTACGTTTCTCAAGTAAATTTACTTTCATGGAGATTTCCAAAAATATCATGAAATTTCAACAAATAAAACTATAAAATCCGAGAAAACAGAAATGTAAATCAGTGGAAGATTGAGTTCAGCAGAAAAATACAGGGCCTTGGGTTAACCCTTTGGGTACTCCTGACGAAATATTTGTCCAAGCAGAACTATTCCCAGGGACTCCTGACGGCAGTTTCGTCCATCACGAACCGTGTACATACCTGGGACTCCTTATGACTATTTCGTTCAGCTCTTTTTTCCCATAGTTTCGGAAGCAGAGCACTCTGTTGGGCCTTACATGTACTTCTATTTGTTGCAGGGAATGCAGGGCTCCTTTGGGTTATGAATAACATCAACAGGCTGTGTTATGGTTATCAGTTATGTGTTATCAGTCGACCATTTTATCATTTGTTTATCGTCAAAATTCGTATTTTTTTGTCAGTTTCGTCCGGGTAAAGCTTACCTAGGTCTGTGTTGATAATGTCGAATAGGAAAGTGTTTACTGAAAATATCGACAGAGATGATAACAATAATCCGAGTGAAAGTGGATATTCCCCTTCATCGGCTGACAACAATGAATCACCGGCACCTGGCGTAGTGATAGGTATTGCCTCCAAACTTCCAGTACGTTTAATTTTTGCATAACTACTCAATCAATGTTTTCATTCCAATCCCTGACAAATTTATCATTTTAAATTACACATAGGAGTAATAAGGAACATATAAGGTAAATTGATGTGGAAGCTATTAGGAAGAATATCAGAGGCAAGTTTATGAATCACAAGAATAATTATATAATTATATTTTCGAACGAAAGTTCTAACAGGACAGAAAGTTCTAAGTTTATCATTGCGTGGAAACAAGTAACATATTAATTAACATCTGAAATATCTTTCGAGTGTCACCAATTTCCACAACATATAATTACATAGATAATGTGATCGTGAATGTGCTTTCCAAATGCAAGATCTATTTCAACAGGGAAATGAAATAAAAGGAGGCGCATGTTGGAAAGTGGGAGTTATGGGCCGTCCTGGGGGGTAGTTTGCGTTCATGTTTGCAGCGACTCACTTTACCTTGAGCCATACTAAAAGGGTTCGGCAATATCAGCTCAAGGGTTCGGTAACATGATCAGCCAGGTTTAAACAGGAACCCATTGCCCTCTTCCAATACATTTCTTTGAAGCAAAGATAATAAAATAAATAACAAGGATGTGTAGATGATTTATGCTCGTGGTGGTTCATAAACATCCCATGAAATGGGAAATCGTCCGAATTTTGTATTTACGTTTAAACCCTAGAGAATTTAGTGCAAATAACTTTAGCAGCGACCAATCTACAATGAACCAAATTAGAACAATAGATTTTCAAATATTTGGTGGGGGAAGGAAATAGAGAGTAGTGAACTTCATCCACGTAGGCTAAGTGGAGCCACTGGCCACTATTTTAGTAGGTTTCCGCACCACTGGCTGAGATGTGTGATAAAACAAAACTAGATGAAGTTTCACGATGAAAATTGGTAGGTACCTGATCCTTTTGAAATAACGTTAGTAAATATAATTTATTAGAAGTCACGAATATAAATTAGAAACATGGGTCATACTTGAGGCCTGGCAGGTTGAGGGGTATTCACGGAAGTCATAGACTTGATGGAGGTGGAGCCACTACCAGACAGCTGCTGAGAAGTCGATGACGTTGGTGTGGGGCACGAACTCTCCAGTAACTTCGACAAAGTTGGTGACTCTACTCAACAAATTGAAAGAAAAATGTTAAGAATGCCTTAAATCTTACTGTTGTAATCAACCATATTGAGATGGATGTTTTGCTGAGAGACTCAGATTTTAGAAAATTGAGTGACAATCTTGCCATTTGAATTAGTGAATACTCGTAAATGAATCAAAGCCTCAGCCTCTTCGCCTAGAGCCATTGAGGTCGTCCAAGAATGTATTTTGGCTGATTCACCACATCGTGGTTTGGTAGTTTGAAGGAAGATTTTAATGCAGTTGAGTTTTGAGTAATGAATTTCACCCATCACTCATTGTATTGAATTGTTATCAAAAGGACCATGGCTGATGGAAAAAACAAACAAAATTAATCACGTCTGTCGCCCCTTTGGGCTTTGAAGCGTCAATCAAAAAGCTAGATCCTAAGGAAAGATGGAGAAGCACTCACCGTTTGAAGGAACGCTAGGCGAAGAGTTGAGAATGAGCGAAATAGTCGGCGTGACGGAGGATGGACGAGTTAGAGGAGATGGGCTCTGAAGTAGTGACGTCAGGAGAGGAGATGTAGTCACGCTTGTCTTGTGCGGCTCATGCCCTGCTTCCTTATCCGATTTAACCTAGAAAATATAAACGGAGTGATAAACAGCAGCACAATGCAGGGAGAGATGGAAAATGAGTCTTAAGTGGCTTACAAACGTTCCTTCCCAACTTAAATTCTTCTACACCCCCATCGGCCAAGAGCGCTATACACGCTCATACCCGTCAAAACACTGGTTGGGAGGTTGGTCGTCACAGACCTCGTGCCAAATCAGTGTGTCAACACAACCTCCAACTCTTTTTGCAGTTCCCACTCGCCTCGACCTGCTTCTGGCGTCACCCCTAGATCTTTTCATGGAGCACACCTATATTGAATGGCAAAGCGAGGATAACAGGAATAATCACAACAGGATTGGATTATGCTGGTCCCCACCTATGTGCAAGGATAATATCAAACCTTCCATTCACCTCAACCACGACTTTTGTGGCTGGCCAACTTGACATTACGTCACTGCACTTTTGAGCTGTGACGTCATAAAATTTGTCCGATCTATGAAAAAATAACAACCTATGCATGTGTCGAGCAAGGGTGAATAAGGTGGGTACATCTCGCCTAAATCTCTATTTTCAAATAAACATAAATCGTGCGGAATAGTATTATATGAATGAATTAAATTATATGATGAGGTTTATCAGAATATTTGAAAGATTGACGAAATCCCATGGATTGAAAGCACAAAACATGTAGAACTCAAGCTGGTTTAATCGAAGTATCACATATACGAAGATATGATGCGAGTATTGACAAACAGGGTAAAATAAATTGTTCCTCTCCTAGGAGAAATACCAGAGCCAGGTTCACTTGATCCAGAGAATTCTGAGATTTCGCAAGATGGAACGGCTGTTTTCTGCACTGTATGACGGTACGTCCGAGCTCTCAACCGATAGCGCCTGGGTCGGGAGCTGGGTTCCGGCAATGCTTTTTTCACGGCCTACTCTATGGCTTCTCCTGGGCTGGTGAGTCCATACAAGAGCTGTCACCTGATCTGGCACAATTATTACGCAATGGCTGAACCGGGTTGACTATGACGTACCGTCACTTTTCTTGCAGCAAGGGGGAGGGGGAAATCATCATGTACCTACCATCAGATTTCACCCCCTCCCTTCATTGACAACTGCGTGAAATAGCAGATGGAGTCAGAAATTTTGAACATTTCAACCATGTTAGTGTTATAAACCATGATGAATCATTCACGAATCAGCAATTTCAGAGCGTGGGGGTGTTAATCTTAATTTACTGCTCCAAGTAGGTATACAGATTTGATTCTATGATGTTTCATGACTTTTTTTAATCATTATTTCATTATAGCTAATTTTATAGAGATAGTCGTTCGAGTTTAGAATACGTTTTTAAAGTATCCTCACAGGCGTCGTTGGTGGATCAGCAGGTGGTGGAGGAGGAGGTGGAGGACGATCAATCTCTCCAGTAGATGACGTCTCGGACATACTCTTCTCTCCAAGCTTGAACTTCAGTTTGATCTTGATCTCCTTCTCCCTCTCTTTGGCCTCGTACTCTTCCTGCATTTCTTCCAGTCTGTGGTCCAACCGGCCGGCCAAGATGTCGTCATATTCCTTGAGGAGTTTGAGGTACTGGGCCTGCTCCTCAGCTATGGTTTTCTTCAGCTCTTCGACGAATTCTACATTCGAACAATGAAAACATTTGAAATTGAAGAGTCAAGTGCAAATTCATTAGGTCTGTGCAGATTTTTTAGTACAGTATCTACCGTAGGGGGTTGATAAGATCTCGTTTTTCAAATTCTGTCCTTATTGAGGAGCTTGTCCCTATTGTGGGCATTAGACGGTACCCTAACATAGTGAGAGGACCACTTATTTAGATATTTTTTGGAAAAATCTCACCATAATTTTACATTTAAAATCTTAAACAACGAATTTCGAACCTTCGCATTCCCGACTGTGGTTTTACCTTGTCGACAGTTTTGCTGAAGTATTTCAGCCGGACTTTCAGTCGCATTTGCTTGATCCGACGTCCTCTCGCTCCGTTTTTTCCGCCTAGGCGGCACGTTCTTGAGGAGATGTTCATACTGCGCCGCACACTGCTTGTTGGAAAACCACTCAACGGATCTTTTCTCTCCTCCGGAAATCCATTTGCTGGAATCCTCGTAGATGTTACGGGTGGCTCGACTTACCGCTGTCCTGAAAGAAGGAATTGGAAGTAAGAAAATGGATCTGGATTCCATCCAACAGACTAGGTAAACATGTCACTAAAATAGTTATGAACGAAAGAAGCAGTTTTCCCTCCCAATGGGGAATAGTCCTATTTTTTATATTATACCTATTATACTCGTATGTGTAAAACCGAGGAATCCAGCACCTTTTTTAATGTTTAGTGAAGGGAAGGAAAAAGTTCCATTCATGCAGCATGAGTTGGTGAGGGAATTTTCAAAGAATAATTTTAACCGATTTGGTGGGTGATTGTTACAGGAAATTTCACGCTGATTCCGAATATGCCATAATATGTTCCTATGTTTAAGATGGTAATTCACACCAAAAACCTCAAAAACACGTTTTTTAAAGCGATTTTTGACTCAAAATTTTCGAAATTTGACCCCTTGGAGTACTTTGGCCAACGAACTTTTTTTTTTTTTTTAAATATTATTGACATTTTAAAATTTGTTTTGGATTTCATATCTCGATCCCTCGGGCAGATATCGTCTGGAGTGACTGGCGTATATACATTTAAAAAATATGAAATTTCAGGAATCGTTTTGGAATGGTCTGAAACGGATTTCCATGAACACAATTTTCAAAAATGTTCATTACAAAAATTTTGAAGCCATTGCAATAGCTTAATTTTCTTCGAAAATTCGCTAAAAGAACAAAGAACAGCTTCCTAGCTGCTACCTAAGTACTCAACTATATTTAGCTATAGTAATTTAATTGTTCTCTTTAATGGGCAGGTAAATCATCAGGTTCAACCACTGTGCGCAAATGAAGAATCTCATAAACACTGATCCCTAACTAATTGTTCGGATTTGCTATAGTTCGGGGGGGTTGTTGACTCGATTCGTCAGGTCTGGTAAGTCTGGCTCAGGCATTTGAAGGGTGCGCGGGACGAAGGGGTCGGGAAACGTCTCAAGCATGCCCCAACGCAGCTCAAAATCCTACTAATTATTTTTCGCATTTGTGATTTTGAAAATTCCTCGATATAATTATGATATACAATAATAATTACATACTTTACGATGTGAATTATAATTTTGAGTTTATTCCATCCAGAGAAAACTGGAAGAAACCGACGGATTTCAAACTGAGATGAGGCATGGTAGGGGCGCTTTCTAAGCCCGTCGTCTCGCACAACCTAAATGATACGTTTTACAACCATATGAGGAAAAGATACAAAGATACGAGGGAGCGACTGTCCAGCCGCGTTTGGATGGTGGGGAAATGAGTGGGATATGAAGGCAGAAGTAAAAATCAAAAAAGATCGCGAAACGCAGTAGGAAGCAGGCTCTGAGACCCACTTCCTCAACTTTTGGTTGGCCCTAACATCCAAACGGGACAGGACAGTACATAAGCCGATAGAAGTTAATAATTCTGTAGGTACGTACAGCCTACCTACAAGCATTCCCGGACAGATTGGGCTCTGCAAGATCAATTCAGGTTATTCCAAGTAGGTATGCTTTTACAACTACTCAACTGATAGTTGGACGCCATTAACCAGAAGGGAACCAACCACAGTTTCCTAGTTTTGAGTAATCAGGCATCAAAGTTTTTTCAAGTTTGCAAATCAGGTGTCGATTGTATTGGAATTTTCTCCTTTTCTTCTCAAAGCTAATTGAATTCTGCGTCATTTCCTACTTTGAAAAATGCAATTACATACTGTAGTAGAACGCTTAAAAATCAAATTATTTGTGGATGGTTCCTTTCTGAGATTTGGGAAAACGCCGTAAAAAAATCTGAGTGATGAACCACCTCAGCTGGTTCCATTACCGAAACGGAGGGTAATGTGTTGCTACCAAACTTATTCACAGAACAGAGGCAATGAGCGGTGTGGTTCCCTTTTGCTGAAATCAGTTCTATCATATTCTATCCAAACCGTCCTTTGGCTCTCTTGGTGACAGTGTGGTTATTTTTTGAGAAACAGATAGGTAAGGCCGTTCCGGATTCAGTAACTTTTTCTAATTCAAATATCGGAGGGAAAGCCTTATCAGAACAATTAATAGCTCCTTTTTGCTGAAGATGTAGACCGACCGACCGATCTCGTGTTCTTATCTCATTTTGCCATTTTTGTGGTTGGTTCTCTTCTGGTTAATGCCGTCCAGTTGTGAGGTACACTTATATATTATTTTTTGGTTTTTGGAGCTTTTGGAACCATATTATTTTTGAGTAAGTGATTTTTGTGGCAGTGTTCCTCCATTCAAGGCTTCAGCTTCAAATGTTTGAATAAATATGCAAAGATGTAACTTTTCACTTAGTAAGTACTCGTAGTTACGTACAACATCAATACAATATTTCAACGATAATTAAATTGGCGCACTGGTGATTCTTACCAGTTTTGATCTCCGACTCTGGATACCGCCGAAGTGAGGCAATGCTTGTCGAAGGCCGTCCACGGCTCTAGCTGTATCCTTTTCAACATCAGGAAATGAACAGTTTTCCCTTCAGAAATTATTCGTAGCGAAATTCACTCACAAAATTACGCAAAGTTGAAGGAAAGCGGTTGAGAAACAAATTTTGTTTTTCTTTCTTCAAATTCAAAATTAGCTCACGCTCACGGTTATCTTTAAATAAGGTTATGGAAGAAGGCTTGTATGCTTAATTTGGTTGTCGCAGCTATCAGTATGTTGGACATAGCTGTTGTACTTCTGAAACCCAACTTTTTCCGATGAGAGAACCAACTTGGGTACCTATCTAGGTACACTTTCCTCATTGATCAAGTAGTGATGGTTACCTCCAACTTACTTGTTTGATCCCAAGTGCCTACCAATCCGGGGGGATCCGATGATCGGAAGTGAGCATGAACACGATCAAAGGCTATACCCATGCAGACAGAAAGGAAAGCTAAGGTGAACTCCAACCATCCCTTCAGAATGGCTTAACAAATCGAACAAAACTTGAATAAAGGGTAGGGTCTTCAATACCGTCAAAAAGGAGATGTATGGAAATCATTCTCATGTGGGAAAATAGATAATGTGTTCCGGCAGTAGGTATGGTATGGGAGGAAGGGCTCATCCGCGAGCCCCCAACTCCAAAATGAATTTTTCTGTCGTTAACACGTTCAACGCGGAATGTGGATATGTACAGCAAAT
>JAEMON010000012.1:6418533-6451688 GCA_030264115.1 Lygus lineolaris
GGGACAGCAGCATTCTGCCTCCCGCATTCAACGTGTTAATAAGCACTGAAAATGATTTTAACTTATTTTAATCAAAAAGAGCTAACCTACTAGGTTGGTTGTTGTTAATCCAACACCAATCACCATCGGGGACATCAAAAAGAGCTAACCTACTAGGTTGGTTGTTGTTAATCCAACACCAATCACCATCGAGGTCTCGGAGAGGAGAATAGGTACCTACCTACTGAATTTCAAAAGAGGTTTAGTCAATTTTTCCTTCTACATTGCGGATGTTTTATCAGACATGTAACAACCCACTATTTAGAGGTAGGTATCTATATACGAACAAATCGAGGATTTTCCGTATCTAGGTACCTCATCCCAAAAACTGATAGATATAGGTACCAAATGGGTAGTGAGCTTTGATCAGACCATGTCTAACAAGGAGTTTTGAGCTACAATAATGGTATATTTCAATTTCTAATAGGTAATTCCCATCAGGGACTTTTTAATTAGGTAGAAGTATCTAATAAGATTTCTAATTATGCATCAAAGAAAGCTTTTATGAACAACATAGGTAACAACTCATAACACTCATTGTGGAAATCCAACTTTATTTTTGAGTTCAAAAACGTGGTTGTTCAAATACAGGATTTATTCTCAACAATAATTTTAAATGGTTCAAGAGTCGACAGAATGAAAGGGTTTCGAAGGAATCAAGCTGACAGCTGACACTGTTAACAAAGTTACTGGAAAACTAATGAAGTCTATTTTTCAACTCCAGGTAATACAAGAAGTCTCTTAAGTATTTCTACTTCCAACAAAAAACACTGCTATTTGTTTTATTCAACAAAAAACCACTAGAATAGGGAGGCAATCAATACCCACCTAACTGACGATCAACATCATAAATCAAGATAGGATTTTCAAGATTTTCTCCTCACCAAAAAGAAATACTTTCAATCGAAATTACTCTATTTTCTCAAGTCAAGATGAGGGTTTTCTTGAAATCTTCACAACCTCAAACACAATACATACGTCGAAATAAATTAATTAAGAAATAAGGCAATCTCTAAAATATCTAATTCTGAGAAATATTTTTTCCCGTCTATCAAACCAATAAAAGGGACGTCGAGGTAACTTTTTACAATATATATACTTTATTCATATAAGATTAGACATAATTTCTGTTCGTTCAATGTGTTACAACATTTTCTTCATACTACAGCGGAGTAAATGCAAATTTTCTGTCTGAAATGGAGAAATCTTAATTCATTCTGGTTGTTTCTACGAACCTAAGAGATTCCTCTACATTAATTTAGTACCTACCTAAGTAATTTGTTTAGTTACTTAGGCAGTTGCAATCATAAATAAATTACGGAGATTTTTGAGAATAAAACAAAACTGGTAAACAGAAAATAATAGAACTGATGAATAGCGAGGTAACATAGGCAGATTTGAACAGCTTGTCATAATTTTAGCATTGTTGTTCTTTTTTATTAATGTTTTTAACGTAATTTTGTATTTTAGGTACAACATACGTGATTCAAGCCCAAAAAGCTTCTGCGGAAAGATGTATTTTCTCTTTCATCGTTCGATGTTCATAAAACATGATACCTACATCATCATTAAACTTAGTAAAACCCCATACATCTACAAAAATGACTAGATTCCTACATGTCAGAGTTTTTTATTGCATTATAGCCTTGTTCTAACCGAATATTGATCCAGAGAAACCAATAATATTGCTTAACTATAATACTAACCATTGTTTCGCCAAAAAAGTTCTGTACCAATAGCTGATTGCAATTCGATTGTAAGCGTCTCCTTAGAACATTGAGATAGTTTTTGTTCGATGAATTATTAATTTTTCCTAAAGGTACACAATATTATTCACACAAATATGAAAAAAATCCAATTACAGATTTCTTGCAAGGCATGAGGGTCGCTGTTGATGTTGATTAATTGATACACCCGCCTGGATGTGAAGGGTCAGGGGAAAGAACAAGGGAATGTCCATTTTTCCTCATTCTATCTGTATAGCGCATTTTGTTATTATTCGGAGTCAAAACATTTTTACATTATGTTAAATGGAACTCATGGCTGTCGGAAATTTTTTTTTCTACTTTAACGCGAAAAATATTGATTTTGTTTCAGTTCAACATGAAAAAGCTGCTTTAAAAAAAAAAGAAAAAAAAAGGTTTTGTGACATCCCTTGTTCTTTTCCCTTACCCTGCACGTAAGAGCTCCATAGTCAACTTTTGGGATTCACGCGAGTGTTTCTATTCACTCAATCGAATGGAAGGACGAACATGAATGTGCAAAAGCAAACTATGCTACAGTAAATTGTCCAGTTTCAAGAGAGGGACAATTTATCCCTGTGGTCTTAAAACAGTTTTTGAGTTTTTCAGGAAATGTTAAAAACGTGAAACATCAGCAGTAGATCACACTCATCCTTCCTTTGGAACAGAGTGGAATAACAAGACTAATCAAAACTTTTCGAGTCATGTGAATGCGCGAAAATTCTCACCCAATAGGTATATTGTCTCTGTCCAGTACATGTTTCTGACGTTCCAATCAAACTTCTGAAATGTAATGGTGCTATGACAATAAAAGTCCTTGTTTTTTCGATTAAAAACTGTATTTTACTCTGAGGAGCTTTCGATCAACCCTCTGGTTGTCATTTTCAACTCAACAGCAGGTAGAGAGCTGGTTTCTGCCAAGAGAGCTCTCTACCGGGCTGTTGAGTTAAAAATGACCAACCAACTAACGTTAGTTGTAAGTTAGTTGGTTCCTGCCAGGATAGCTCTTTACCTGCTGTTGAGTTGAAAATGACCAACCAACTAACGTTAGTTGGTTCCAGGCAAGAGAGCTCTCTTCCTGCTGTTGAGTTGAAAATGACAACCAGCGGGTTTATCGAAAGCTCCTCAGAGTAAAATACAGTTTTTAATCCAAAAAACAAGGACTTTTATTGTCATAGAACCTAAATAATGTAACTTTAAAAAGTCCTGACAAAGAAAATATGAATTCTGAAATGTACTAAACTCGATCATTTCTGCCGATAGCTTTAGAATTCGTCTGTGTGTGAAGGATGTAGGTATGTCTGAGTATGTTTTCTGGTTCAAACTTTTCCCAGACTGTTACCTACTCTGTGACTTTCCTCTATTCCATAGATCTGCAACTAAAGAAATTAGCTCCGACAGTACGCCCTTCCGGTGAAAAATTGGCAAGCTACCTTATTACCGTCAAATTCCTGCATTTGCATTATGGCCATCTCGTTTTGTCTTTCAATTTCAACAAACGCTTTTCTTTTCAACAGTTTTTTAAAACTTGAGTTGAAGATCTTCTTTTGCAGAATGCTATTTCAGAAGAGGGGAAAAGGGAATTAGGGAAACGTTTCAGCTGATAGTTTGGCCTTCGCCGGAAGAATGCGCTGTCAGAGCTCATCACTTTAGTTGCTGAGACGGTCCCTTGCAAACACCTCATGACTACCTACTGAAATAAGTAGAAGGTATGGGTCCTAACATAAGTATTGTACCTATTAGTACCAACCTAAGATAAAAAACTCAAGTATAAAAAATCATCACCAACAGCGACCTGAAGTACAACAGGTTGCCAAATCAACCTCCAAATCCAAAATGCTTTTTTTCAATTCCAACAGTATTGCACTACGTTGAATTCTCATATTTTTATTTTCCTTGCTCTTTAAAATTATTCTTTATAGGTAATATTTTTTACAGTAGGTACTACACATCGAAAATTACTATCCTAAATTTCAGCAAACAAAATACCGAATAATCTTTTAATATTGTCAAATCTCTTACTAGAAATAATGTGAGTAGACTTCTGATCCTAAGAAGGAAAATTGAATTTGGGTGCTTCCTCCTTCAGGCAAAGTTCGTCTACAATACTTTTTAACATATAAGTTTACTCTTTAAAACTATTAACAAGTTAACAATCTCAAAAATGTTACGATTGATATTTTTCCTCTTCAGGCCCCACGAATTTCCATATGTCCATTATTTTGCGTAGAACGAAGCAAGTACGGCTACCTATTTTATTCTTGATAGGAATAATGTGCTTTTCTAATTCGTTTCAATTTTAGAGTCACCAATGAAATTACCTTCCAAATACGAGTAGTTGAGCGAGAAGATAGTAGTTACTTGAAGTAGGTGTTAACTTTTTTCTGGTGGACATAGTTGCAGGTAGGTGTTTTCACAATTTAGAGCGGGATTTATAGACGGTCCTCGAGTTTCAAGGAGACCTTGAGATGGTACCTCGAAATTTGGAATACGGAAGACCATCTCAAGGTCTCCTTGAAACTCGCGGACCGTCTATAAATCCCGCCCTTAATTCCTCAGATTCTAAAGAAATCGTGCAATTCAACTTGTATCCTTTCCCATTTTCCATTCCAGGTTGTGAAATGTCAAAAGTGACCCTAGACCAACTAAAATAGCCTCACAGAAAATGTTCTACCGCACATTTTCTTCAAATAGGTACCTTATCTACCTTTACATTTTCAATTTTTTACAATTTTTCCTCGATAACAAACAACGATAAGGAAATGAACGTAAAATAGTGATTTGTGATATTTGAGTGAACGATTCTTAAACGATTTTTCTTGTCAAGCAATACGTTTTGATTTCTACCTGACTACTACACATGGGCTGCTCAATATAATACGATTAATTTTTTTGTGATTTTATTTTTTATCAACTTAATGTTACGCGATTTTTTAATGTTAATAATGCCGGAAGCTCCTTCATTCCGACTTCAACTGACAGTAGCCTGACCAAGGTACGTGTTCTGTTAGTAGGTCGGTGCAGGGTACTCTCCTCCTCCTTCTGTAAAAGAAAATACCTACATAATAGTACGAATATCTCTACAATCGTTGTAATTTTATTCAAGACGAAACAAATAAGTAGGTCCTACCAATTTTCCCCCAAAACCCTTTCAGAAACCCTGGAAATCATAATCTCCCAACGGTTTATTCATTTTTCACAATGTAAAATACCCCCCCCCCCCCCCCCCCCCCCCCCCTCCGGGAAAAGGTCCGCCCTCTTTTCAATTTTGAGGAATTTTTCAATTTTCCCAAATTACATTTCACATTTTAAATTTTCCCATATTTCATTTCACATTTTTTTATTTTACCACATTTCATTTCACATTTTCAATTTTCCCACATTTCATTTCACATTTTTTAATTTTCCCACATTTCATTTCACATTTTCAATTTTCCCACATTTTTTCTGTGCTTTGCAAGTTGCAGCACAAACAAATTAAAAGATGAATCTAATTCAGTTCAGTTTACACGAAGTGTGTGTTAGGTAGGTACATTAGTAGGTATAGATGTGGGTCCACCATTATAATGACTGCTCATCGTGACTGGATCAGATTTAGCCACAGACGGTATCAACTGATCCGTGAGCTCAATTGTCGATTCAGCTGATGGAAGCTGTGGTACTCGGCTGATCTGGGAGCTCAATTTTCGGCTTGGCTGATTAAATTCCACGGAATAGTCACTCACACAGACTACAGACCGACATAGTGTGAGGAGTATTATCAAATAACCGTGTCAAAATCAGAGTACCTACCAAATTTCAGCTCTCTAGGAGAGAAGTTAGCTCACGCAGCTGATCTGACTTCCTCCCAACAACTTCCCAAGAGTTTGTATACCAAATCATTCCAAGCTTGGCAATAATTCACAATTGTTTAGATGTTATTTATTTATTTCAACCTGTGGGTCCTTTTGGGAGAAGAGTGGTTGGACAGAAAGTGACCTTGTTGGTCTCATGCAATTCCTTTAAAAAAATCCTTAGGTGGCTGAACTTTGAAAATTTCCAGGTTTTTGAAAATACTGACCATGTTGGTTGGAGAAGGGTGGATCTTGGTAAGGCTGGTCATCCTGGGAGTAGGAAGAGTAAGCGGCAGCCCCCATTTGACCTTCACCCTCGAAGTTGGTTGCAAACATGGCGTTGTTGCCTTGGAGGAATCGCTGGTAAGCGAGCCAAGCTGATCCAGCCTATGAAAACAGTTTTTTTCATGAATAAAACTACTGTGGAGTAAAACTGACCTAGTTGGGACTCAGCCAAGAGAATTTGTCCACGTTTCCCTCGACGTGAAACAATCAATAAATGGAGTGGAATTGGATATTGGACCTATAGGAAAGCACATGTAGCATTTAGTTGTGGATGTACTAAAATCGTTCAACATCAGTTCAATGACTAATATTTAGATGAAATGCATTTTTTTGTTCTTACCCACGAGAACACAGAGAAAAATGAGAAAACAATGGCAGAGGAGACATCTGAGGTAGAAGCGTTGGCTTGCATGTCTTCATCAAGCGTTGTGTTGCTCCACTGGTTGGCCAAATAGCAGAAACCTACGAAGTACAGTAAGGCCCAAAAACCTGTGAAACAAATAAGCAATAAGCAGGGACCTGTAGAGTAAACCAAGGTGCAAAAGGAAGGTAGGTGGGTACCTACCTAGTTGAGAGTTGGCCTATTAGACATGAAAGAGAGGATTCAGTAAACTTTCCACTTCTATCTCATTATGTATGTAGAATGATTGAATATTCTAAATATCTACCTACTGGATAGGTGATTCCCAAAACCTGCTAAAGTTATATACGTTGATGACGAGATGATATATCATCACTTCATCAACTCTTATCTATCTATCTATCGATTCATCATTTTTCATGTTTGAGTAATTTCACCTGAGAAACCGAGGTCGATGAGAACGTAGTGCTTCCTAGTTTTGACGGAGGACATCTGGCCGAAGAGGTACTCTCCGCCAAGGAAACCAATGGAAGCGAAGAACGCGAGGAGACCAATAGCCTCGCCATAGTGGCACGGGGATGCCTTTCTATTGTAAAGACACACTTCTTTTCCTTCACTCTGCGAGTAGTACCATCCTCCTGATGATATGCACCCAAACACTATGATCCCAAACAGCTGCGGAAAAAAATAGTTTATACAAAATTGTCAACATTCATGTTTCATGAAAAATGCACTTGTTATGCGTTCATTGAGATTGAGCCCTAGGCTAACTTTAAATAAACATAAATTACAAACATTGATTTCGTTGATATAAAGGAACATTGCGGTATCTCAATTCAGTATCAACAGCTCAACATACAATTCCCTAAACCCTCTCACTGAGAAATTTCTCGTTCCTCAGCTGCAAGTCGAACCCGGTTCACCCGGGGGTAGTCCCAGCAGAGTGAGGCTTGCATAATTTTGAAGCAAATCCCACAATCATAAATGTAGCCTAATCACACGCTTTTGGAAGACATTGTTTGTGCACAAAATGTTCCCACCAAACAAGTTGTACAGGTAAGTAGCTACTCAGTTAGAATTTCCTGCAAATGCAGCTGTCAATTTAGCCTAACTTCCCGCTTTTGAACAGCATCCCAAAAACAGTGCTGTAACCAACAAATAATGTTGACCCTTTGCATGACACGTGCAATTTTCTAGTGTCTGGTGACACGTGGGTTTTTTTGGCCTACCACCTTGAATTATGCTGTTCTGCACATCCAAAATGTAAGTTTTTTTTATGTTCCTATAACGGTAAATGTAAGGGTAGTAGAAAACATTTCAACAGTGATTCTTTCAACGTTTTCAATAACCAATTCTGTAGGTAACACCTTATTTCTACATTGAGTAGGTGTACAAAATGACAAAAATAATCTATAAAATAGATCTACAAAAAATGTCAACAAAATACATCTTGAAATGACGACAAAATGAACGTTGTAGTTCTGTTTTACATTAAAGTTTTTTCTACTCAGTCTTGCAGAATAAGAAAAGTCAAACCAGTCACTCTACAACTAACTGAAAGGAATTTACGGAGGCGCACAGGGCTCTTATGAGCTCCAGTGTTGCTAACGCAACCCCTTCAATTTCCCTCATGGGAATGTAAATGGGTTCAAAAAAGCCTACGTGTCATGCATAGGGTTAAGGAAGTGCAAAAAGTGTAGGAATGTATCTATTTATTATAATATCATTGCCGTCAGATAGAAGCTATTGGTCAATGTCCGCGTGAATATCTTGAATTGATATTCCCAAGAAAATAGAATAATCAGCAAATGTGTCCACCAGCTATCCACAATGTTGGTAGGCAGACGCATTTGAAACTCAGTTTTTTGTTCAACTGCGAAGATTGTTGGTAGGACGGGTCGGGTACCTACCCTAAAAAATCCCTTTTCGTTTGATTCAGAGTTCTGTAATTTGCAGAGAGACTCGAGATGGGCACTTATATGGACAGTAACCTGAATCCCATTTAAAGGGAACGGTATCCATTACCGGTGGGGGCAATGGGTCTGTCGAGGTTAATATCCCCCTCCCTTCCCACTCTACATTACACCCTTCAGTGATGTATTGCTTACTGAAGAAAGACACTTGAGGGGGGGATGATTGCCTGGGTACTTTTCCGTAGGATCAAATTGAAACACTAATGGAGAGGACTCCATCTTCCAGGAGGTCCTCTCTGGATGGTGGAGAACTTTTGATTTTGTGATGTGTTGGATGGATAGCTCACAGTCTACCAAGGGTTTGACCACTTTTGGAGGCTGAAGATTATTTTGTCACACATACCTACTTAGTCAAACTTTCTTCTCGCATTTTCCGTTTTATAACTTCCATAACGAATTTTATTCGGTGTCCACGCCAGTTTGCAAAACGAGTGACGTAGTTTTCATGATTTCCATCCAATTCCATTAAAATTTCAAGGATTGCGCTGGCCAGCCCTGTAAATTAACTGATGTGGGGTGACAGGAGTATGTACGCGTAGTACTCATTTCCTATAAACCCGGAGTTTTCTCAACCTAATGGTTCAATTTCGTTCCAAATTTGGGGGATAGTGGCAACCTAAACGTGTAAGTAATCCTGTCCACACGGAGTTTTTGTCGATCTCGCTTGAATAGAAACGGTATCTAATTCTGGGTGACGACAGTGGTCCGAAATGGGATTGTAGCGCGAAAAAACTATTTGAAAGGATAATCTGATAGGAAATTTCACACTGATTTCGAATTATCTACTTACTACTATGTTCCTATGATTAAGACAGTAATTTTCACCAACAACCTCAAAGAACTCGTTTTTGTAGCGATTTTTACCCTAAATTTAAATATTCGACTACTTGAAGTAATCCAAAAACATTTTAAAATGTCAATAATATCAAAGGAAAGGACGAGTTCGTTGGCAACAATTTTTGGAGTACTCCAAGGAACCAAATTTTGAGCATTGAACATTTTTTTTATACGTGCTTTTTGAGTTTTTTTTTGGTGTAAATTACCATCTTAAACATAGGAACATTATATGGTATATTCGCGTCAACTTTCCTATAGGAATCACCCACCAAATGGTAAAAGATTCTTTGAAAATTCGCTCATCAACTCATGCTGCGTGAATGTTTTCATATAGGTAGGTATGCAAAATGTTGAACTTCAGGATTAGATTCAGAATGCTCTGAAACGAATTTCCATACAAAAAATGTCTAAAATTTGTGACTAAAAATT
The DNA here is from genome assembly GCA_030264115.1 of Lygus lineolaris. Classification (NCBI taxonomy): domain Eukaryota; kingdom Metazoa; phylum Arthropoda; class Insecta; order Hemiptera; family Miridae; genus Lygus; species Lygus lineolaris. Next base: position 6,428,033 of record JAEMON010000012.1, read on the forward strand.
TTGAAGTTATTGCAATAGCTCAATTTTCTTCGAAAATTCGTTAATAGTTCATATTATGTATAGCGGGAAATTAGGAGGGGATAACGAAAATTTCATCTCGTGAATTCGGGACTATCCAGAAAAACATTCATGCGTCATGAGTTGATGAGCGAACTTTCAAAGAATCATTTTGAACGATATTGTGGGTGATTCTTATAGGAAATGTACCATTATACAATATATGTTCCTATATTTAAGATGGTAATTTACACCAAAAACCTCAAAAAACATGTTTTTTTGCCCCTATTTTTCGTTTTTTCACCCTTTGAACTATACTATAAAAATTCTGGCCAACGAACTCATCCTTTCTTTTATTATTATTGGCACTTTGGAATTGTTTTTAATGGGATAAGTATGTGGAAACAGTAATTACCCCTACCTATAGAAAATTCATAAAATTGATTGGCTGGTACTTAGTCCCATTTTATCCCCATGTAAACAAATTCTAGAGCACTTCTGACGACGAATTTTATCATAGAGATCGCTTGCATTATCTTGCACTTTTTTTGTACTTTACTGAATCCTTAATTAGGTAAATATTGAAAACCGTATATTTAATAAAAGTCGTAATTTTTAGAATACCTATTTTTGAAATATTTGTACTGATTGAGTGAGAGGCAGCCGTTCTTACCTGATATTATATAAGTATGAGGAACAAAGCCAATACTGATTTGATATAACTTACCACCTGCACTCAGGCAGTTTGAAAGTGGAATTGTTGAATATAAACAAATATTTTATCTCTCCTTTTATTCTACTAAGTCCTTGGGGTTCTAGCTAATGATTACAATCCGTTTCCATGAAGTTGAATATTGGAATTTTTCGCGCTTAAGTCACGTTCTGGACCGCTGTGTCGACTTCCCTAGAACGTGTTCAAAGGCTAAACATAAACAACTGAACCATTCACAGCCAGTTATCACGCAGATGGATTGAAATAGACAAATCCGCATCAGTTTGACATCCGATCTAAACATTCTAAACGCAAAATTGAAAAGAAAAGACCCCGCCGTGAAGGGCGCGAATGGAATTGAAGGAATCTTTATGAAGGATGCCCTTCCCCACAGAGGGAAGCCTCGGAAATTCTTCAATTCCTCCCTTCAAGAATCGAGACGGCATTGTAATAGTCGGTCTGGAATGAGAATGAAAACGTTATATGTATTTTATGGAGCGGAAAACAACTTGATGGGACGAATCCCCAAGTCTTGCCACGTTTCTCTGCAGATGGATGGATCGACAGAGATGATCTTGGCGGAGCTCGAATTGGTGAAGCCAAGTATTGTGCATCAATAGACTCTCAATTAGCGAATTTTCGAACAAAATGAAGCTATTGCAATAGCTTCAACTTTAAATAATGCAAATTTTTAAAATTTTCTTCGTGGAAATCCGTTTCAGACCATTCTAAAACGATTCCTGAAATTTAACATTTTTTTATTCAATGATTTTTTTGTCAGACGAAATCTAACCGAGGAATCGAGCTAAACATCCGAAAAAATTTCGAAATGTCAATAATATCAAAAGAAAGGATGAGTTCGTTGACCAGAATTTTTGTAGTACTCCAAGAGTTCAAATTTAGAGTCAAAAATCGCTTAAAAACGCGTTTTTGAGGTTTTCTGTTTAAATTACCATTTAGCGGCATAGTCTGTAGACTGTCCCCTACCAACCTACATTTGGAGAGAACCCAAAATTTTCTCCAAAATAAGCACATAAGTACGATCATTCTGATCGGACTTGTATAGGTCCAAAATCGCTAGAAAGTTATTGAATTTGCCAAAAAGTGCTAGAAAGTATTTAGTTCTCCGTAAATTCCAAGTCATTACTGACCGGGCAAAGTTCCACAAAACTATTCTGCTATGCTAGAGAAAATAAGTAGAGCAGAGATGCGAGAGATGAGTCTTATGTGTTGATTGGTATTCAGACCAACCCAACGGTCATTCGGCAATTAGTCGCTCTGAATAATTTCCATTTCTTTCCCTTTTCTTCTGAAGGTATTGGCCGAAGCGGCGTACCTATTTATTATTATGAGTGGGTCTCTCAATTTTTCAAGGTAAAACGTAATAGATTAATAATTTTATACGACAGAACTTTAGATCGTAAAATTGTGTGCGTTCAACTCCAATCCCTGAACAATGATGACACACGATGTAAGCTGTACATCGGGAGTTGATGAGCGAATTTTCAAAGAATCATTAAAACCATTTTAGTGGGTGATTCTCATGGGAAAGTTCACGCTGATTCCGAATATACCATATTATGTTCCTATGTTTAAGATGGTAATTTACACAAAAGAAAAACAAAGTTTTTAGCGATTTTTGAAACTAAATTTTCAAAATTTGACCTCTTGGAGTAGGTACTCCAAAAATTCTGACCATCTAACTCATCCTTACTTTTGATATTATTGACATTTTAAAATTTTTTTGTGATTTTTTATCTCGATCCCTCGGTCAGATATCGTCTGGAATGACAAATATATAAATAAATGTTATATACATACGAAAAAGTGTTAAATTTCAGGAATCGTTTTAGAATGGTCTGAAACGGATTTCCATGAAGAGAATTTTCAAAAATTTGCATTATTTCAATTTTGAAGCCATTTTCTTCGAAAATGCGCTTAAAAGACACGAGAAAGGGTGATTCCAGCGTCTTTAGGTTGTACCTGTATAACTATTATTAGGGGCCTTGGTTTTACGAGGTTCCAACGTCAAAATCGATCGTCGTAAAAAAAATGAGTTAGGGGTATCGTTGGATTCAGAATGGTCTCGGCTTCAATTCTGACGCGGTATTAAGAGTCAAAATCCTTCAAAAACCTACGAAGAACGGAAAAAAAAGGTGGACACTGTTTCAAAACCCGACGAATAGTGTCAGTTTTCCAAGTTTTTCTCGATTTCACTAAAAGTGGAATTAACGGATTTTGGAATTGGACGACGCTAGTGTCGTCATAGATATACGGTAGGTACCTAGGTGTTACAGTTTTTAGGACGTTCCTCAGTACCTAACATGAATGGACGTCCTTATTATTTGGAGAAAAATGTCGAACATAAGAGTTCACCTGTGAAATGGCTTTTATTAGGTATTTAGGTATCTATTAGGAACCTATCTAATATTACGTACCTATATTGAAATGTTTCAAAAAATTTGCCTAGGTAGATAGTACCAAAAAGCTTCTTTTTTTTAAAAATAAAATGTCACAAATTGGATAATGGGTAAGTAAGTACCGACAAATCTGTCAAAACTATCAAAAAACGCTGCAAGTTATTACACAACGGAAGATTTTGCGAAGATCGCGAGGTCTCATTCGACGCTAAAATGTGTTCTATTCGAAATCTATGGAAAAATACGCCTTAATATTTGAAGTTCTTGGGGTAGGGGGTTTTGGAAAGTTCATCCCCTATTTCCCACCCCACTTCGGGGCACAACTAGACCTCAAATGATGACGGTATACCAAATCTCATTAATTCAATAATAAAAAAAATACATCTTACATTCTGAATTGAATTGGTAGGTTGGTATGTAGGTAATATTGATAAAATTAATAGATGTTATTTGCAAACCAAAAAACTCGAGAACTCCGTGTTTTAACCAAATGAGTTTCGAACATGTTCCTTTTTTGGAATTGAAAATTTGACATTCCAAATAATTCTGCTCTTGATTGGTACGTTCGAATCGAAACTGCACCAGCGTTTGTCCTAGTTCTTAGTATTTCAGAGGTCGATCGATATTTTCTACGCTTCCTTGAAAGTTGAAAGGAGTGAGAAAAAAGATCCCGCCAGCAGAAAATTTCAAACCCCGGAAAGCTCCGGTTTTATTTCAGAAGAGTTGTGAATGGTTAGAATTAACTGCTTCCGGGGTTGCGTTTCCGGGAAACTCTACGTGATATGAAGTGAGTAAAGGGATTTTGAAAACGACAGTGAGTAAAATCAATAGGACCGCCCCCTAAAGGGTCAGGGGTGGGCGAATGAAAAATTGGGAACAGTTTTTTTTGTGAATGAAGATTTTTTTTTTGGAATTAAAGAAATGGTATTTTGGAGATTGATACTCGTTTTTTATGCGAGAATTCGAGAGTGATTTACAATTTTGGGGACGTACCAGGCAGACTGCTTTGACGATGACTTGGGGGCGTTTGGCAAAGAGGATGGGGTCGAAGGGGGCCCCTGCTTTGCCTGCGCCGTACGCGCCTGGAGCGTCCATCTCTTGTGCGGGACACGGAAGTCACTGAGAAGCTGTGGGTGGGAGTGCCGCCCCCACTCGACGGAAGGGCGACCAGTGTTGCCAATGGGATTCCGCCTCCGGGGGCGGGGTTGTTTTGATTCTACGGACTTTTGGACCGCTGAAGCGAGTTTTCGGGCCGTTAGGAGGACCCAGTGTTACCAACCGGGCCCCCGGTAAAGACGCTAGGATGATAGTGATTCTAGTCTGTAGCCTCCGGGGTGGTAAATAGACTTGTGTCTCCAATCCAACTTCAAATATCGGAGTTACAACAGCTAGTTTCAGTGAGTCTGGCACGATACCTTCCTCCAGACATAGGTTGAAGATGTATATGTTGAGGGTCATTAAACCTACAGTTACCTACTTACAAAAATAGCAGATGTAATTTTCGAAGATTTTTTATGATTTCAAAAGATCACATTTTGCTTCCTAGTCTACCAAGGTAGCGGAAGCATTGTTTTCACTTTTGGGAGAAGAAAAATTTGTTCCCTCCAAAATTAAAATTTAAACTCGCGTTTTACGTTTTAGACCTTGCTGAACAATTTTGGTTTCGTGGTCCGGGAATCCTTGCAACACGCATAACTTCCACAATCCGATTTTGATGAAATTTTCAGGGATTACGCGGGTTAGCCCCCAGACGGTCCCCTATGAAATTCATTATAAGCTGACAAACGATAGCATCTGCGCATGTGTAAACATGAAATCCTTGAACCATCAATTTCTCGCGACCTAATGGTCCAATTTCGCTCAAATTTGTAGGATAGTTGAGGATCAGAGATTCGATAATGCCCTATGAGTTTCATCAAGAGCGGATCAGTGGTACCCAGTGCGCGTGCGCAAACGTGAAGCTCTCATAACTTCGACAATTTTCATCCGATTCTGATGGAATTTTCAATGATTGTGCAGGTAGTAATCCCTTTGATGATTTTTTTCATATGTATAGGTATGTAATATAATCATGTTATGGCTACGAGGAAGCTATGTGCCACACCCAACTTGGCAGACGTTTCTGCTTCTGATGAGACCACGTGAAGTACCTACAACCTACTGTACATGCGGTCTTGGAAAAGCGGAGAAAAAGAACAGAAACTCGCCTTTAAACTCATAACGCGACACGTGGGTATATCACGATCTTCAGTAACACGTTGGGTGATCTTGGTTATCATGGTAGTTTTATAACAATTCATGTACTTAATTGGGGCTGATTTTATGACAAAGTACGAATACCTTGCTTGGTCTTAGGATGTGACCACAGAGTAACGGAGACAACTTGATGTGACCAAATTCAACTTACACTGTGAACTTTCATTATCAACATACACGGTGAGTTTCAGTTACTTACCAGTCACTAATATTATTATTATAGATCCAGCATTTCCTGCTCTCGCTGGCAAAAATAAGTAATAAGCAAATAAGTCAATAATACCTAACATGGAAGAAACAGAATTAAAGGTTGGAAGTTGAATACTGTCTTTGGTCGTGCCACAGAACACAGTGTCGTGTCGTGGTCCCTCGTTCTCTCTTCTCTGTGGCTGGTGGCTCCTGGATGGCAATTGTCATCGTATCACTGTATCAGTGCTGTCAAAGCATCATAGCATAAAATAATATTAGGTTGTCTCCTTTACTCTTTGCCCGCACTAGTAGTGACTGACCTAATCTGTCTAACCTAAACCTAAACTTATCCTTGAAGCGCTAAAAGTTAAAGAGTTAACAACAACAACAGGTGTAGTATGTATCAGTATCCATCTTTCCATACTCCATAGTATCCATATTCATCCAGCATCCACCGTTCCCTGTTGACATTTTACGTTCGATTCAAATTTCAAAATGTCAATAATGAATGTCAGCTAAAAGATCATCGATTTCTTTATTAGGTGCAGATACCTACCTAGTTCGTCGAATCTTCTCGGTAAGATTGTTGGAAATTATTATAATTTATTTAAGTTAAGACCCACATTCCTCTATGCAATTATTTGAATGAATCTCCCCTTTCGTGAGGTGGTCACCTAGCTCGTGGTTAGTAGATACCCACGGTAGAAGGAATACTGTCAAGATACCTACTTGTCACCGAGTAACGGAGACAACTCTAGCTGAGTAAAATTTTAAGCGAACTCTGCAATGTTGTTCTCAGATTCTTACAAATTGTGTTGCATCGCGTCTCCATCTGTGCTGTTTGCTTCAGGCTCGACCTTATCAGTGAATTTGCTGATTCCTTCAGTCCCACCATGGAGGATGTCAAAAGCTCGCCGTCGATGAGCGACACGATCACGTCCATCATGGTAGACCACTCAGACTCTTCCAAACTAGACATCATCAGCATTGAAGAGCCGCTCATCTGCCCCAGAACCCTCACAGGGACAGCCAACGTGCAGAATAAAGGGGCTTTGGATTGGTGAGCTGAATAGTTTCAGTCGTTGAAAAATAATATTATGAATAATATGTGCAATTTTTGTACTTATGTGTAGGTACCTATTATAATTTATATCAGTACCACTTACCTTAATAATATTCAGAACCCTTGGAAAAATCAGTTTATTTAAGCAACAAGAAATTGATTAGGTAGGTACGTCAGAGGACGCAAAATGGAACCAATTTGGGATTTGTATACCTATCCTCGGGCCTGATACCACCAGAAGTGAGACAAATATATAGACTTATATATGAATATAAAAACACACCCAACACATTATATATTGCATAATATATCAGATGGACAGATAATGAACCTCAGGAATCGATTCAACATGGTCTGAAATTGATTTCTATGAGGAATATTTCAAAAATTCGTATACCAAGCCCCAAATTAACGATGTCACGTTCGAAAAAGACATGAACCGAGGCAAGTCTTGGCGAAAACACTCGTTTTGACATCTGCTCAAGAGGTGACCTGTGCACTCTGGTGTGTCTGAGCTGGTAACATCAGGATGACCGATTTGCCCTATATTACGCTTGTTAAAAATATTACGATCCCATTTGCAAGCATAGACATGACTCGATGAGCTCTTATAGATTGGACTAATATGTTTTTCTCACTTCTAAGGTTTCTCCAACCCAATTCATGAACGTTGCAACGCCCAATAGGGTAGTTGATTTTTGAATTTTCACCCACTCCTCGAAGCACTCTGCGTTGCGTCGATATTAATAGCGTCGATCACCTCTCAAAATACCTATAAATCAACCACGCGATTATTCTGATGCTGTCGTTAGGGATAGCCTCGACCAAGATTAACGAGAAGGTCTGGAGGATCGAGCAACAGCTTGTAACCTGGCTCGGAAATTGATAATCACAATGAGGCCACCCTAAAAACACTAGAATCAAGTGTCTTTAGACCACCCTCTTGAAAATCCGTTCAGCCGTTTGGCCCAAAGATCATCTCACATACACACAAACTCGCGTGTAACAGAATGGTTGCCCTCACTCCGTACTGATCGTCATTTTTGTGGTTGAGTGGACTCCCTAAAGCTCCATCTGGTGTAAATATGATTTATAGTTCCGGGTATTCATAAAAAATATCTAACCAGATCTTACTTTATTATTTATTTATGTTACAGGGGATTTCATGGTTTACTGGCGTTTGGTGCCAATTGCTCCATCTTCGTTATAGATACGAAAAATGTCCAAATCGTACAAACTCTGGATAAACACAAGTCTACTGTAAAAAAGGTATTCATTCTTTCCAGCTTTTATTGTCATTATAACAATAGGTAATTATTCTTTTAGCAAATTTTCGAAGGAGAGGAGAGGATGTGATGAGAAGGAGATATCACCATGGTTACGCCAATCCCTTCACGACGCTCCCCACCCCTCTCGCCAGTCTGATTCTTTCACCGTATCTCAACTCCACTTCAGAGCATCACACTTCTTCCAGGAAATTACTTCTTAGGCCCTTAAAATTCAATATTTTTTAACGGTGGTGGTACTGAACAGAGCACATATGGGCCTACCTATGGAAGGAGGACGTTTTTTCCCCCAAAATTTCTTTATTAGAAACATACCTACTGAGCTTGGCCCATCAAGTTAGTTTACTTTAATAGGTACTATATTCGACATTGTGTAGAGTTCATAGCCCAATGGCAACTACTCTTTCGGATCACTCTCTCACAAGACTTGTCACGTCACGTTACAAGATCGAGAGGTTTCATTCTGTCAAGACGCTGGATGACGTTGCTGTTGTCTAGTAGACGAAGAACTTGTGGGTTCATGTGTCCATGAAGCTGTTGCTCGTGTTTAATCGCAAGGTCCTTAACCACTTCGCTAACTGGTATTAAATCTAAAGGATTAGTTCCGCGAGTTATAAGAATACAATTGTTTACGTACCTTACTGGAGAATCCGTCGTGACTAGCTAGTCGAGTACAGGTGGGGAGCGCTTTCGATGTAAGGACATCATCATCAGGCCGTCGAGAGAGTACTGAAGTCAGTCTGTCAGTGTAACTATTTATATGGTCTGTGTTGAGGGGAAGTGAAGGGGAAGGCGACGGTGTGTAGAAGGGATTAGAAAGGGGCTGGGTACGTGGTTGGATATGTTGTCAAAGTGAAAGGGATCTATGTTGTTTGTCTGTCTTGTCAAGTGAAAGGGGGATTTAGAAGAACTTATATCTAATTGTAGGTATATCAACTAAGTGGTAATTATCTACGTGCTATGGTATCTAAAGTGAAAGGGAGAGGATTCAGAGATGCTTATATCTATTTGTATCAACTAGATGGTAACCTACTAACTATGGTACGTATAGTATACATTTATTGTATAAGTAATAATAATAGCGTAAATAAAGTCTTATTCTAGTTTTTTTTTTATCTACAGTTCTTACGGTAAGATAAGTCAGTGTAAGTCAGGGTGTGGATGTTATGAGGTCCTGGGTCGTTTGGCTGTTTGGAGGATAGTTGATTGGTCTAGGAGTCTGCGTTTGTATGGAGATACTGTTGTATGTTCGAGTCGTGGTTTTTTGTTTGTGGTAATGTCAGTGTATCCGTCTGTGGGTGTTTTGCGTTTTTTGATGAGTTTGTCCAGTGGTTTGAATATTGTGTCTGAGGTCGTGTCAAGTATGTTTTTGTTGATGAGTACTCTCTCGACGGCCTGATGATGATGTCCTTACATCGAAAGCGCTCGCCACCTGTACTCGACTTGCTAGTCACGACGGATTCTCCAGTAAGGTACGTAAACAACTTCGCTAACTGTTTCCATCTTGAGGTCCCGGTGGAGTTCATCATTTCGTATGTACCAGGGAGTGTTGACAATACTCCTTAGTACCTTGTTCTGAAATGTTCCTATTTTTCATGCACCCCCGGAGCTGGATGCCATACGTGTTTTAGTAAAAAAATTATTTGAAAGGATTAGATTTTAATCCTAATCCTAAACGTATTGAAAAATAATCACAAACTATTGTTTTCCTTGTGATAATCTTTCGTGCACTAAAACTTGCCCAAATAAATTTGAAAATCGACCAATTACTTGCTGAGATAGAACAGATTCAATTTCGCATCTTCGCACTCCTCCCACCTACTCCACATTAGCCTTAAACATAGGAATATATATGGTATATTTAGAATCAGCGTAAAATTTCCTACAAGAATCACTCATCAAACCGGTTAAAATGATTCTTTGAAAATTCGCTCATCAACTCATGCAGCATGACTGGAACTTGTTTAACGTAATATTGGTTGGAACATCGTACACTATGCACATCGCTACAGCTACTGAGACGCAAATGCGCTTCTTCTTTCTTGTGACCTGGTCAAACCATAAATTATTTTAAAATAAAGTTATATGGTTCCAACTGACATGGTACTTCAGGAATTTAATATCAACTGCTATTGTCACTAAAAAGGCTGTGTATACTCTCCCGGTACCTCATCTCGAGTGCCAGAAGTACGATGTAGGTTTAAGTTGTAATAATATAACAGTATAACCTAATTTCCAGCTGTTGTGGGACAAAACCAACACGGTTCAGCTAGTCTCTGGAGACGCTTCGGGCCAAATCATCCATTGGGACATCAAATCTGGGATGGTCCTTTCCGTTTTACAGGATGGAAATAAACCCGTTCTTGGTATGTTCATCATCAATCCTGATAGCCTTGAATAATTTGTTAAATTTGCATCATTGGCTGAGTGTCTAGATTCAGTACAATAGGTACTGCACTGTATTTTTTCATACGTCTGAACAATTTTTTACAAATATTCGTGTTATTTGTCAAATATTTGTTTCTTCTACACCTTTGATTTGTACTATAGGGTAAAGGCACCAGTTATCGTCAGGTGCAAATATGGAACCAATGCTCGTCACTTCCAATTTTGTTGTCTTATAATAAGAGTTTGGCGTCACCTAGGGATTAAAAGATGGTGCTATTTCTAGCCTCTTTTACCTTCCCGAGTAGCGTTTTTCACATGTCTTTTCATTTGAATAGTTACAGTATACTCCATAGCTTGTATTCAAGCCTTTGTAGCGTTTTAATTGCCAGGCTTAAACGTTTTTTTTGGCGATAACGAGAACTGGGGTCATGAAAGTATGTTTTATATAATTATCGCCGCATTTGAACAGTTGTTGAATATCAATCTTTTGGCGAAAAAGTGTGAATATCATCTCAGCACCCAACTGCGCTTAATTTTAAAAAATTATTTCCAAATTTTCACGATTTAAATACAAACAGAAATTGCGTTATATTTGAGGATGACGATAATTGGTGCAATTTTCTGACGAACGCTGGTTTCATCTTGACGATAACTGGTGCATAAGTTGACGAACACTGAATTCCCCATGACGATAACTGGTGCATTTCGTTGACGAATACTGGATCCCCAATGACGATAACTGATGAAAAACTCCATAATGAGTGTTATTGCTTTAAAAGCATAGTCGGTAGTCGGTGGAAAATTGATGGTAGTTGGGTACAATCGGAACTTGAATTGCTGGAAATTCGAAAAAGCCCCAAAGTTAACAGATTGGTGGTAGAATAAGGAAGAAAGGATACAAATTTGATAAGGCCTTAAGACTGACGATAACTGGTGCCTTTATTGGTTGTTTTCAAAAAAATGTTATAGACATGCACTGGATGCCAGGCGACTACATCTTGGCAGCCCTACACTCACCATACTTTCTCATCATCTGGGATATCAAAAGACAAACCAAACTATGGAAGAAGAGTTTTACCGATACGTTGTTGAGTTTTGATGTTGACCCTTTCGACAATTCAAAGATTGCATGTAAGTTGGTGACTTATATTGTAAGACCTCACTCGAAGATACCACTAAAAACCATGGAAATTGTGCATTAAAAGAACTTGCGAGACACCAATGGTGACCAAGATTGCCTATGAAACTGAAGCTGGGTTCACTTTGAGGCACAACGCAGTAACGACGTAAAACCGCATTGCAATCAGAAACGCTGAACGCAAGATAACGAAATAGATAAGCAGCCGCTCTGCTTTGCTGCGCAGAACCCAAAAGCAGATCCGCAATGCCGTAAAGCCACAAAATATCAAGATTTTTTGATTGAGGATAGTCTGTTTCAAAACTCTTTCAAAAACTGTAAAGATGGAGAACAGCCAATTAGCCAACCAGATTCAATTACGGTTTTACGGCGTCCGGTTTAATGTGGACCCAGCTTTAGTCAGGTTGTGCATGACATGGTTGTTACATAATAACGCTAACATTAGCCACGGGCCCAAATAACTGCTCCTAGTGTTAGTTAACCTTTCCCTGAGGCTAACCTGGTATAATTATTTGTTGTCATTCATCCCTAATTTTACAGTTTTGTGTCCGGATTGTATACTCTTCCTGGATAACTTCACGACTCGTAAAATACCTTCGAGCAATGGCAGGAAATTCTATGTATCCAGCCCACGGCTTGACTCCACATCCGAAGAGAACCTCAAAGGGCGCGACAGACTCAAGAGGCTCATGAAAGGCTTAGTTGTGGGTGAAACAAAACCCAAGTCAGTAGATTTTGATTTATTTATTTATTACCTGTTGAATGAGTTCCTTATTTGTCTTTGATTCGCATGTTAAGGCATCTATTAATATGACTGTGTTCATTTATCTAGTTTAATCTTAGTTTTGACAAGATTTCAGCCAATGAAATTAGGCAGGTAGGTACATAAGATGAAATTTACGTAATAATGGATTACGATCGGTTTCTTCTTGATTTACCTTGGTAACTTCTAGTCAAGAGGCCTTCTGGACTATAAGTTACATAAATATGTAAATAAAAAAGGAACCAGTCGCAAGTCCAGAAGAGTGGATACTGTGTGGTTGTTCTGTCTGTAGGATCAGCTCAGTAAATAAATAACCCACATAACCCCTCTATGTATGCCACTGTTATTTTGAAATAACGCAGCCCTAATAGAGAGTTCGTAAGAGATCCCACGAGCGGTACGATGATTTGCATCTAAATTTCGTATTGTATTGGCTCGGACGAGCAAAGTGGAAGCTAACCTTGTCAAAGTTCGTGTCCCAATATTTTTCCTTATCGTGAAATTTGTGTCGTATCGCAAAATGACAGTTTTCATCATCCATGAATACTTCAATTCATTCAATCTCGGTTTATTGTCTGCCGAAGACCTCAGTATTGTTTTTAAAATGTATGCTGAGCATCAGATTGAAAGAAATGTGCCTTGTTATTGCTGTGAAAGGCAATTCTGTGGTACGATGCCACTGATACGAACTTTCCGTAGTATCTGTAGTGTCGTATCTTCACAAACTTTACGAAGTTTCTGTTAGAGGTAGAACGTCGTATCTCGATACAAAATTTCGTAACTGGTTGCTCAAGCGCAGATGCTGCTGCGATACTATAGGACAGTCCACGATGCGAAACTATGTGTCTTGAAAAACCCCCTACGAACTCTCTAATAATTGGTAACTCATATTCATTCAGACTCTACGAGGCTAGAAGGTTAGAGTCCTTGAGAATGAACTAGGTAATTTTCATCTTTAGAGAATACAATCTACCTATGACCAGTGATTGATTGATTGAATTTTTAATGGATTTATTACCTTAAATATTAGTTCCACACCGTAAGTATATGTTGAGCACCAAGCTCATCATAGCCGATCTCTAAAATTAGATTTATTTTCAGACCTGACGAAGCCATGACGATCACAGAATGCTTACAGCTTCAATATCACAAATCCCTGAGACACCATCTCATCCTTCTCTATCCACGTGATGTGATCTTAGTTGATTTACACATCAATCAAACCATCGGCATTATACCTTTCGAGAGAACAATGTCTCCTCTTGTTCAGGTACCTACAGTTCAGTTACCTACATTATCCTTTTCATATCTTGGAAAACTGTGTAACTAATTGGAAGGTTATTTACAGGTATATTCCAGTCGACAACGTGACGTTCTGTATTGCCTGCACGAATCTGGAAGTGTCAGCGTCAAAGTGAGGAGGAAGCACAATCTGGCAGTGACTCCTTCACCTTTGGACCCTAATATGGACATTTCGACCACAGGTATGGGAAAAATTTATTAATGTACAAAGTATTCAAACCTCGAGCCCTGAGGTTGGGGGACTCCGAAGTTTTACACTGTATAAACCCAGACTTATACAGTGCTCCCTTATGGTTTCTGGGGTGGGCACCCTCGTAGGATTTGGAAACGTGAACAAGTGTGGACGCGTGCGGAAGGCAACCCGAATGAGGGCGATCCCAAACCGACTTGTGTCGGTCCAGTTCAAAGATTGCAGACCTGCATCGAACAGTCTGCACGTGCCGATCACCAGTCGGGTCGCAGCCCTCAAACAGGAAGGGTGTTTTGTATTTTTCTAAATTTCATTTGGAGGCTGAAAGCTGACTGAGGGTGACTACTCTCACTGTCTGGACGCAATGCTGACCGGAAGAAGCCGAACAACCTCTTTCGGTATAGTGTGGACGCTGCTTGATGTAGTGTACGATTCACCTTTCCTTATCTGACGCTTTTATAACACAAGAGCTGCCAGGGCTTCCTAGTTCCATGAACTGTTGATATTAGCCTGACTTCTACAGTTAGCGTATGTTCCATGCTGTGCAGAGCCTGCTACAAAGGTTAGCAACCGCGTTTGCTCGCGTTATCACTTTCCTCATGGCACTTTGGGCAACCCAATCCCAACCATTGCCCAACCCCCAACCTGGAGGACCAGTTTAGAAAGTTTCCGTTACTATGACTGGCCCAGACTAGCCATTGTGAATTGCCTCATCAGGCTGCAGGAGGCTCCCCAGTTAGTCACCTCTTGCCTCAGAGATGGAGTCCCGCCATATGTATCTAATCCATCACCTGGCAGATGTGTCTTGGGAGAACAAAATCAGATGCTAATCCCCAAGTCATGTTGCATAAATAGGGAGTTGGAACCCAACTCGACCTACAAATCAGACTTTAATATATATTTAAAACGCTAACGTGCCTAACGAACGCTATAATCGCAATCCCTTATTTTTATTCTTAGTGCTCTCTAGTCAACTTGCTGCTCAAAGGATTGCTTAATATCAATCCAGTTTTATCGATCTTTTTCATTTCCATCTACAGATTTCGGTTCCTACTCTTCAGAAATGTTCGTCTGCTATGAACACAAATGCCAAAGTGAGATCATTCGACAAATGAAAAGCTCAAAAGTGCTAGGTGTGTCTGTTGACCCGATCAGAGAAAACCGTTTGGGTAAGTACCATTATAATATGAAGTTATACCGTTGAATGTGATATATTGTAATCTTTTAAAATAACATACATACATTTGCTTTTAGGATTATTTTTGAGTTCTGGGAAAATAGTATTTTTGGAGCTTGAGACAGCTAACAATATGACGCCCACAAGGTCTCTGAGCGACATTATTACCCCCAGCAATACTGTAAGTTGAGCAGTATACTGTAGAGCAATACTGAAAGTTGATTATGTTCTGTGAGTTGCACGTATGATTGTAATTATTGTTGACGAGTTGTAGCAACTTGGAGGGATTTTTAACAGCTTCTAAAGAGGTACCTATTCACACTACCAGTATCCTGAGGTAGGGATTGCAAAAAAAGGTCATCTTGTAAGAACCTGAAAATGTATGGCTTACTTATCTTATTAACTAATACATTTCATACAATTGATTGAAATATAAATTTGGTTTCTGATTTTGTATCGATAACCCACTTTCGGCAACCATGGCAGTTTCTCAAAAACAGAATGAAATTAAGAAAACCTGAATAAAGTTTATGTCGTTTAAAACTAAAATATCCCAAGGATAGGTCAAAAGGCATGGCATAACCAATAAGCACCAATATCCTCAATATCCAAACGTCCTGAACTGACGACAACCCGAAATGTGTGCAATTTTAAGTTCAATAGTGGTTTTCTGGCTTTGCAGGAACGTGATAACTTGCGGATTCTAACCTCGGCGATTCACCCAACCCTGAATGGTAACATCACCGTCATGAAGATGTGTCCGCCATTCACCACCAAAACCCAAAACCAGGCGGCATCTATCATTCCAGTCACTTGCGCTGTCGGCACAACATCTGGGTATTTGTATGTGTTCAACTTATCAGACGGAACTTTGAACAAAGAATTCGCTCTTCACACGTACCCTGTAAGGTTAGTGGAATTTTCAGTAGAAACAGTTATACAAGGTTTGTTCGCACTAGCAGTTTGAAACCAGTCCTGGATTGAACTACGTTCTGAAAAGGGATGGCTAGAACTATCCAGAACTGTGTCGGTGTGAACACTGTGAACGCGCTCGGCATCAAGAATGGAAAACCCGAACCAGAGTAACCTTCCTAAGATGGAAGAACACCGACCCTATCAGTTCTCAAAAAATCCAGAACGATAGAACCGTTCCGAACAGTCCCAGACTGTCTGTCCGAACAGCCCAGTTCCGATCCCGGATCAGTTCAGACGGTGTGCAAACTAAACGGGGCGTGGCCTGGATAGAACGATTCCGGACTGTCTGTGCGAACAAACCTACAGTTAAACTCATGACAGCACATTAAGATTGGTGGAATGAAAATAGACCGAAGCATTGCCTCACTGCAGCTCTAGTTATGTGGTCTCTGTAGTCAGGGGAGGGGATAACAACCATGAGCCTCAATCATAGTCTGCTCCTGTCCCTAAAGTAAAGCAAACAACCATTTCAGGCTGGATTTTCATCCGTCTGTGGCTCCAGGGGTCGCAGACGTCATCAGCTGTCCTCTAAAGGGAGGATCAAAATTTTTTTTTTTTTTTCCTCCTGCTCCTTTCTGAAACTATCGGTTCGAATGGGCAGTAATATAAGCAGAACGGGATTTTCACATTTATTTTGCTTGCTTTGTGTGTTGCCGAGTGGACACCCGTTGGTACATAACCAGATGTTAAACTACCTAGCTTGGAGAGCAAATTGGGGATTCATGTCTAATGTCCATTGCAGGAATGTGGAATGTCTTTTTGCAGAAGAGACTTGAAATCTTGCTGTTTTCACGAGCTTCATGCATTCAATCTCTTAGGATGCTTACAGATTGGAGCTGTGATAAAATTAAGAGAAGAGAGCAGAGAGAGGAGCGAAGAGAGCAGCGAGTTGGCCAATTCAGAGTGGAGCGAGAGTAAGTGCAGTTCAAATCCTTCTAGACGATTGATGGTTATTATTTCTTTGCGGAAAACAAGTCGTTGATAATGTGGTATTTACTTCGGGGGCGAAAAGTAGAAGGGATTCACGTAATTAATCAATCGCAACATGTACACAGGGAATTTCATCATTTGTACGATGAACTTCGAGAAGATTCCGACAGGTTTTATGAATATTTCTGATGGATATTACGACATTCGACTACTTGCTGGATAAAGTACAGCACAAATTGCTGAAGAGGTGGTCAAATTGCATTTTAAACCCAATTTTGCCTGTTGGGATCAGCGATAAGAACGACGAAAACCAACTGGCTTGATTTCTTCGCTCTTATCTTTGCTCGAGTTTGAGGCGCTGCCCCAATCTGCGCACCTTTATATGCGTTTGTTTTCTCCTCTCCCTTCCCTTGCTCTTAGCGCAGCTCCAGTCTGTAAGCACCCTTAGGTAGGTATGTTTATGTCTATATTATGTCTCTCTTATTCACATTCCAAATTATTTACCTGCTGATTTCAGAGGCTTGGAATGGGCTGGCTCGAGGAATATATTGACCTACGCTTTCGGAGAGGGCTCCAAAGTGAAAAACGAAATATTCGTCACTGACATTCGAACTGGTCAGTCCACTAGTCTTCGTACTGATCGGTCAACTGAAAGTCCAATCCAGATCCTTAAAGTGTCTCCTCTGAGGTACATAAAGATTTCAAGTTAATCTATGTGCGTAGGGTGGTCGTTCACCACCTATTTGAAGGCACCCATACAAACTATTTGTCGTACGTTTCATTCGTTTGTTTTGTTTTCAGTCACACAATAAATTGATACGTATTTTGTATACCTATATATTTCATTTATGGATCGTATCAGAATTTCGATTCCTTCTAAACACAGCATGGTGAAAGTTTGATCGCACACCGCTTGTCCACCCTTCCCCACCCTCACTTCCTCCAACAACGTTCAGTGTGACCGACCAAATTTGTAGATCCTCGTCATTGAAAAAATGGGATCTCTTAACTTTGATGTATAGCCAAGCTTTCACCAGTGCGCTCCTTAAAAGGTATTATTCTGGGAGATTTCTAATTTTTAGCGTGAATGATCGATGTTTTTCAGGCAATTCTTCGTCATCACCATGAAAGATGGCCCTTTTGAACTGTGGGACCTAAGAACCTTATCGTTACTTAGAACTATGGCTAAGAAGTTCCCTCACGTCATGGCTTTGGTAAGACCATCCATCCTTTTCTGTTTCTTAGGCTTAATTAACTACTGCCCAACTTTTGGACATGGATTTTTTTTTAAATTTTATTGCACCAAATTTACACTTATTAGCAATTTTGTTCTGAGTAACATAAATCTTATAATTATTTGAATTACAAATAAAACTAAGATACTTCATTTAGTCTCTTTTCTTATTCGAACATACACTTGCGGAATCGCTGATTTCACTCACTCCCCAACTCACAAATATCATTTACTGAACCAATTCGTGGGGCTTCCTTCTTTTGAGTCTACGTTGTAGGTCATCGACTTCAAGGAGACAGACAAGAAGAAGAAGAAGTCTTTTTATTTGCCAAAAAACGCATAATGCATAAGCAATTGTCAAGAGTACTACAACTAATAAATTAAAATTAAAAAAGGTATTTATAAATGCATGGTCTTTATATTTACAAAGTATTTTTCGACAGACAGCTTCCTCGTTGATGTGACCTTTTAGTCGCTGATGATGAGCAGTAGCTTGTTTCTTGATGACTTCATTTACAGGATCGAATTGCAGCTCAATGTGCAATCGGACATTTCTGGTGCACCGATATGCATCGACACAGCATCAGTACATTATTTTGAAACCGCTGTACGATATCTCGTATGATATCACGGTTACTTTTAGCAGTGCAGCCCCATAACTGCGATCCTTAAGTCCAGACTGGTTTGAGGACTTGATTGTACAGCGTGGCGTTAGCTGGTTCTGAATTTACATTTTTGAGCGTCGAACCATTAGCTAGTACATCTTTCTGAACTATGGTATGGTGGAACTGTCGTTATTTGGTCTGCCCTAAGTTCCAATTAGCAGTGAATTATTTGGGGTTTTGTGGGTTATTTATTTACTGAGCTGGACTGATAGGTAGAACAACCACACGATATCCACACTCTTCAGGACTTGTGAGATGGCTCCTTCTTGATTAACAGCGTTGCATCCAGGGTCATGCCCAGGTTTTGGCTTCTTTGGCAGTCGATTCTCCTGTTGGTGAAATCAACGTGACCCTATTTTGCCTCGTTCATTTTGATTCTCCACTTCGCTGTCCCGTTTTGCAGGCAGGAAATGGATCGGCGCAATTTGGATATTGATTCGTGGTTGTCATTACCAACAACCAAGATGGCAGTGTCATCAGCAAAATGTAGCTGCGGTATTTTCTTTTCTCTCAGGCAGATCGCTGGTGTATAATACAGACAAGAGCGGACCAAGTACGCTGCCTTGGGGAACTCCAGCTTGGATCTTCTTGGCTTCAGAGTAGGCGTCATCATGTTTGATTTGGAAGTATCTGTCAGTTAATGAAGACTCCAGCAGTTCCGCATATTGCGCTGCTAGCATTTTTCTGAGCTTGTAGTTTAGTCCTTCGTGCCACACCTTGTCGGATGCTTGTGTAACATCTAGGAAGATGGCTGAGCGAAATTTTCGTTCATGTAAATGCTTTCTCAATAATGCTCGTGGTCTGGTGCACTTGATCGATTTTCGGTTGCTTTTGGCGAAATCCAAACTGGCGAGCAGCTCCAGATTGCTATCTTCCACCATTTTCATTAGTCGTTCATGCAGAAGCTTTTCAAATAACTTGGAGAGTACTGGCAAGAGGGATATGGGTCGATACAACGTCAATTCTTCCACAGGCTTGCCTGGCTTTGGAATCATGATTACTTCTGCCAGTTTCCATAACTGCGGTACCTGTCGAAGCTTGATACCTCCATTGATAATTAGTGTGACTTTAACGAGAACCTTTTAGACATGAATATAGTCATCATGTGCTCATTCTTATCCAATCCAATCTTTCTATTGTATTCGATTTCATTCCATTCTTTCGTGAAAACAGATTTTCGATCATCAAATGTCATCAAGTATCTTTATATTTCAGGAATGGTCTCCTCTGCATGGCGTGAAAGTTGCTTCCAAAGCCCCTCGTCGGAAACAGTCGGATTCCTCAGACGGTTCAAGATCCGAATCTGGTAAATTGCACTATGATAAATATCCCAGATTTCAATAATCAATGTATCAATCTAAATATCGTCGTTTAAGCAGCAACATGCTATAACTCAGTTTTTCACCAAGAGGTCAATCTTTATTCAAATTTTCCCGCCCGATCAACTGGTGAAGCTAGTTTCGAGAAAAACCCGCTCGCTGCACCATTATTGACAGTTTTGCCAACATTATACAATTCAATTTGGTTATCAACAAGTGATAAGTCAGCTGTTCAACAGCACCTGACAACGGTAGATGGAAGAGGACTCACGGTTTCTGTAGTACTGGAGTTATCACAAATTGTCACCGACAGTTTTCTCGAATATTGGCCATTACCAGGACAAGATGTCTTTGCCAGTCATTTTAGAAATCTTGACAGACTCATGCTACTTTCTTCGATTATGTGCTGCACCAAAACTCTCAAGATATATACATCCTTGTGTACTTACTATCTATGTACCTGGAATAAAGGCACAGTATGACTTATTCACGCCCTGAGTGCTTTAGGTCCACATCAAGCAATCGTAATGTCTCCCAGCTCGCCATACCATCCTTTACTCACATTCTTTCTTTCTTGCCTACTTTCGGGCTGGTTAGATTGATAATTTTTCTATTTTTTTCTATCACTGGATCCTAGTTTTATTTGGCTGCTGGTCAATCATCAGTGGATTCATCTATCTCAACTGATAGATTTTCCTGATCGTTAACGGCCTTAACATATTTCTGGGAAAAAGTTGATATTTGAATTTTTTTTAGGATTCTCAACTTTGGTCCGGGAGCACTTGGTGTTTTCAGATTACGAAGGGCACATTTTCCACTTTTCCGTTGATGAAGACTGCCTCAAAGATGGAATCAAAATCCCTCCTGAGGTACGTTTTGTCAACTGCATTATTACTGGACACTGATGTCATAAGCATCTTCATGTTTAATCCTTGCTTCAATGTCGCTACTCAAATGCGTGAAGTATAGGTGTTTTCATCATTCATGTTCTGCTGTCTTCTTAACCTCGCTTTGGTCCTAAAAGGGATGCATTTTCTTTATACCTATTTGTGTGAATTTCTTAGTTTTTGCCAATGCATTATTCCTCTCGATTGTCCAGGCTGGAGTCAGTGCGGTCAACTCAATTGCGTTCAAGTCAAATAAAATCGTGAAAGCAGACACTGATGGCTACCTGAGCATGTGGGATCTCAAAGCGAAAATGGCGAAAAACACGTACACTAACCGCGGGTCATTGCGTTACATAAGGTTCGCTCCTGGGAAAACTAACCTGAAATTGGTCATTTTGTATGCTGACGGATTGGAACTGTTACTACTGAAGGTATGATAGTGTTACCTTTTATATGAGTGTCGAGTGAACGATTGAAAGGTGGGTTTGTTTACAACAGTAGTTGACAACATAGACACGACATAGAATTTATACTCTTGCAAACACAAGGCTGGAACTAGAGGCCTTGACTTAGGGCGGGATTTACCAACGGTACTCGAATTCCGAAGAAACCTTGAGATGGTTTTCAAGGACTCCTTAAGGCTGGACGTCCAGTGGACGGGAATTAGCGCGAAGGGGCAAAATTCGCCGTTCGCCTCTTCGCGCAAATTCGCGTCCACTGGACGTCCAGCCTAAGCCAAAACCGTATTCCTAATTTCGAGGACGCAATCTCAAGGTCTCCTTGAAATTCGAGGACCGTCTATAAATCCCGCCCTTAGGGGGCCTGGAGAATGTTTTTAGTGGAAGTTCCGATCTGTTCTTTTATGTTCACCCTTTTTATCATGAGACCCGTAAGTTATGATAGCATAAGTGGTCATCTAATTCCTGTTGAACAATTTGTTTAGCTCTGCTCGAATACGTAAAAATCATCTGAGTTTCATTTCTTAGGATGATTTTGAGAAGCTTGCCTCCCTCAAATGGAGCAGAGATTTCAGTAAGATTGTCGACGTTGATTGGGCCAACAAAGACAACGTTGTGATCGCCACTGAAGACGGTTGGGTTCGAATTCTCGACACGAAACTCACGAAATTTTCCTCTCCATTAGAGCAGTACAAATTTCGAGGTATGTACAAAACTGTTCTGAAAGAAATTGCCCAGAACGAGGGCCCGTAGGAGAGGAACTCATTTAAACAATGGGGAATTTGCATGGTTATTTCTTATTTCGTAATTTGAAACATCTTAATAAGGGCTTTACAAAAAGGTGCTTTATGAGCGGTATCTGACGATTGGAAGTTACCGAAAATGGTTCGTGTAATTTGAACCTAAATGACGACACACGCTCCCTTTCAACCCATTTTCTGGGCAAATCAGCGGTAATTTCAAGCTGAAAATTCGCACCAGGCGGTTTTGAATGGCACTGAATCAGATGCTGGGGTCTATAATGCATATCCATGCAAGTTTCCAATTCTAAATTTTTTTAAAAATCATAATAATAATAAAGGCGGCAGACGTGGTTTTTTCTTTCTCAAAGATATCACTGTTTAATTACGAAAAACGATGGTCACACCGTTTTATAAAGGAGGCAGAACAGCGTGTGGGAAATACTGCCAACGTCATCAGTCAACAGGTATTGTGATTGGTCCTTGAGTATAAAGCAAGGTTTACGTGGACGCCCAAAATGCGTTAAGTCCGCCAAACCCAAACGTATTGAATTTAATTGGCTGATCAGGTTGACGCTCTTTGAGAGAGATGGCTTTTGACTGCCACGATAAAAAAAAAAATCTTGATTTGTACGCGTTGTCTGTTCTTGTGTTAATGCTTTTTGTTATTTTGGACCCGTTTCACTATTATTTCTTCATTGAAGATTAGGAATCATTAGTAGATTAAGCATTTTTTCCATCCTTCCTGGTACGTTTCGTCAGTACAACGCTGACTTCTTCAGCCTACGTCGTTATAAAAATAACATTGTCTTCGGTTAAAATTGTCTCTTAATATATACGTAAATAGAGTATCTAAATAAAAACTTAGCATAGAGATTCCTACTTGTCTAACCTAATTTAACGAGGTTATTGAAACGACTGAGAACCGCCTCTTTTCCAACCTATGTCCAAGGTTCCTATTCCCTCTTGTAAAATGATTTGGAAATAGGAAATAATTTGTAGGAAAAGAAAAACACAAATCGTTCAAGTTCACAAACGTAAGTGATTTATTATAATACGAAACGTAACCCAATCCTGTTGGAACCAATCAAAATCATCCACGAGCTCCACCTTCATTCATGTGCCCGTGCTGGATGACACAGCAGATATTACCCCAGTCCATTATAGTATTAATGAAGCTCCCCCAATCATTCTCATAAGCCGGCAAATTATAGGTAGTAAACCACGGCATAGTCCTTATCTGTTAGTACTGTAAACAAGTTTTTAAATTATAATTAAGTAGGGGAGTGGTTGCATTTCTCATGTTATTGCTTTAATAGGTGACATTATATTACATGTTATATTTTTGTACTGACGAAACTTACCAGGAAGAATGGAATAAATGCTTAGCCTACGAATGACTCAACATCTTTAATGAACTCCCAGAAGGAAAAATGGTCCCTCCATACCATCACAAGTATCATATTATTTTCTTTCCCTCAATTTCTAACAAAACAAATTATCCCATTCTATCTAGATGTCAGTAAGCGTCATATTGAGTGGGTATTAAATAGAGAGTTCCTAGCAG
>JAEMON010000012.1:6485016-6501336 GCA_030264115.1 Lygus lineolaris
CAAAAATTCACTATTTTTCTCGAAAAATCAACGTTTTATCAAATCAAAATGAATCGGTAATTTATGTAGATGTAGTTTATTTAGTGCCGCAAGGTGGAAAACACGAAAAAAATCTTAAAATTAAAAAAAGGGGTTTTTAACGGGGTTAGAAGAAAATCGCTAAGAGACATTTTTTGTTGCAAATTAGTCGTAGAATCGATCCCTGAACTTTGTCGAGTCTTCGCTGATACACCCTGTATACCAGGGTGAAAAATACTATTTATAGGCTTACGATGCAAGGAATCCAGAAAGAGTGTGGAGGTGGGCATCAGGTTTGTCCTCAAGCACGAGGTGAGGTGACGTGGCGCCATCTCCTTTGTGCGTATAGGCGGCTGGAGGGGGAATGTTGAGGCAGGCCCCAGATGGCAGCATCACCGTGTCCGAAGGAGCGGAAGGTGGTGGTGGTGGGGGTAGGTTGACCAGAGGGGTCGAAGCTCCTGGGACAGCGGCCATGGCGTCTTGCAACAGACACCGGACGTCTTCTCCTGTGGCGACTTCCAGGGGGCACTGCCCCTCTTGGTTTTTCATCATCGGATCAGCTCCATGAGCCAACTGTAATGCATTTGGATTAGTATTAGAGACTGTGCATACGCCAAAAGTTAAAATGAACGAACCAACATAACTTACCACCGTATTGTTCGAATTTGCTGTAATTCTGCTGGTAGTTCAGGGTAAGGCCCTTGTTGGTGTCATATGAATTACATCGCATTTGTATCAGTATTAGAGACTGTGCATACGCCAAAAGTTGTAATGAACGTACCAATATAACTTACCACCGTATTGTTCGAATTTGCTGTTATTCTGTAATGCATTTGATATTGTGAACAAATTAATTCTATAAAGGCGATTACACCTGACATAACCCTTGGTTTGCTACATCCACCATAACAGTTCGAGGCAAAAAAAGCGTTTCATGATATACTGCCATATCAACCAATTCACTTTAAACATTTGGTTGACTCTGGTAGTGACTAGGGATGGAAGATCGAATCGAATTTTGAAGAGGGTCGTTCTTTTTGGTCCGATTAATCGATTTTTCAGTTCGATCCCAACTTGCCAGACAATCGCGCGAATCGATCTTTTAATGGACGATTTTCGATTCGATTCATATATTCATTCGCCTTATATACTTTAATTTTTGGGACATAATATTCAAATTACAAATTTTATTATATTACAAATTTTATTTTCTATGTAATTCTTGTTGCCAAAATATATTTTATTTTGTTTCAAAAGGCAATGTATCTTTATTGTACTTTATTTCAAGTTGTGACTGAGGAGCACATATTATTTGTGTCTACCGGTATGTAAATTTAACAATTTGTGTAGAAATATTACGAGCAAGAACAAAATTTGTTCATTTAATGTTATTTTAATGGAATAAAAAAATACCTCTCTACTTCCTTTTTGTTTGTTATTTACTACTCAGAAAAACCACTCATCCAACCACATTCATGACCAGAATGAGTAAAGAGAGGCATTTTGTTACAGCAAGCTTGAGCAAAACAGGAGAATCGGAAGATCACAAATATCTTTGGATTCACAAATATCGATTCTTTTGAGCCGATTTATCGGTCTTTTCAATTCAAAACTTTCAATAAATCGATTCCCAAAAATCGATTCTTTTCATTTCGATCTCCATCCCTAGTAGTGACTAATGAGGAACCAAAGCGTGCAAAACTAAATGGTCATCCATTATATAGCATACCAGGAGTGCCGAGAGTTGAGTCCTGCCTTTCTGGGCGGCCTCATGAAGCGGGGTGAATCCCCACTTATCCGTGGCGTTGACGACCGTATTGTACTTGATGAGGAGAGCTGCAATGTCAAGGTGACCGTACGAGGAAGCGTTGTGCAAAGGAATCAGACCTCCTTTGTCCTGAGCGTTGACGTCGGCTCCGTTTTCCAAAAGAAATTCTGCCACTTCGACGTTGTTGTAGCCCGCAGCGAGGTGTAGAGGAGTGGAATTACGTCCCTACAAGAGTTGAAGAATGAAAATAACACTATACTAATCAAAATTCAGTATCAAGATATCTTCAACTATTATAAAAAAGTAAATTAAAGGTGACTTGAACGCAGTTATCACAAGCAAATATCACTGAAAAGGATTTTGCAGGATGCCAGCGCATTCAGGGCAAATCAATCCCTTCTCAGGCCAATATTTACTTCTTTGGGGTTTACCACATACGTCAAGGACTTTTGACCCATGAGTTTCACAACAAATCACCAGAGTCAAGAAAAAGAAGTTACAGACACCAAAATTCAGCAGCTCGAGTCTCCATGGCAACACTGTATGGTCAACACTGGTGAAGTAGTCAGTCAAAGACGCTCACAACGTGAAACCTCCACAAAGGCTCAGCGCCAGCCAATCAGCTCAGAGTAATCTAGTTTCTGTTTCGACTTTCTCCCTATTGAATCCAGGTTTACAAGTTCTGGTTGCCACAAGAAACGATGGCCTTTGTGCTTCCTCTTTCAGTAAGGAGATCCGACAGGCAACTCTGAGTAGACGCCTGTGAGTCTTCTGCAGAGAACCACCCTGTTTTATGCAATGTGAATTTACCTGGGTGTCTCGACAGTTGATGTTTTCTGGAGTCACCAGTCGCTGAACCCGGGCCAAGTTGCCTCTCTTGGCTGCATCCAACAAAGCGGCGTTTCCTCTGAGCAAGTCTGCCACCTCCTGGTCGCCCTCTTTGACCAACTCAACCGCCATTGCGCCATCTCTATTCTTCTTTGTGGGGTCTGCTCCATGCTAGAACCGTATGGAAGAATAATCCATTAATACCATTGCGAGTTAAAATTCATTGAGTCGACATGTAAACTAGAATATCAGTAGTGCCACAGAAATACAAACGAAAAAAAAAAGCTGGTCGCATACTGACAGTGCTAAACGTAGGTATAAAATATTGAAGTCGTTCTCCATTCAATCACATTCTAGGCTTGATGGATCATAATGGTTGAAGAAATAAAGTTCATCAACAATCTCAACCAATATTACGACCGATTAGGTATTGTATAACGAGACTCCATCTTTGGGAATTCTAATCCATGCAGATTTCTCATTGATTGAGTAAGGAATAAATATGTTCATAATATTACCAGTAGTAGCAAACGGACGATGTCGTATTTGCCCTTGGCGGCAGCTTCGTGCAGTGGCGTGAATTTCCAAAGATCGGCGACATTCACGTTGGCACCGTGTTTGACTAACATTTCAGTCACTTCATAGTGTCCATAGGAGCAGGCGTTGTGAAGAGGAACTAGACCACTGAAATCAAAACCCCCATTGCGGATCGACAGGATCAGTTACACATAAATATCTGGTAGTAGAATGGTACAATATTTACAACAAGTACAAAGAACATAAAATAAACTGAGAGATCCAAGCAATGTAATGCAGGTGAACACTCATTGAATACTGCGTGACGTCAGAGAATGGTGTAACTGTGCGTTTATTTACAAGGTTTGTCAATTTCTTCCGAACTTTGAGCCTGATAGACCTTGTGCCAATCATGGAAGTAAATACTTCCATCACGAAAAGTTCTGGCCAGCCAGATTGTTCTGCACTCTATTGCTCAGCAGATTGATGACATCTTAAACCCTAAGACCCACCTATTTCATTGATTGATTATTAATTAACGACTGTACACTGCACCTTTCAACAAGTTTGATTGTGTTCTGAGCTCTATTAAACGGGTGCTTTCCGGGGAAAACATTGTTTGGGGTGCCCCATTACATCGTGTGGGGCACTCGAAGATGCTTCGACACGGAGTTATATCTTCATTATTTAATGAAGAGTTTAGAGGTTCTCTACCATCAATTCAGCTAGACGGAAAACTATTTTCCGTACATAGAAATAACTCACACTCTCAATACAAACTTTAGAGGGATCCACGATATTCGCTATGAAATATAACAATATGCCCAAGTCAGAAGAAATGGAAAGAAGTGAGGTTAGGTTTTACCCTTTGTCTTTAGAATGAACATCAGCACCGTGCGATAGCAAGTACTCAACAACTGCCACACGATTGTAGCCAGCGGCGAAGTGCAGAGGAGTGGAGTGCCTGAATTCAACAAAAAAACACAATTGAGTAAGGGACAGGGAATGGCAGTGCAAAGTACACGTTTCTGGTGAATAGTGGAACTGGCGCATTGGCAT
The DNA here is from genome assembly GCA_030264115.1 of Lygus lineolaris. Lineage (NCBI taxonomy): Eukaryota > Metazoa > Arthropoda > Insecta > Hemiptera > Miridae > Lygus > Lygus lineolaris. The sequence continues at coordinate 6,489,206 of JAEMON010000012.1, forward strand.
AGCTGGAGAAGATGAAGCAAATTTCACACCAATTTCAAATACACCACAAATGGGGGGTTGTGGAATGAACTTCAACGACCATTTTGAAGGTTGACCAACATAATATATTATGTTGAAGTTTAATGAAGAGGTCTGCTGCCCCAGAGAAAATTACGGATTGCTCCGACAGGTTAATAATATGAACCAGACCATCAGACGTCAGCCAATCAGCGTGTTTCATGCAAAGTCACCGGGGAGGGGGGGGGGGGGGTAAATACTCATCAGACATCAGATTTACATACCTCCCATCTAGGTCTCGGCAGTTGACTATGTGAGGATAGGACGTGAGTAAGCGCTGCACTTGATCCAGATCTCCTGACTTGGAGGCTTCGAGAAGCTTGTTCTCTAGATCCAGAATAGCAGGAGGTTCTGAAATGAAGCGAAAATCCTAAAATAGAGGGCTATCATAACAACTGAAGGCAAAAGGTTGAAAGGACCCAAAACAGAGACGAAAATAATCCTAGAGTAATCGTCTGAGAAGGGTTCTGTGTACACATTGGTACCAAAATGCCATAAATGATCCTTATCACCTTGCAATATTTTATGCACGTTTTCGCCTGCCACCTGGAGCGCTGTGTAACCTTGGAGGGACACGATTGTTGTATCGACGGAGTAAGATAGCAAGATTCGACAAGCCTGCACGTTGTCTTCTCTAGCGGCCCGATGAAGAGCTGGGGAAGAAGGTCAAGTCTTTATCAAGTACATTAATTTATAAAGTGAGCATCAGCCCCACGCTCGAACTAAACTATTCTAAACTAAAAATAACTACATACCGTGCCACACTAAAACTACCAAAATAAAGCATGGAAAAGATTAGAGGATGACAGGATATCTTACCTGTTTGGCCGAGAGCATCCAACGCGTTTACTTTGGATCCTAACCTCAGGATTGTGTCCATGACGTCGTGATGTCCGAGATCAGTAGCTATGTGAAGAGGAGTGAGCATTTCCTTGTTCTTTTCGTTGAGGTGAGCACCTTTTCGTACAAGAGATTCGATGATTTGTTTTCGTTTCGGATACGGTGAACCTGCAGCTGCATGCTGGAAACGAGGGGTCAGTCATAATACAGATACAAACATCAAGGCGTACATTCACATAAAAGCATAATTAAATCCTAAATGTTAGATGGTGAAATATTATAATATAGAACATCCATACCAGTGGGGTGTCCCCCGAGTAGGGGTGTTTAAAATTGACTATTTCAGAAGACAAGAACTTCTTCAATCTAGAGGGATCGGATTGACGGCATGCGTCAAGCACGTAATGTCCTTTGTACTCATCTGGAACAAACAGAATTAAATGTAAGTATAGAACGTACAAGACACGCTGAAAAACAATAAGTGGGCAACTTCGTTTCATTTCAGATAATTTAACAACACTATACGACTTTGTGGTGCCGGTGTACATTAATATTTAACAGAACAATTTGTAATTTCACTTCCAAAAATGCAAATGGATGCTGTGATAGTGTACTGGGAGAATCCAAATCCTGGAGGCTGAAAGTGCTGAGGTACGTAGTTTTGTAGTAACCCTGTTTCCCCAGATGTCCAATAGAGGAGGATTCTTACGGTAGGAAACACATCGAAGTGCTAAAGTAACAGAGGCCACCCTGCCACAGTCTGACCTATAGCTCTGCAGGGACAGAGGCCACAAGCTGACCTATAGCTCTGCAGGGACAGAGGCCACAAGCTGACCTATAGCTCTGCAGGAACAGAGGCCACAAGCTGACCTATAGCTCTGCAGGAACAGAGGCCACCCTGCCACATGCTGACCTATAGCTCTGCAGGAACAGAGGCCACCCTGCCACAGGCTGATCTATAGTTCTGCAGGAACAGAGGCCACCCTGCCACATGCTGATCAATAGTTTTCCATGAACGCCTTTTTCGAACATCAACTACTGCCCATGTGTTGCTAGCCGCAAGTTGGCTGCAGGAACAAACCAAATTTCTACCACCAATTATCAATGCAAAAGACAATTCTAGAGCAAAATTCGCCAACTTCCTCCCTCATAGGTATAGCCCATTGAAGTAATTATTAATCACATAGCTTTACATACATGCAAGTCTTTCTCTGAGATCCCGGGAACCAGCAGCATCAATGGCTGACTTGGAGTGGCAGTTGAGGAGTGTGGGGTCAGCACCGTGGCTCAGGAGAAGAGAACAGACCTCCAGCCTGGACTTTGAAGCGGCTTCGTGGAGCGGGGTGAACTGCCAAAGATCCATGGCGTTCACGTTTGCTCCGGCCTTGACGAGCATTTCAGTCACCTCGAAATGACCGTAGGAACATGCGTTGTGAAGAGGGACCAAACCGCTGCAAGTTTGGATGGTTAGTTAATATCTATTTCCTCAATATATACTCCCTACTTTTCCTATAGGTACTTTAAACGCACTGTTTGTTCGAAGTTTAATGGAGTACTTAACTATTCAATATCCGTTATAATTTCGGAGCAGGTTAAATACATATTAAAAACAGATAGTTAACAAAACTGGAGCACTTTTCAACTGCAATGCAGAAAATTGATAAAATATGAACAGCAGATTTCTCTAGGTAACCTTTGAGCAAAGAATCAAATGTAAAAAAGCTCATTACAACAGTAATACTGACAAATCAACAATAAAGTTCAAACATCAGGCCTTTGTGACAAAAAACGAAATGATTGTTCTACGTGGAATAAATTTTGATGCATAAATATGCATTTTACAATCAAGTTTACTAGCATGAAAAAAAGCTAATTTATCTCGTAGTCAAAGTCGATCTAGGATTAAGGTTAATATAGGGTGTTTCATTTTCTACGCCGAATTCAAATGTACAATAACTTTATTCAGAAAAACGTTTTTACCAAAGAAAAGTAGATACAATTGTAGCAAAAAGCCTGCAAATTAATTTTGAAAAACAACATCTGGCTTATGTCCATCACGAGCACAATGGCAAGCATCTAAGCGCTTCATCATCAGCTGTTCCTGCAATTTGAGATAATTGGGTGTTTTGATCACATCGTTTCGTTTTGTTACCATGGTGCGCCTAAGTATTGAGCAACGCGTCTTGGTAAAGAAAACTTTTTTCACTTCATTAGAATCAGAATGGCGAGAGTGCGGCAACTGTGCGTAAACTTAGGCCGATCAAGAGTCGAAGAGAGGTTCAAAACCAATCAACTTTTCGTCGATTGATGACTAAATTGGAAGAAACAGGTTCAGGTTCGTTAGAAGATGATCGTCCTAAGTTTACGCACAGTTGCCGTGGCACTCTCGCCATTCTAATGAAGTGAAAAAAAAAGCGTTCATTAGCAAGACGCGTTGTTCAATACTTAGGCGCACCATGGTAACAAAACGAAACGATGTGATCAAAACACCCAATTATCTCAAATTGCAGGGACAGCTGATGATAAAGCGCTTGAATGCTTGCCATAGTGCTCGTTATGGACGTATGGCAGATGTTGTTTTTCACAATTAATTTGCAGGCTTTTTGCTGCAATTGGATATATTTTTTTCGGTAAAAACGTTTTTATAAATAAAGTTACTGAACATTTGAATTCGGCGGAGAAAATGAAACACCCTATACAAACAGAACGTGAACACCAAGCTAGGACAAGGTAGATAGCTCACATCTACGATAGCTGGACTGAAAAATGGAGAGATACAACAACTTGTGTGAATATCACCACTTACCCCTTATCTTTGGCATGGACGTCAGCCCCATGCTGCAGAAGCAGCTGAACAACCCGGTTCCGGTTGTAGCCAGCAGCCAGGTGGAGGGGGGTTGAGCGCCGTCCATCGCTGGCGTGGCAATTGACATTGAGTGGAGTCAGGAGTGACAGGAGCTTCTCCTCATTGCCTGTCCGTGCGGCCTCGAGAAGCTCCTCCTTCCTGTACTCCCCCGTCAGGACGGCCCTCGTCCCACCGTCCGCCACCTCTAATGGAGTTTTCCCTTCTGAGTTGCGGATAGTTGCGTCGGCACCATGCTGCAGCAGAGCTGCACAAAAAACAAATTTGATGTAAAACAACCAGTAGCTTCCCCTTCTTTAAAATGTTAAGGCTGTATCACATGTACATTTTTCCAGTTTTTTTTTCAGCTTTATTTAATTTCAGACCATGAGTTTTATGAGTTATTGTTTGTTACTGATGATGACCTAACAACAGTCGAAATCGATTTAACTTTGTAACTCATTATTTTCGTGGAAATAGACAACGTTTTTCAATTTAACTCCGTTTTCTTTTTATTAGAGAGTTTTTGTTCTACACGTATGATCTTTACACGTATTACGGGTAGAGCCACCTTTAAAGCGAGCAACCACAGATGCTAACCTTTTTCACGGAATTTTTTTCGTCTTGACGAAATATTTTTCGTTGTGACGTGTAGAGAGAAACCTTAGAGTGACACTAACGAAATGGGTTTCCACAACTTCGTCGCGAGTGATTTAGTTCGTATCAGAACATGAAGTAGAAGAAGGGGATTTTTCAGCTTTTTGCCATGGCCAACTTCTCCACCTCGACTCAATAGTACGGTATGCATCCTGGTGAAGCATTTTTAAGCCAACTGGCAGATTTAGAACACGTTCCAATTTCTCTCACTCTATTTTGTGGAAAAATCTAAAAGATAACCCTTGGACACTCAAATTTGACAGGGACTTAAAGTTCCAAAGATTTCAGCTTTTATTCCTCTCCATCTTCACGCTATTATCCTTCTTCAGTTGATAGTTTCGAGCCCGAAAAGTGGAAAAAGCCAAGAAAAGGCTACTTCAATCAACTTTCCAAACTTATTCTTATCACTGGGATTTTTTAAAATGCAGGACCACATTTTTGTGAATAATTTGTGAACACCTTACAGGCAACCCGAACTCTTTGCTGATTCCGTACAATTATACACATTCACACTTTTTTCCGCATTGAAGAAAATGACCCAGTAAATAATATGTACATATGTAGTAAACATGTGACAAAAACGAAGCTCTGATGCGGAAAAAAGTGCTGGCAAAGCAACCAACATTCGCCAAGTTTTAGCTCAAAAATCTAATCTATCCTACGAGTACATCAATAATCGATGGAAATGTGCTGTTCGGAGTACATACTGCTGTTCATTTCCTAGAATGTTGTTCCCTGAGTACATACTGCAAATTATGACAACGGTTTTTAATTTTTGATTATAGATCAATCAACGAGTAGGAACCCACCTGAAATTATCCGAAGATCCGACCTACATTCAACAAAATTATGTAACTAAGGAAGCTTATCAAAGTAAACATTAAACTCGATTCGATGAAACCAACTACCTAAATCATTTTTGAATTTGATCAGCTGGACTTTGTACGGGAATTTGGTCTACTCGGGATATTCGTGATTCACTTTCGTGTTTCTGATATTTTTTCCGTTCAACCCTACAGGGAGCGAACGGTTGGTCCTACAGTGGTCCGGAAAATCTCATTTGACGATTAAAATTGTAATTTATTTGAAATCGATGGAAAAACGATACCTCCCTATTTGAAGTTTTTAAAACTTCATCCCCTAATTTCGACCCCTTAGTGAAGACTGACGGTAACGGCAAGCTTGGGAGAACAACTAGACCCCAAATGGAGCACATATGCCAAATTTAATTAATTTTGGTTAAATTCAATTAATTTTGGTCTTTTCAAATCCGATTTTTGGATTCTACGCATCTTGAAACATATAAAAATGTCAAATTTTGAGGAGGTAGGGGTGTCAAACAACTTTTTTCAATCCCAATTGTTGATGGTTTACCATTGAATAATAAACCAAAATGAGCTGTTGTGAGAGTGTAGGTAACTACGTAGGACCATATTGATGACCTTGTATTTTTTGTGTGTTCCAACGACAGTGCCTTACTGCCACAACTGCGTAATACTATTGGTACAGCTACACCTGAACGAAACTGTATTGCTACTGAACAACAACACTAAGCATCTATAACTGTGCATATATAATCGTACAACTTTACAATACGAACACGAACTGCTGTAACAGCGTATTGATGTTCCAGCTATGATTCTACTTCCTGAGGAACGCTCAACTTTGCAGACTCGAACGAGTGGATGGATTTTCTCAGCTTGGTTGGCCTCTTGTAAATGCCGACAATGGGTTTTTCTTGGTTTATTTATTGTAGATGAGATGAGATGAAGTCCTGATCTTGAAGTTTTTCCGACTCGTTGAAGTTGAAGGTTCGGAGAAAGGACCTGCTTCGCAGCAGGCCCAATGATGATTGTTTTGGGAGTTCAGCAGGCAAAGGGTGAGGGGAGTGAAAGGGGGGTGAATGCTCGTGAAGGGAGGGGTTAAGGAGTTGGATTGTGGGATGATACGTGTTATAGTTAAGGTTGGATTTTTGTTTTCAAAATTTTATCATGCTGGTTTCTACAAACTCAAATAGCTTTCTAACAAAGCTTATTTGTAGGTTTTGGGTTATATTAATTTGTATTGGTCCAATTATGTTGCAGTCATTCTTAAATTGCCAACGAGCAGCGTCGAATTCGGAGCAATAATTTATTGTTGAGGATGTGATCCATACCAGCAACTTCGTCGACATTTTGGCAGTCTGGGCAATATGGAGAATTGGGATTTTTCATGACTTATTTGAAAAATGTAGTGTTATCGTGGCCAAGGAGTGTTCTGTTGATGGTAGTGTGAAATTTGGCAGTACCAGAAATTCCTGAGTACCATGGAGGATTGTTAGGGTACGGAATTATATTTTTGGTCCAAAATCCGAAATTTAGAGTTTTAAGATCATGTTCTTCTCTCCATTTGACCAGGTTTTTCGTTTTTAAGAATTTCATGTGGTCGGAGGGAGGAGTGTTGCTATGTAGCCCGACAGTGGCAGCAAGTGTTGCTTGAAGTGAAGCTGTCCAGCCTGCTATCATGTTTGGAGTTAAGTGAACATGAGTGATATTGGCATGATTGGACAAAGAGTGATATTGGGATGATTGAGTAAGCTCATGGGAGTTTTGTGGAACAATTTTATGTTGTTAGCTGTGACAATGAACTTACCGATACAAACGTCGATTTTCCCCTTAATGGCTGCTTCATGAAGAGGAGTGTAATTCCAATTGTCTCTAGTATTGGGGTTGGCTCCAGCCTCCAACAACAATCTCACGACGTCCGCGTGACCGAAAGAACAAGCGTTGTGCAATGGGTGCAGTCCTCCGTCGTCCCTGGCGAGTATCGATGCGCCAGCATCTAAAAGGAATTCCACTATGTCTTTCCTTCCGTATCCTTCATAGATGAATCAAAATATATGAAAAAGAGAAACAAAAAGAAACAGAAATAGAGAGAAAGTAAATAAAAACTGCACAAAATCATGCGAGAAACTGAAGAAAAAAACGAAACCCATTTCACGTAATCAATCGAGTGTGAAAACCTTTTACCTGCAGCGAAATGTAGTGGAGTGGATTTCCTTCCAGCTGTGTCTCTCGCATTCACGGTTTGAGGATTTATAAGTTTTTTCACTTTACTGATATCACCGATTTTGCAGGCTTCAAAAAGCTCGCGCAAAGGATCGGAAATCAAACTCGTCGAAAGGGTTTCTGTTGAGACGGAATAAGTGGGTCTTCGACTCGCCATTTTCGACCATAATGCTCCGGTTTTCGCATCACTCTGAAGTTCCGAGGGGGAAATTCACGTATTCGTCACATCCAAAGCCTGGAAACTGATAAACACACACGGAAAAACTTCCAAAATTGGTCTCTTGACAGATTTACAGCGGAATATAAATATGAGCAGAATGAAGTCGCTAGTTGAATACAACACCCAACGTCGGGGAGGGGGGACACCTGTACTGTATACTAATGAGGATGAAAACATTGTCCAGCTTCCACGACCTCGACCCCCTTCACCACCCGCAGGGCGATTACGTAAAAAATAATAATAACGCAATTCATGTGACCTACCTACCTATTTAATATCCAATTTCCGAAAAAAATTTATTTTAGTCAAAAATCCCACTTACCTACCAAAAATCCACTTCCACAAGAGTTGAAACTTGAGGGATACTCGCCATACAAGATAGCCTAATATAAATATAATCAATCGTATTTTTGAAACACAAATCCTATAAAATACATATTTTGGTATTCAAGCATTGTTAGGAAGAAATTCAAAATTCAAATGATTCAAAATTCAAAAACGAAAAACAATTTACCCAGGCGTAGCACAGAGTTAAACGGAGACAAGGGAAACAAGGAAAATCAGATGAGTATTTTTTTCGCATAGAGAAGGAATGTAGTGGTTATTCCTCCATGTTTTAGGGATGGGATAATGAAAGAAAATTATCGATACCAATTTGTGAGTGGCATTCCTTGACGGCCACTAAGAAGAGTGAAGAAGAAGAAGAACCTCCAGTTGTTTTGTTATTGTTTGGGTTTCCAGTTTCCAGTTCGAATCCAGTTGTCTTTGTCTTGTCTCCGTTTCTCTACTCTATTCTATTCTCTGTGGTTTCGCAGTTTCGATCGATGGGTTTCGGATTTGGATCCATGGAATTTGAGCAAAATTAGCAAAAGTCCTCAGGAAAATTCATCTACCTAGGTATCTATAAATCTGGTTTGACCACGGTCAGAGGAAGAGGAGACGGACAGACAAACATACTGGTTAGATGACTCATTTAGGCCATCCTGCTGTAAGTATTCTCAAGCTTCCCTTGACTATAATATTTTTATACTATAATAATGCAGGTACTTAATCTAAAAAATCATGGTCTTTCCTCTCAAACGTTACATTTTTTTATTAGGGCATTAATCGACATGATTGTCGTTTTACTGCAAATAGGTTTTTCTAAAAAGAAAGATGTGTTTTGATGTCCGTAATTTCAACCTCAAGACGATCGATCTCTGAAGTTGTCTCCGCTACTCTATGATCGATCTCAATGTGAACCTACCTAAGTAAATCAGTATCCAGTTCTGTGATACCTACTGTAATCGAAAACCATTAAAAAAATCTATGTCGATGAGAGAACAAGAATTAATTGATGGCACGATTTGATGTTATTCCCTGTCCTCTCAGGGTTTCAGTACATAGATTATTGAAACCCAAGTTCCGAATAATAGATGTTCTTCGTGTGAAGTTGCAGGAAATGCTGCTGATGGGATGCAGCAAAGAAGTCACCGTGCTCCAAGCGTTTCAAACTTATTTGGAACTCTGTGAATGTGAGTACCTATCAGTAAACCAGGTACTTGGGTATAGGTTCTGATCCCCTGCAAAACCAATCCAATTTTGAGCCAACATTCCAATTATATCAAAGGTATGATGAGATGCTGGAAGGGCAGCAATTATCCTGCATTCTCAGAGGACAAAAATTGTCATGAAACCAAAAAGCCGTCTGAATCTGTTAAATTTGCCAATTATTCAAGAATGTTATTTATTTTTCGTCATTGTGCAATAAGTAGGTAAGGTACCTGCCTAATAATAATGTTAGTAGGACTTACCTACTAACATTATTATTAGGCAGGTAGGTACAAGTACCTACCTAGTAATAATAATAATTTTGCTCAATGCATTTATTTTTCCCTCAAGATTACGTGTTGAAGGACGTGGCTTACGAATTCTGCGCAGAATTGGACCTGATATATTTGACAGCTCGAGAAGAAGGAGAGAGCGAAGTATACATTCCTGTTTACGTCAAAGAAAGCATACAACCCGAGTGGCTAGAAAAGGTTCAGAAAAACATTTGTTCTCAGCGAAAAACCAAAAAGTAAGTGGATTGGTAAATTTGATTGATTGATAAGAACGTTCTAATGAGCTGAAATTGGTCTTAAACTCTTCATTACAATGTATCTTTATTGAAAATCTATCATAAAGTCAGTGCTGAGAAAAACAAATGTCGACAGGTCATTCACCATCATGAAAGGCAGTTTTTTCGACGGCGATACCTCAATTTTTGCAGCACTGACTGGCCAATTAGGCAGCCATTCGTCAGCGCACAAGAAACCCACTTCCACCCCAAAAGTTTCCAAAAGAACCATTATTTTGATCATGATATTATTAGGATGTGTTAAAATTGTAATACTCCCAAATTTTGAAAACCCTGCTATTTGCAAGAATAAATTATGGAACGTGATCAAAATCTTGGATATTGATTCTTTTGCATCCATACTTTCATCATTTGGAAGACAACTTTATATATACCTATTTCGTGTCATAGATACTGAATGATCTTATTCTGAACTTTTCTGAAGCACCTTTTCTGAGCTAATTTGATATTGCTTATTCTATATTGGAATAGATATAGATCCCTTGCAAAACTAGGACCTTTGCAAAATTGTAACATTACACATTAACCATGTAGAAATCCACTGCAAATACTGCATATGCAAGCCTGCACGACTGTTGGTCATGCAAGACACTTCCAGTATGACCTCACCCCTGAGAACCACTGAAAAGTAGCGCTTCTTTTTCATTCATTCCCAGCTGAGCTTCCCTCAGGTCCATTCATAATTCGATTAAAATCTTGGAGTGGGTATCATTCGGGAACTGACAGTGGACCTATGGATGGATATTGAATTGTATCCATGCTTATAGATGGATATTGTATTGTATCCATGCTTATAGATGGATATTGTATCCATGCTTATAGATGGATATTGTATCCATGCTCCTCTTCATCAGCTTCCTAATATTATTCAAACCCTACCCTTGACCCTTCGCCACTATTACAAACTTACTGTCCTGCTGCATCTGAATGGCAGGGCTATGCATTCCCACTTCCAGACCAGAAGACAGGTCACTAGGTGCTAGCCTTTTCACATGGCTTTTTGCTCAAACTTAGCTCTAGGTAGGTAACCAAAATTCCACCTGCGTAGGTAGGTACCTACTTACTCAATAAATAACTTATAAATAGTTTTTTTTTACAGGTTCAACCTTGTCATCAGGGACTCAGACACAACCCATGTCATATTTCGTATCACAGATGGTCTTGTGCCGCCTCTTTCCCCAGACGACGTTAGAGTCAAGAAGAAGGATGAAGAAGAAAAAGAAGTGATGTCAAGTGAACTGAAGAAGATGCTTCCTGAACTCTATGAAAGGGCTCTGTGTCAAAGAACTGAGAGCTGATTTCACATGTCTTGTGTGGTTGGATCGTAAATATTTGGACTTTAAAATGTATGCTTCGCAGAGTCAGTTACACAAACTCAGTGATGTAGCCAAGCTTTTTTCTAATATTATTCTCGTCGTTCTCGTATCTTATATAAAAATAAACTTTTCTCGTTACCTTCCATGTGGAAAGATACAGATTGATTTAAAAGTGCATTTTGTCCACTTATACATATAAATTAAATTAATGAAAATTGTAACGGGCTGCACTCTCTTTTGTGACATAGTTACCCAGACCCGCTGAAGAGCGCAGCACCTGACAGGCAGGCAAGAGTCAACCCACCGAGGACAGGGGTCACGAAACAGACAACGAGCCTCTTGCTACATCTGTTTGCTATTGTGTCAAAATTGTAAACAGATGCGTTGGAGGCTCTTGGTGGAAAAATTCCGGGGACACAGACCCAAAAAGGGGACACTTGGATTCAGAACAGCTGACGGGACAGCCATTCTTAAGGATTTAACGTGTTTCCACATTGTTTTTGTCCTCCTATTTTCACATTTCCTTAATCTGCCACTATCTAGTACTCGATTGGTGCCATAAAAATACAAAAAACTCGGGAATTAAGCAATAATATTTGTGTGACAAATAATCTGGCCAATAACTAGCAAAAATTGATTTTTTCCAGTTATGGGAAAAAATTGAAATACCACTTATTTGATAAAAACTACTAGTGAATCGCGATGTTGGAATACTAAGCTTCTTAAAAAATCCAAGACAACAGGGATTTTGTTGAAAAATTCACATTTCCAACAGGATCAAGCAGCATCAAAAATCCGTAACCGACCAATAACTGGTGCTTTTACCTATCACAGAATACACAAGAGAAGGAGACAAGTAAAAAAAGGCGGGTTAGATCACCATAATCTTTGGACATTATTAACCATGCTGTCTATTGGGTCATTCCCGAATTATTTTGCGGGAACTTCAAATACTTTCAGTAGATAAATATGTATTATAATTATACATACCTATTTGACAAGAAACACAGTACGAATATCCCTTCTCATGGTA
>JAEMON010000012.1:6505108-6518759 GCA_030264115.1 Lygus lineolaris
TCTGCGATTGGTTATTTTGCATTCGGATCTGTTAGAGGTTTTCCGGCTTCTCTTTCATGATCCAAACGAATCATTCGAATGAAACGAGCTTCATTCGTGTAACTTAGTAAGATCTTTGAGAAATCATGTTATATTTTTCTTATCTATTCTTGAATTTTCAATTCTAACATCAGTATTAACTTATTAAATTTGGGTGTTTTTGTTTTTTCAATATAATCCTATATCACGTTACTAATTTTATAAGTAGGAAGTGGTTTTTTCAATTTTATTTTTTCCAATCGGCTACTTAAATAATAATTTGGTAAGTACCTAATCTAAATAAATCATGTTTTCAACTGGCTGATAATAATACTTAATAATAATCCATCCATCTACATACCTACCTATTTGGTCATTCACATTTTGAAGGTAAAATATGGGTATTAGGTAATACTTAACTAAATGGAAAACGAAGCTCGAAAATACCTAAACTTTATTTTGAACAAAATTGAAAAGTTTTTTTTTGCACAAACTGCACGTAACTGAATGAATTTTTCCGCTCTTGTCGGTGTCCTTACTGAAGAAGCCCCACACCAAACTTTTCTGCGCGCCTGGTCTCATCTCACGAAATAAACATAAAATAAAGAAACATAAACAGCGAAGATTGGAACATTTTATTCGGTTAACTGAACTGACCAAGCGGTAACTGATAAGGGAGATAAGATAAGAAATAACTGTTAAAAAAGTGAAGAAATACCTGCTCCGGTTCATTCAACAACTAGTTTCTTTCATCCGAATGCAGTTCAAAATTGCGGTGGTTTTCCCTCCACATTTAAATGAAATCATTCGAATGATCATTCGGTTATCAGAATCATTCGTTTCGCCCATCACTAGTTCCGGCACTATCGTCCAACTTTTCAGATGCCAGCGTCCCAACGTCTTCTTGACTATCGCTCATTCTTTTTCAACTTGCAAGTGTGATATTTATGACCTTAAGAGGGGCATTGGGAGAGGAAGAGGACAGGGGCCCCCTGATGATCCCGCATAACCGCTGCAAAAATTCAACCCTGTTTCAAATGAAGATTTTAATCAGCTAGATGTGTACACTTCATGTGGTGTTGTGATCCTCCGTGTCTCAATGTTTGCAGATTGAGCGTTCCAGATAACACGCCTTTCACTGCTGTGGTGAAATTTGCGGCTGAAGAATTCAAAGTCCCTCCAGCCACCTCCGCCATTATCACCAATGAAGGAATTGGCATCAACCCCTCGCAAAATGCTGGTAATTTGCTCATACTTGGGCACCTCGTAAGAGTACCTCTGTATAGTTGTAGGTACTTCTCTATCATGATTTGGATCTATTCCATTTTTATAGGTAATGCAATGTTTTTTACGTGAACTCAAATTTTATGCCTTAGGTAGGTGCCTAGTACATAGGTACCTACCTAATTTTATTATTAATTCATATCGTACGTGAAATGGTTAATGGCATTTCATGTATTTTCAGGTTCAGTTTTCCTGAAACATGGTTCGGAATTGCGGCTGATTCCCCGTGACAAAGTCGGTTGTCGGGAAACCCAATGAACATCAAATTTTTTTTTTTAATATTCATAATTTTATTGGTGCAATACCTATGTTATTGAAATCGTATCCAATCCACATTGTTTATAAATTACATTATTGGCTACCTATGTAACAATGTAGGTAAGTACCTACCATCTGTTCCCTGCAACATTCACCCCTCCAAACTTATCTGCATGCACGATTCATGGTTAAATGGATGGTCCTCCTCAAATCAATTTCTTCAACATGCATCAGAACAAATCTGGTTGGTAGGTATCTACCAAAAAACATCAATTTGGGTAGATAATTTCAGTGGGTCGGAATTATGCATTTTCGACCTCAAGTTCGGATCCAGTAATGCAATAAAAAATGCAAGCTTGGTATAGAAATCATAGTCCATCTTTTTTGAATTTTACATCGCAATAAATCATGTTGAAAGACAATATTTACTACACTTTGGAAAACAAAGCACTCAAGGTGTATTGTTCGACAGGTAAGCCAATGAAAGGAGCTTGTCATAGAATGAGCAAACAGCGAGGAGATTAGAGATGGGATTTTCGTTTCCTCCTTCTACCTTCCAACACCAATCAATGCCGTAGTTGATGTTTTTGTGAAAGTCGTAGGTCGCAATAACTGTGGGGGTTGGCAGCCCTGAGTCGACAACCACAGAACCTCCATACATGCATGGACATGCAATAAGCCTGCAGTCAAATGGGTCGTGCTTGATCCTCCACACCCCTCCAGGTGCAACAATATCGGCTTGGGGTCGTTTCATAGTTCTGGTGTCCCAAAATAGGATTCTTTCATCATAACTGGAAAGATTATAGACGTAAAAATGAAAATAATGATTATTTACTTATCGGTAAATACGTAGGGATCCAGAGTAATCAATAAAAATGGGTTGTTACTTTACAATTTCATGTTCGTGTTAAATAGTTAGTCGAATACAAGAGAAAAATTCATTGGTTTATGATCTAGGTTAGGCATGTTGCCGTGTTCAAATAAATAGTTCTCTTTGATTATTATTGGTAAAATGTTTTACCTTCCAGTTAAAAGGGAGTGTTCCTGAAGCCAATTGGATTGTATGCTGGTCACTCCTGCAGTGTGTTCGTTTGAAGTTCTCACGGCAGTCTTCAAATCAACTCTTGTATCATGAACTTTCAGCTTGCAGTCATCCCCACCTTGTAGGTATTGAAAGTTATGTTGGTCAAGAAACCAGAAGAAGTTGGGTTTTGTAGTACCTACCTACCTACTTCATCATCTTATGTCGTGCCGACTGCTCCGTCCAAGTTAGGGTAGAAAATTCAAGGTTTGTTCCAACTGAAAATGTGCAAGTTGCACAATGTACGTTTATGTTTGAATAGATAAGGTCAGTTTCAAGGTCAAAGTGTGCAAATTGAACATAAATTAATAGAATCCACCTCCGCCCGCCGCTTTCCACCCTTCACTTTTTGAACCAAAAGTAGGAAGGTTTCCCTGTGATCAGTTTTCCCAGGTTCACCCATCCTCCATCGCTTGGGCGAAAACACACATATGCACAGTCAGTTGGAACAGAATTCAAGTTCCTATCAGTTGCACACAATACCGAATAGAACAGAAACATTTTGGACATGAACGCACATTGTGGGCAGAGGGTTCTGCGCAGCCAAAATGTGATTTTACGTTCAAACTGCACAGTCAGTTGGTACAAACCTTCAGACAAATGCGATCAATAAGAAAGGGATAATTAGTTTCAAACTTCATTAACGCTTTTGGAGAACTTCCTTTCCTGAGGGAGGCAGAGGTAGGCACCTACCACAGAGATACACTTAAAATTTGTCCATGAATAAAACTATGAGAGAATCTGAGACACCTCAGGCTTTGAAGAAAAGTTTGAATTGCCAGTTGGGTAGGTACCTACCTAAATTATTACGAATTTAACTGATCTGCTTTCAACACTACCCAACGACTCAACTTGGAGACTACTTGAAACGTCAAATCATAAAGACTGCATTAACCTAACCCAGAAGGAAGTAACTGATACTAGGTAACATGCATCAAACCACGTAACCTACCTACAAACCTTATCTCACCGGTCCTTGATAGTGGAGGTGGAGGTATGGTATTGATTTTAAACCAGATTTCTTTATGGTACTACGTACCTGAATAGAAAACACTCGTGTTGAAATAGTCATACGCGGCAATCCAGGCCTCAAACTCATGGGCTTTTCTTGAGGATGCGAGGGTGAGCTTGTTCTGTGCGATCGAGACGACATGCACTGAACCACCAGAGTCGCTTGCTACGATGGAGCAACCGTCGTCTGCTGGGCTCAGGGTATTAGACCAGTCAAGAGACAGCAGCAAGCTGTTACTATCCCCGGAAAGATCTAGACAGCTCAACTCCACTAGTATACTGTTTTCAGCTGAGGAATTACGAATAGTGAGAATTTCCCTTAATTTGAACGTTTGACCCACAATCAAAAGCATTGATAATTCCAAACTAAAATAGCAATTTAAAATCCATTCAGTTGATATAACATACAATCATATTTGAAGAGTGTGAGTTTACAGACAGCATCCACTGTTGCAAAACAAACGTTGCCAGCAATCCTGTGCCTGGACCATTTACAGTCCAAAATTCCTGGAGTTTCTGTCTTAGAAACTTCATTTAAAGACAGATCTTGTTGCAACTCAAAGAGGTAGATATAGCCACGACGGTGCTGTTCTAGTTTGTCTTGACTAACTTGTTCTAGAACACATCCCAGAGAGAGACATCATAAGAATAACGAGTTGTAGAATCCTTGATAATAAATAATGTCTAAAGGCCTGATCAGACAGGATGCATTATAATGCGACGATAGGCGTTCCTGTACCGTTGCGTAAAGGTGATACGGTTGTATGATGCAACATTGCATCATCCCTGCCACACACGGCATTAAGACTTAGCGATACTTACAGTAACACGACGTCAGCCGTAGGAATTGTACAAAATCACAAAATAACACGAGCTGAGGGCGTTACCACTCAGTTCTTTTCCTTTTTATTTTGAGATGATTGAGGAAACTGAGGCTCTCATTCAAGAAGTGCGGAAGATAACGTGTGATATAACGCAGTCTATGTGACGTAGCTATATCGCTGAGCGTCATTAACTATCACATAGCGTCATTAATTATAACGCATCCTGTGTGACCCGGCCTTTAGATCATCCACGAATTTTGAAACTTGGAGCAACGTCTAGGTACCTTCGTCTTCGACAAGTTCATAAGTGGCACACGCTAGAAGATTCTCAAGACCTGGAATCGGGCACCATTCGACAGCATCTGCGTTCAACTCAGTATTCAGACTTGTCAACCTGACAATTTCAGGCATCCTGCAGCTGCAAAATAAATGAATTTGCCCTCTAATAAATTAGCTCAACGCCTCTAAAAAGGAAGAAAGCTGAAATCCCACGTGGATGAGTCTTTGCACTAAAGGGGTAAATTTGGGAACAAAGCATACTCCCTCAGAGCCAAAGTCCGTCCCTCCTACTTCCATCAGTCAAAATAAGTTTATTAGCAATTCACAATCGTGTGTTTGTTATTTTTCTGAACAATCCTCAAGTCTTTGTGGGGAGCGAATGCCATAGCGACAGCTATGCATGTGGGCACTTCCTACTAGACTGTAAATGGCCTCTGTCAACGTAACCCATCCGATGAAGTTTTTTGGACAAAATGAGTTAGACTTCCTAGTCTATGTAAAATTTCTCGACGAATCGACTGGTGATCTTTTTTTTTTTTTTTCGGTTGCCATCCATGAAATGCCCCGAAAACGCAAATGAACAGCACTACGTAGGCTCTTATCAAGAGCCTCTTTCAACAGACCCCATGAAGGGCATTTTGTATGTAAAACTGTCCCAAACAAGTAGGTATTCACTTGAAGGTTCATGGAACGATGCTGAGAATCTTAATACCTACTGACGTTACTAACGATCTAGAGTAGTAGTATTCTTTGTTTCTACTGTTATTTGCCTTGGAAGTTGTACCATTAGTAGATAGGTACGTACAAAAATTTTAGCAATTCATGTCCTATGAATGTCAAACGTTTCACTCACAAATCGTATTAAACACAGGTGGCTGTACAGGCTAGGCACTGCCCTGTATATAAATGAATTTATATATATTTTTACCTATCAAAATTCGGTACCTAAGTAGGTTGTTGTTTATTTAAAATTCAATTTTTTTTTACAAAAATAGTGGAATTTTTAATGGGTGCATGAAAAAAATGAAATTATAACGGTGGGGTCATTCAAGAATTTAAAAACTGCTTAGTTCAACATTTTAATCATTGAAAATGTAAAGGCCACAGACAAAACCAAGTTGCAAAGAAAGAATAAGAGTTTTGTATAAAAATTATGTGTATAACAAGGCGGTCTCATTCGATTCTAAATATTGGAAACTATTTAAAATGGCAAAAAACCCATAGTGCTGCAAGTAGAACCATTTGAAAAACGTTAGGAAAAATGTTGTCTTAGTGCTTGATTCCAAAAGTTTATTATTGAAAATAAAGACCAAAAGTACAACAAGGCAAATGAAAGGAAGCTCCTGAGTTATTAAAATGAGTCACTTTATTCATTTACATAAATATCAACACTAGACATCCACAACTCATCTTTCAACCCACTAAATACTTCTAAATGCCAACAGCTGCTTAAAACTCTACACATTTGTTTGATGTACATAGATGCACAAAATAATATTGTAAGATAATATTCCTTTGATGGTTAACAATGAAAATAAAGCGTTGCATAGAACTCGAATCAAGAAGGCATCCAACGTTATTTAAAAGACCTTCTGAACACATGAAAATTATTTCTGTCACACGATGAACCAGCTCTTTATCAGTACATAATACGGTAGGTACCTTTTGGGTTGTTTGTGAATAATATTATTCTTAACTACAAGATACTACGTGAGTAAATGTAGACACATTTTCTATTCACTCCTTTACATGTGCTGGAACCAATTCTCAAGCTAGCTTTCTTTTCCTAAAAACAAAAATAGGTCTAAGGATATTCCATCGAATAATTGCAATGGGGAATTATCGAGTATAAGAAAACCATATTTTTAGCGAATTTTCGGAGAAAATGAAGCTATTGCAATGGCTTCAACATTTTTGTTATGAAAATTTTCAAAATTTTTTTTCATGGAAATCCGTTTCAGACCATTCTAAAACGATTCCTGAAATGTAACCTTTTTTATATATACATATATATTTATATATATATGCCAGTCACTCCAGACGATAGCTGCCCGTGGAATCGAGATAAAAAATTTTATAATGTCAATAATTTCAAAAGAAAGGATGAGTTCGTTGGCCAGAATTTTTGGAGTACTCCAAGGGGTCAAATTTTGAAAATTTTGAGTCAAAAATCGCCAAAAAACGTGTTTTTTGAGGTTTTTGGTGTGAATTACCATCTTAAACATAGGAACATATGGTATATTCGGAATCAGCGTGAAATTTCCTATTAGAATCACCCACCAAATCGCTTAAAATTATTCTTTGAAAATTCGCTCACCAACTCATGCTGCATGAATGGAACTTTTTCCTATGTACTTATACTTAGTTATTTGGAATAAAATAACACTGCCAATACAAAGAAAAAAATAGTTTATCGTTAGGGTGTGGAGAAAACTTGGAATAAAATCTCAGCTGTTTGATAACAGGCGGAATTCCGAAGGTTCTTGAGAAACCCTTTCCTACGTCACACGGAAAGACCTGAACCGAAAAGGAGTACGCTGAGATCGCATTAAGAGCAGTGAAAATAGGAATAATTTAAATAATTAATTAATAGTAATTAATTCAACCAATTTATTAATTATGTGAATTCTATTATCACTAATCATGAGCCCAAACAGTGATGGGCTTTGTGTTTCGTTTTGTTTGGTTGGCATCTTGGACGGAATCGGCCAAAGACAGACGACACCCTTTTCGACGTCACTTTCCCGCCAAATTACAATAATTAATATTTCAATAAATTTTCTAAAATTACAGATAGGTACACTATTTTTGCCTTACGACTTCATTGTCGTTTCTTTTAAGTCATCTTTAGGGAAAACAAATTTTAAAAAATTGATGATAATTCCCCATTGTAGTCAATCAATAACAGTAAGATACTATTCAAATGCATAAGTACCATTTAAGTTGTATTACGTTCGATATTGATAAAATCGTTCGAAATAAATATACATAACAGTGACACAGAAGGGGAGCAGCTTATCCCATCCCACTAAGTGCGCAGGACAAAGTAGAATGTGTGTTGTATCCTATTAGCCTAGTTTACATAAAAATGCATGAAATTGACAATTTTTACCTTAGTGGAAAAAATCGAACATACCTATTCAAAGTTTTGCACCTATATTTAAGACCCGTACAAATTAATTCCCTCTTATTTGGTGTCCAGCTTTAATAGTTTCATAAGTTTGGTAGGTAGTTACATGAAATCAGCAAAAATGTATTAAATTACTCGATAAAATTGGCAGAAACCATAACTCATGTATGTACTCATAATATTCAAGAACGTTTCTCCAATTAAATAATGTACTTCTTATGGTTTTTTGTTGAGCTCTACATATTTTCTAGATTGCACCTTACTGAGGATCAAAACTGAAGAAAACCATCCACCCAAGAAATAATACATAATTATTGTTAGGTACAAAATAAATTATCTCAATCACAAGAGAACAGTGATGCCGAAATATCAAGACCGGAATTCACCGTCAAATGCCGCAAAATTAAGAGACGAATAACGACATGTACGTCTATAAATTTAACAAACTTTCAAAGTTATTCATATCATAATTATCTAATATCAACAAAACTGTGCCTACTAACTGAATTCGTTAACTTAGTAATTCGATAATCGTATTTTCGTGAACGTAACTCAAGAGTATGCAATTAGCCTTTGGACAAAAAATTTATTCTAATGAAACTACTGCACTGTTTGTATTTTGTAAAACTTACCCATCATACTGATGCTTGGCATTGTTTCATGATATTCAGAAATGCATTAGGTAATGTTGAATCTTTAACAGATCAATCCATTATTATTTTAAAGTTAGAATAATTCTAATGAGGTAGACAACCATTATAGTTTTGAGCACTGTTTACATGGACATTGTTCTATTATTGGTTTGAATTATTGTTAAGCGTAAATTGACTGTAACATCGATGTTTTGTTTCAATAGACAGTTCTTGAAGGTAAACGAGTAGCGAGTCGGGATTCCGAATAGGATGTTACTGGGGGGAGCATGAGCAGATGCTAACCTACAAGTCGTATTGTATGAGTGTGAGTCGGGACAAGAGTCGACCTACGAGACATTCAATAACGTTAACGCGCGAATTGGATGGAATTCGTAGATTTCACGTAGGTAGTGATTTTGAAGTTCATGTTGCTTAGAATTTTCTCTTATGGGTTTCTCTCGATACTCGAAAATGAATATCAGGATCTGTATGAGGCCTGTATGGTGAATGGTAGGGACCTGATTATGGAAGGCTAACGTACCTCCAGCTTCAGTAGCATAGGCGGTGACCATGGCTGGCTTGGAATACCTACCTGATGTTGTGATCATTCCTGAGAGTGGTTATAAATTACCATCTTTAACGGATCAATCCATTATTCTTTTAAAGTTAGAATAATTCTAATGAGGTAGACAACCATTTAAAGTTTTGAGCACTATACATGGACATTGTTCTATTATTGTTAAGCGTTTCTTTGTTGTCTCACCCTAATAGGCTGTCATATTTGGAACCAATTTTTGGCTATTCAGGAGCAACACTATTGGGTTGGGTTGCTGAGCAAACGGGTAGGAGTAGGTATGTATGGAAGATCCTTTTCCCTTTCCTATAATCCATTCGTGTACCTACTAATTCTTATGTTGCATATTGTTGTATACCTACCTACTATTGTAAATAAAGCAATGTTTCAATTCAATTCAATCCATGGTTCCAGTAAGGTTACCTTCAACGAAGGTTATCTTTGTTTTCGGGAGTCCATTCGGAGACCCACTCGTTGACGAACAGGTCAATTACATTCGTGCTACGAGATGACTACTCGTAACGAGATACACGCGTATGCGCACAAAAAACCGATTTCTATTCGTTGAGCTCCCTACTCGTTCCTCGCATACCTGCGAGAACTGTCTGATATTTGTTGCTATACGATGATGTAATATTGAACTCATTGAGAAGAGATGTGAAGCGGCAGGGAGCTTTCGCATTAATTGCATAAATAATCGAACAATCAATCTCACTAGTAATATATGATGGGTAAAACTCATCAAACTATAGCCGAATCAATCAGGTTTTTCAAATCCAATCCCTAATAGATTATGCCCTACAACAATCGCCAAACTAGTCGAAGTTATGAACCGGAAAAGACAAGTTTGACGTTGTTTAGAACCACTGAATCCTATTTTGAGGTAAAAACGCAATATCCAACACGAAAAGCTTCCCCATCGCTGTTTCTGAATTGATAGATTCAGGAATTTAGAGTCGTAATGCTCATAATCAGTCATCGTATACAAAAGACTCTTGCAGTGAACACAGGATATTTTGTTAATATAATAACGTTATTTAGTCTCATCAGTTGCTTTTCATAATCCATTTTGAAAGAACTTCGTTAATAGGAATGATGGAAGAGTTAGGTACAGATATTTCCTTGTACAGAACTAAACACTGTAATCACTATTAAATTATAGTTGCGTCCTCTCTAATAGCTATTGTCTGTCCATCCATCCATCTAAAACATTGGGATCATGATATCAAATTGCAGGGGAAAGAAGTTAAAATATATAAGACAACGGATACTGTACAACCAAAAAATACTACCTCCGTAAAGGTATTTTCTATAATAGTAAATGTTTCCTTGGTTTATAAAGGTATTCTGGTATCAACTGAATGAATAAGGATTCAGTTCAACAAGTTGTTGAAAATTATTATGATTTTTCTTAAGGACTGCACTGAGTGAACAATTTTTTTACGTACAAATCAAAATCTCGATTTTCTTCTGCCACCTGCCCATTTTTAGACTTCAACGCTAGAATCGTGATTACCTGGATTTCGGGTACCTCAACCTGTTAATGACGCTGCAGGGACCGCTAAAATAAAGTTTTCTTCCTTGAAATATGTTTGTGTGGCAGGGAAGATATTCGTTGATGTAAACAGTAGTGCTTCAATAAAAGGCTATTTTAAATTTAAGTACGAAATTCCTTATGCAGTATTGAAACACGTAGAGGAGGAAGCAAGAAAGAATGCCAGCCTCCAGCATCTGTTGTTGTCATTGGCGGGCACTACGCTCAGTCTCTATGAGGCACTCACGTACGAGGATGCGGGCCTGAACTATACCCCGTTTGAGTCGCTCGGCCGAGGATCTCGAGCCGGAGTACGTTGGCCGGATGTCTCTCCCCATCTCTTCAATGACGGACAGGAGTTGAGCGTATTTCGACAGGCCAGCCTGGTTCTGGGGACTCCCTTGCGCCCCAGCTTTGACGGAGGAAGGACTCGACAGATCGGCGACCATCATGGCGGCTTCGAGGTGGGCTTCTTCCTCCATGGCTTAGTCGAAATGGAGGGATGAAGGCGAAGAAGACTGAAAAACTACAATACACAGTTTCCTGATTGTCACTTCACGTCTTAAGAAACGTTCAAATCACAATATAAACACCAATCAGTCAATCACAACAACAATCCCGAGAGGTAGGTAGTTACCTCCTACCTAGGTATTCTAAAGTGCTTTGTCATGGTCGAACCTTCATTTGACTAGGAGTGATTTTGGGAGGATTGGACTTGGACTCTAGACTAGCTGCAGGTCAATTTGAATCTGGTTCCAATTTGAATTCTGTTCCAATTGACTGTGCAGATTGAGCATAAACGCACATTTTCGCCAAAGCGGAGGGCTGGGGGTCACGCCAATTTTCGCCTCTTTCTACGCATTTTCCAAGCCCTAGGTTTTCACACTTTGAAAAAGGTCAAAGCTGGGTTCACATTAAGCCGCAACACCGCACTGAAGTCCGCAAAACTGTAACGCCGTAGAACCGTAAGTGAATCTGATTGGGTAATATGCTGTTGTCCATCTATAAAGTCTTACGGCCTAACGAGTTTTGAGCCAGACTATCCTCGATTCAAAAATCTTGATATTTAGCGGCTTTATGGCGTTGCGTATTGGGTTCTGCGCAACAAAACAGAGTGGGTCCTTAAGGAGGCCCTAGACGATCAATCATTTTGATCAAACGATTGAGTCAATCGATTGATACGTGCTTCAATCAGCCCTTCAATATTTTGATCAAAACCCCCTCATCAGTGGAAGATACGATTGTATCAAGCACGGCTTTGGTAGCGGACGGCATGGTTTTGACTGAGTGACTGACGCAATGCTTGACGAAAATGCCCCTAGACGATCAAGCGCCCTCTTCAATCAATTGAGTCGTTCAAACTTTCTATCAATCACCGTCAATGCTTGCTTCAAGCGTCAAACGGGTTTCTAGACGGTCAATCACGCTTGACTCAATCAATTGATTCAATCGTTTGATCAAAATGATTGATCGTGTAGAGCCTACTTTATCTATTTCGTTATCTTGCGATTTGGTTCGGCGTTGTGGTTTTATGGACGTGAACGTGAGTACATCGTTGCGCCTCAATGTGGACCCAGCTTTAGCGTCAGTGGACTCTCCGCGTTCCAACTGAAAAGTGCAATTTGAACAGAATTTCTTACCTGTTCAATCTGCACACTTTGACCTTGAAACTGGCCCTTATCTTTTTGAATACAAACGTACATTGTGCAACTTGCACATTTTCAGTTGGAACAAACCTAGTGGATCTCAACCTTTCCTCAGTCATGCCCCCCTAGCGCCATGAGAATTTTTCGGACCCCCCTCTAGGGCCTAGACAATCCTCTGTGAATGTCATCGCCCAATACTACCTACCTACGTTGTGCACATTTTGAAGTTGGATCTTACGAATCAAAGGTTCGGAAAAGTACAGCGATTCTGATTCATGTTGCAATTACGCTTTCAACAGAAGTCAGTAACACGAATGTGAAAACTCTCAATTTTGGGAACATGATTAAAGACTTGGAAACTCGTTTGAAAAAAATGTTAACCTTGGGTATACAGTCTACACAGGGAAGTTCCTTACTGCGAGATGCACCTCCAGATGGATAGCAGGGGGTATTGAACTCAGCTGTCAGTGCTATCAACTTGGTCTCGTGACGCCTATCTGTTAATATGATCTGATCCTGTTATTATTAATAATACCTATTATACTATTTTCAGTCAGTCTCCCCCCCCCCCCCCCCCCCCCCCCCCAAGTACTAGTACCTACCCTAAATTTACTCATCATCTGTGCAAAACAGGCATAAGAACATCAAAGCAGGCCTTTGTTTACCTTTTATGAAGAAGTCCGGAGCAGTTGCCTTTTCCTCTCTCACACTTCAGAGAACCGTCATCAGGATTTCAACCACGATTTCATTCGACTTGTCCCCGTTACTCTATGAATTCACTCGATGTCGATCTAACGGTGTCTCCTTTCAGTATAAACTAGTCCATGGAACAAGTGAAAACGAAAGTGAAGCGGGTAAGACCGTACGAATACGATAAAAATGGGAATGGGACAATGGGGCCAAATCGAATGACGACAAATCCAGGATTCTTACTCCTAGACAAGCAGCACTTTTCACTTTAGTCACCTTACTATAATAGTCACCTAATAGTTTACTACTAGTTTATACATTCAGATTCAGCAAGACGACAGGAACTGAAACCATGGATATTTTACTGAACCTGATGGAACCTTCTTCCATGACTTCTTCTTCTTCTTTTTTCTTTGTTTAGTTCACGCAGATTAACTAATGTTGTGTCACATGCGTATATGACCATCCATGACTGAACCTAAAACGTTACAACGTACAATCACCGACAATCAACGTTCTTTTGAATCAAGCAACTCCTTGGAATCAAGTTAATTCACTTGAACCATGGAAGAAGAGACTGTAGAGACTCTCATTCCATGCACGAAAGTACCATCTATTCCTAGTTCCATGTGAATGAAAGTCTCACCGTGGGTCAAGGCGGATAAAGCTCTCAGGTGGCAGCGCTTCGGC
>JAEMON010000012.1:6546534-6569720 GCA_030264115.1 Lygus lineolaris
GCAAATGAATGGATTTCTGAGGTACGCGCGCACTCAAAGGGAGTTTAAAAATGGATTCAGGTTTTTATAAGGGGGTCTTAGTCGTCGCCTAGGGGGTTTTTCGAAAAAAAGGTTGGCACTTGGCAACCGTGCTTGTCTCACTCTTTTTCAAACCTCAAACGCTAAAATATTTATTAGAATAAAAAATCAAGATAATTCTATGAATTCCTCAGAAAAAATGTGAATAAAAATGAGGAATGAGGCTAGAGTTGGCCTGTACTGAGACATTCATCGCAGGTCCCACTCGCACACTACCTGTGGACAAAGTGAACTGGTGAGTGGTGACCTTCTCCTACTGAGAGGGAGACTGGGCTTGCTCTGAGAAGTTCCCAGCAGGTCGCATCGCAGGTCCCGCTCCTTCACTACGTGAACTGGTGACCTTCTCCCATTGAACTTGTCTTGGGACTGAGTGATCTGCTGGGAGTCAACTCACTTAGGTGAACTGGGTTTACACACCTCTAGAAGGAAGGTTCACTCAACGTAAAATGGCGTGCAGGAATTGTCATCTGTGATCATCATGTCGTCATCTGTGCTAATCATGGCGTCATCTGTGCTCATCATGGCGTCATCTGTGCTCATCATGGCCTGCAAGAGTGCAAGCTGGTCGCAGATTAGAAACCGAAAGATAACGACACACACACTTCCAGAGTAGTGATGCCAAATCGGGGGTCCCCAAATTTGGGGTTTTTTGTGGAGGGGGAATTTTTTCGAGGTTTTTATTTTTTTAGGGGTGTTAAAGACTACATTATTATTACTATGGTTTATTAAGTTATGATCATCCGTTGCCCTTAGTTTTGGGTTTTTGTTGATCTTGAAAAATATATTATTGTGTCTCAAGTTTTCACGAGTGAAGAGTACGATCCGACTTATTTTCCTAATACTATTGTATATTTAGTCTTCAGCCGAGTGGTGGCTTTAGACACCTTAACAAGGGGGTTTCTGATTGTGCAGGAGGGGGGGGGGGGGGGGGGGGTGGTTAAAAAGCGATTGAGATAACAACATTTGAAGCTGAATAGTAGTCGATTCAATCGATTCAGCTACATAAACATAATAAACACTACAATCAACATAAACGATCATTTTAAGTTTTTAATGTGTAACATCAATCAATTATAATGAATATAAAATCAAAACATTTGTCAACAACAAAAACAGCCGGTAGACCTACGGTTCTACAGTCAGATAATTTAATAATGATTCATTTAGGTATGTCGCGCTTTTTTTATGTCGCGGGAAAAAATTGAACCGTTCTGTTAATCATTAATAAATAATAATATAAAAACATTCGTTTTCCTCTTTCAAAAATGTCAGTCAATTTGAGGAATCTTAGGAACACGCTTACATTATGAACGGAGAAAAGTTCCATGTCATGCAGCATGAGTTGATGAGCGAATTTTCAAAGAATCATTTTATCCGATTTTTTGGGTGATTCTTATAGGACATTTCAGGCTGATTCCGAATATACCATATGTTCCTATGTTTAAGATGGTAATTCACACCAAAAACCTCAAACAACGCGTTTTTTTTTTTAGCGATTTTTTACTCTAAATTTTCAAAATTTGACCCCTTGGAGTACTCCAAAAATTCTGGCCAACGAACTCATCCTTTCTTTTGATATTATTGACATTTTGAAATTTTTTTGGATTTTTTATCTCGACCACTGGGCAAATATCGTCTGGAATGACACACATATACAGGGTGGTCCACCTATTAGGCTCACCCCCTTTATTTTCTCTAATTTTGAGGGTAAACAATACATTCCAACGCTATTGTTTATAATTTTTTGCGTACTTTTAGAAAATTAAATAATTGCGCATTCCGCGATTGCGCAATTGTGCGCAATGGACATCAACTTCGTTTTTTCAAATGAAAACCCCCTCTGTTTATTTCAGATTTGAGTTCTACGTAAAATTTCATGAACACTTGACCCCTTAATCAGTTTTTTTCGGCAGCGCGCGACCGGCTGGTGAGCACGCAAAGATGCGCAATCCTACTATTCCACTGAAAAACTAGTTAGGTAAATCACAAGTGTGACGCATGAAATTTCATCGGTCTTCAACGCTGATTCACGTGGTGCAAACCGTTTTTTGATTTGACTCATTTTTCTGGGGATTAGAGCTGAAAATTTGACCATTTCCAGTGAAAAATCACCATTAATTTATTCATTGATAATAATAATTAGAATTAATATTCTAAAATCCAATAAATAATTTATTCAATCCCATAGAAATCCAATAAATAATTTACTCAACCCCATTTAAATATTAATGGTGATTTTTCACTTGAAATGATCACATTTTTGGCTCTAATCCCCAGAAAACTGAGTCAAATCAAAAAACGGTTTGCACCACGTGAATCAGCGTTGAAAACCGGTGAAATTTCATGTGCCACACTTGTGATTTACCTAAGTTAGTTTTTCAGTGAAATAGCAGGATTGCGCATCTTTGCGTGCTCACTGAACCGGTCGCGCGCTGCCGAAAAAATCGACTAAGGGGTCAAGTGTTCATAAAATTTTACGTAGAATTCAAATCTGAAATAAAAAGAGGGGGTTCTCATTTGAAAAAACGAAGTTGATGTCCATTGCGCACGTTTACGCAATCGCGGAATGCGCAATTATTTAATTTTCTAAAAGTACGCAAAAAATTATGAACAATGGCGTTGGAATGAATTTTTTGCCCTCAAAATTAGAGAAAATAAAGGGGGTGAGCCTAATAGGTGGACCACCCTGTATATATGTATACATATGAAAAAATCTTAAATTTCAGGAATCGTTGTAGAATGGTCTGAAACGGATTTCCATGAAGAAAATTGTCAAAAATTTGCATTACAAAAATTTTGAAGCCTTTGCAATAGCTTCATTTTCTTCGAAAATTCGCTAAAACGATAGTAAAAATAGAATGAAATATGACTAATTGATAATGACTGGACTAGTAATACCTTATGACTCGAATGAAAATTAAAAATTGCCAAAAGAAGAAATAGAAACGAGAAAAAAACTGTGGTCAGACCATCTAAAATGCGACTAAAAATAGAAATCGTCGTAAAATTCACAAGTTTTTCATGAAAAAGTATGAAAATGTCAATATTTAATGTTGACGAAATATTTCGAACCCAAGAAGGCACGATAATGGGGGAAAAGTTCTTAGGCGGATTCTTTGCAGTCTGTGCAAAGCAGATGAGTGTGCGATTTGCTCATGGTCTGTTTGCACTGGCTGCAGAACTGAAAATTGATCTATTGTCGTTGGTGCTCGAGCACAGAAGGCACCTTCTCCTCTTTTTCGGTGGAGCTTCTTCCTCAGTCTGAGGAAGACTGAAGAATCACTACATTGAGCTTTTCTCCGATGACTGATCTATAGTACGTTTAAATACATCTGATTTTATTTCATACAAATTGAAATAATACACATTCATACAAATTCCAAATCGAAAATTGGAGGTGAAAAATCGATTTAAATCTCTAGCCCCTAGTAGGTTCAGGGATCCTGTGCACTTTCCCCTCGGTCATTTCTTGGAGTCGCATACCTAGTGCGAAACTCATTCAACAGAGTTCTCTTCCTTGAATAAAGACACTTCTGTTCTAGTGTATTTATCCTTGAAGTTGCGTGAAGTGGCAACACTGCGTTGCCACGATTGCCGGCCATCGTCTCTGTCCGTCGGCCATCTTGTCTTGGTTCACCGAGGTTGATGCGTCGCTTGGCCGTTCTTTTCCTTCTCGTTGGTACATAATTTCCTCGGATTTCTCTAGTTAAAGTCTCTCAATTTGCTGATTTCGGGTTCAACTCCCTTTTTCATAATGAGCTACGGACGGCCGCCCCCTCGCATCGACGGGATGGTCTCTCTGAAAGTGGACAATCTGACCTACAGAACGACTCCAGAGGACCTCAGACGGGTGTTCGAGCGTTGTGGGGAAGTCGGGGATATCTACATCCCCAGGGATCGATTCACTCGTGAAAGCCGAGGTTTCGCCTTCGTCAGGTACCAA
Source organism: Lygus lineolaris (assembly GCA_030264115.1). NCBI lineage: Eukaryota > Metazoa > Arthropoda > Insecta > Hemiptera > Miridae > Lygus > Lygus lineolaris. Next base: position 6,550,556 of record JAEMON010000012.1, read on the forward strand.
AAATCTTTCTTTTTTTAAATCTTCATCTCCTATCCGTAGAAAAAACTAACTTCGTTAGTTTTCCACCTCAGTGATTTTTTCCCTTTCATGAATCCACCCAATTGCGTCACTCACCACCCACATTTTCGTTATTTTGCTGCCGCTGCCGCAATCTGTCTCTTATCCGCAGTATTCTTTCTGCGTCGGAATGAATTCCTTCATTTCCTAGGTAGGTAAATACTGGGGTTTATCATCTTCTCATTATCCTTGTGTTCGACCTATAAATGTCTTCCCTCTCAAGTAATTAGATCATCTAGAACCATAATTCAATACTCTCATAATACTTAATTCGTATGGATTTTGTACGTATTTCAGTCATATCTTGAACCTAGTTTTCTTAATTTAATAATAGGTACGTACCTACTTAACACGTTTCCCAGTCATATCGTGAACTGTCGCGTCGTAGCAAGGATTTGCCCTGGGAGGCCCGGCCATTGAGCTACCAGACGTACTCTTGAAGGCCCCATCGTATAGGTACTTATTAGGGTACCTGCTGGGTTTTTTTTTCATCTTATAGCCAGATATACTCTTTTTCTTCTTTCTATTTGAAAATGTAAGTACTCTCTTCCTTGTTTAAGCTCAATAAACGTCTGTCAAGTTGGGCAGTATAGCTTCCTCACTTAAGTAACATGGACGTGTAGAATCAGTTAGTGAACATTTCAGCAAAATTGGTAGAATAGTTCCGGAGTTATGCCTATGACAGTAAATTTCAAGTTTCCGCATGCGCAGTAGCCATCACTCATCCAATTGTGGCGATATTATTAGGTATTTGTCTTTAGTCAGCCCGCAACCACACCGAATTTGAGAGGAATCGGTCCATTAGGAACTGAGAAATCTTAGTTTCAGGAAATTCACGTTTGCGCAAGCGCACACGCTACTAGTAGCCCGATGTCTACGGAATTAATAGGAGGTTGTCTGGGGGCTACCCGGTACAATCTCAGAAAATGTCACCGAAATCGGTCTAGTAGTTCCGGAGTTATGGCTATGAAACTCATTTCAAAATTGCGCATGCGCAGTAGGTATTACTGATACAATCGTGCCGAAATTTGAAGGTAACTATCAACTTCCAATAACCCTTCGAATTTGAGCGAAATAGGTCAATTTGAACTGACTAATCGTAGTTTTAGGCAACTCACGTTTGCGCATGCTCACACGCTACTATTAGTCCGATTGCTGTAAAATTCATAGGGGACCCTCCAGCGTCTAATCCGCGTATTCCCTCAAAATTTCATTGAAATCGGTCGAGTAGTTCCGGAGCCCATGACAACAAATTTCAAGTTTGCGCTTGTGCAGTAGCTATTACAGATCCAATCGCGACGAAATTCGTAGGTGATTGTCTTGGAGTTAGCCCCAACTACCTTCCGAATTCGAGCGAAATAGATCAATTAGGAACTGAGATAACGGGGGTTCATGAAATTCACGTTTGCGCATGCGCTCACGCTACCAGCGGTCCGATGGTGATGAAATTCATAGGGGAGCGTCACGGGGCTAACCCGCACAATCCCCGAAATTTCATCAAATTCGGACCACAACTTCATAATAATATTACGAATAATTAGTACTATTCATAATAAAACTATTCATATTATGAATAGTTTTGCCCGGGACAAGGAATTGACCACAGGCAGACATCGAACCAAAATTGTTCAGAAAGCTATGAAACGTAAAAAGCAAGTTGAAATTTTGATTTTGGAGGGCAACAACAATTTTTTTTCATTTCTTTCACGAATACATAGCTTCCTACCTAGGTTGTAAGTACCTAGTAGGTCACCTACGTTGGAACACCATGGAGAAAGTAGAAGTAGATAGAAAGTATTTGGACCTAGGAGGAAATCCATGAATGTAGTCTACTTCTTCCATTTGAACTATTAATAAATTATGAATAAATACAGGGTTGCTACGGGTCTGGAAAACCTGGAAAAGTCGGGGGGAAATTGAAAATCTGGAATTTTACTCAAAATCTTAGCTACAAGTATTTTTTTATTAGTTCTTGGTGAGGCTAATGCTTCGAATAGAAGGTTTTTTAGATTTTAATAAATGCGTTTCAACATTTTTCGTTCTTTTTATTTACACAACAGAATTGATCATCATCATTTCTGTAATTGATAAGTTACAAGTCTATTGCAGGCATCTATCAATACAAAATCAAATTGCTTCCTCACTACAGACGACATCTGAAACTGGAATCTATCTAAAAAATCAACAAAAATTCTAAAATGTCAATAAAAACTAGAGAAAGGATGAGTTCGTTGGTCAAACTGTTTTGAGTATCCCAAGGGTTAAAATTGTGTAAATTAAGGGTCAAGAAACGTGTTTTTTGAGGTTTGGTGTAAATTACCATATTAAACATGGGAACATAATGGAAGTTATTATCCGATTTTGGTGGAATTTTCAGGGATTGTGCGGGTTAGCCCCATGACGGTCCCCTATTGATTTCATGGTCGTCGGACTACTAGTAGCGTGTACGCATACGCAAACGTGAAATTCCTGAACTACAATTCCTCAGTTCCTAATGAGCCGATTTCGCTCAAATTTGGAGTATAGTTGGGGGCAGACTCCAAGACAATTACTTATTAATTCTGTCACGACTGGATCAGTAATAGCTACTGCGCATGCGCAAACTTTAAATGTGTTTTCATAGCCATAGCTCCAGAATTACTCACCTATTTCGTTGAAATTTCCAAGGATTGTAAGGCTAACTATTTTTTGGGGGAGAGGGCTTTTGAACCGCATAGGAAAAGGTCAGGGAAAAATCACTTTTGCGGTCTGGGAAACCTGGAAAAGTCAGGGAATTTGGGGATTCTGTTTCCGTAGCAACCCTGATATAGCCTGATGAAATATTATTTTTATAATTCTGTTTGATTATTTCATGAACCAACCCATAAAACGACCTACTTATTTGTATAATACTCGTGTTTTTTACTCTTTTGAATGGGGAAAACAGTTGCCATGCACGAGTACTGTTCAGTTGATGGCACCCGTACATCTCTTAAGTACCTACTCTTTACTTATGTGTTAGGATTAGTTGAAAGCTGGGTTTGCACCACCTCGCGAAACACTTAAAACAACCAAATTATGGCAGTTCTCTCAAAATCTGAAGAGGCTCTAAACGCTTTGATTGATCAGATGTTCTTGGATTTGGTTCGTGTGACGCGGAAAGTGACCTCGGAGGTTTGTTTTCGTTTCTCCTGTTGGTTGGTTCGTGTCCACCAATGAGTGTTTGTGGTTCCATCACGCTCAAACGATTTCGTTTTTTGTTGCAAGGGCAAACATCAGTCACATTGAAAACACCTTATCGACGGCTACGAACCAGCACAACATAACTCAATTTCCCTAACTTTCCAGGAGAGGGCAAAAACTAATTCCCTGACTACTTGTATTACGGAAACTTCACTTTTTAAATTTTTTCTGGTCTAACTCAGGATCATCGGTTCCACCAGAAAAGATTTAAAAAGTAAATTCTTTGTTATAAGTAGTCAGGGAATCAGTTTTTTTCATCTACTGAAAAGTTAGGGATATTGAGTTATGTCATGTTAGTTCTAAGCCGTCGATAAAGCATTGCCTGCCGAGTGCAGATCTGGCCTCCTAAATATACCCATTGCGGTAATGTCATTACCCACCCATTGATAAAACTAAATAGGTAGTAGGTAGATGGCGCCTTTTTCGAAAAACAAGTTACAAGTTGTAGACAAATTGAGAGATAGTGTTTCCTACCTTCATTTGCCTGTAAACTTGTAAATTCGTAGCACAGTCTTTCTTCCTCGTTTGTACGCTTTGGTGCTCTGGAAAATGTGAGAAACTTCTTTCGATGAAGATCGCGAAGTTGAATTTAGGGTTCAAGACTGACCCAAATTAAACTGCGATGTTGAACTTTTATTCGAATCCAACGTATAGTGCAGGACATCTTCTGAGGGGCTTTCGTAGTTCAGTTTAGGTACGTTTATTGTTACGCCATTCAAGTATTATGAAGTGGCCGGAGAATGTAGATAGGTAGCCACTTATAAAAAATAGTTTTTAGCGATTTTTCAAAGAAAATGTCTTCAAAATTTTAGTAATGCAAATTTTTGATGAATGTCTTCATGAGAATACGTTTCAGACCATTCATAAACGATTCCTGAAATTTAACACTTTTCCAAATGTATGTAGTATGTGTATGTGTCACTCCAGACAATATGAAAGACTCGAGATAAAAAATCCAAGAAAATGTTAAAATGTCAATAATATCCAAAGAAGGTCATTCGCCTGCATTTGTAAAGTACTCCAAGGGGTCAACTTTTGAAAATGTAAAGTCAAAAGTCGCTTAAAAAACGTGTTTTTCGAGTTTATTTTTGTAAATTTCCGTCTTAAATATAGGAACATTTTGGTAGATTCGGAATCAGCGTGAAATTTCCCTTCTAAAATCCTAAAATCACGTGTTTTCACCAACACCAATGAGACATTGTACTCCATCCATGTACTCGAGTAGGTTCAAAGGGAAGTGGTCAGTGAGTTTTTGTGATCCGTATAAATCCTGAATGAAAGAAAAATTCATGGAGAGTATAAATCCTGAATGAAAGAAACATTTCGTGGGTTAATCGTTGGCACATTTTGGATTTTCAGGAAAATTGAGTATTAATTCGTTCTATATGAATCGTAGGCACTGCCACACGGGCAAATTGATCCTAAAAATTCAAAGAAAAACTTCCGATTGACGTCTGTAACATTTTCGCATGCACCTACTTGCGATGACTCGGAAAAAAAAGTCACGCCTCGCCCCCTGCTAATAGTTCTTCAAGACTTGTTGCTTGTTCTCTGATGAAACAGGCCCCCAGAAGAACATAAGGGAACGTTTCAGCATCAATCTGTCGCATTCTTACATTTTCACCTGCTGAGCAATTCAGTTATTTAGTTGAATATTTATGTGGTATGTATCACCTCATCGAGATGAGAGTAGGATAGAGGGAGTACAGAAGGTGGGGGCCTTCGAGGAGGCATTCCTAGACAGGATCCATTCTAACACCCAAGACACATAGCTTTGAGGAACCAATGAGCGACCACTACGTACTGCTTCATTCAAAGGTTACATTTCACTATCTGGTCGACTTACAGTTTCACTCATTATTTAGAATCAGGCGCCCATGGGCGCGGCCATTTTCCATACAGGCCAGTCGCTCCCGTCCCACCTTCTGTACTCCCTCTATCCCACTCTTATTCCTCCCCTCAGTCATATTCATAATAAACAAGATCATTACCAAGTTATTTACCCAATATTTTTGATCGACTATGTTCCAGATTTTATGATAAAAGGGACGCCGAGGATGCGCTGGACGCCATGGATGGGCGCATGTTGGATGGGAGGGAGTTGAGAGTTCAGATGGCCCGTTATGGCCGCCCCTCCTCCCCATACAGGCGTGGTGGGAGATCTTCCGGCCGTCGCAGGTAAATATTTTGCTGGTGATATAAATATTGTACTGTTATGTTTTGATTGTGACCTACAATCTCGATGAGCAATATTGGAAAATGGTACTTTGAAGCTTATTTTCCGAAAATAAGCAGTGGTCTTTATAGGAAAGTGATTTAAAAAATGAATAAAACGCGTTAAAAATGGGGTATCATGTGAGTCGACATTTTATTGGCTGTTGGCCCAAGGGGGCGGAGCTGAAGATATCGCCTGGGGTTAATGAAAATAGGGTCTGTTCGTCAAGAAAATTCCAACATAAAATTTGAGAAGCAAATAGTAATTAGGGGTTTGGGTAAAGGCGGGCTCGCCAAGTAGAGGTTTTGCATTGCCTCCTACAACTATGTTTGGAACAATGCAGAAGTCTCCATATCGAAGAGAAGTTGATTGATTGATTCACCCTAATTTTTCATTAGGTATCGAACAGAATTTGACCCAGAGGACGATTTGTAACCCATTAAAATTGTCCATTGTAGAGCATCATAGGAAACCGGTGTTCAGGATCCGTGGAAAAGGCTAGGGATCCCATTTCACTAACGTTTATTAGGAAAGCCAATTCTCCAATGTAAAGTTTGTTAATATTTGACTGTAATTATACAACAATCTCCCTCGAAAATCGTTTTCAGGCGTTCAAGGTCCCGCTCACGATCGAGGAGTCGCTCGAGAAAGAGGTCGTACTCCAGGTCCAGGTCTCACTCTCGATCTGACTCCAAGAGCTCGCGAGGACGCTCCCACTCCAAGAGCCGCTCCCGTGAAAGATCTCGTTCAAGGTAAGTCGTGGTACTCATGAGAATTACTGTATTTCAAACAATACTCAAGTCAGTGTTGATGGAACACGTCGTAATCCAAATAAGTTCAATACCTTATCGAATACCATTCGTGCGCACCATTTCCAAAGGTGTTGAAATGACTTCTTCATTCTTTGAAAAGATTCCCTAAGACACGTTAAAGTCATGGCTGTGCTGGAGCGATCTGCCATGGCCTTCAGATTTTCAAAAGGAAATGCACAATGAATCTCATTTTGAAATTAATACAGCAGGTGCGAATATGGTGTTTGGATTTAACCAAGCATTTAAAAGCTTTCCTAATGTGTTTACTAAATGACTCGTTAGAGACATAGAAATGCAATATCGAATTGTGCTTGTCAGGCCTGGAGGGATCTGCTGTACCCTTCTGACTTTGAAAAGGACATACACTTATAATTAATTTATCTCAGTTTTTTTTTTTTTTTTTCATTTTTATAGCAGTCGCGAATATCTTTTCAAGATAGACCTAGCATTGAAAAGCGATCTTTGTGTTTACTAGATGACACGTTAGCGACATAACAATGCAAAATCAAATTGTGCTTGTCAGGCCTGGAGGGATCTGCCATACCCTTCTGACTTTGAAAAGGACGTACACTTATAATAAATTAATCTCAGTTTTGGAATTTTGATAGCACGCACGAATATAGTGTTGAGATTGACTTAGCATTGAAAAGCTTTCCTAATGTGTTTACTAAATGACACGTTAGAGACATAGCAATGCGAGATCAAATTGTGCTTGTCAGGCCTGGAGGGATCTTCCATACCCTTCTGACTTTGAAAAGGACATACACTTGTAATAAATTAATCTCAGTTTTGGAATTTTGAAAACAGGCGCGAATGTCGCTTCATGATTGACCTAGCATTTAAAAGCTTTCCTAATGTGTTTACTAAATGACACGTTAGAGACATAGAAATGCAATATCGAATTGTGCTTGTCAGGCCTGGAGGGATCTTCCATACCCTTCTGACTTTGAAAAGGACATACACTTATTATAAATTAATCTTAGTTTTGGATTTTGATAGCAGGCGCGAATATCGTTTCTAGATTGACCTAGCATTGAAAAGCTTTCCTAATGTGTTTACTAGATGGCACGTTAGAGACAAAGCAATGCAAAATCAAATTGTGCTTGTCAGGCCTGGAGGGATCTGCCATACCCTTCTGACTTTGAAAAGGACGTATACTTATAATAATTAATCTCCTCCACAATTTTAATAGTAGGTGGGAATATTGTGTTAGGATTTAACCTAGCATTGGGAAAGGTTTCCATTGTATCCTAGATAGCTATGCGAAATCAAATTGTGCTTGTCTGTCATGAAGAATCATCTGTCTATCGTATTATTAAGACAGTTCTCGCTGGTATACGAGGAGCAAGTCTGGTTACGAGTAGGGAGCTCAACGAATAGAAATCGGTTGGTGCGCATGTGCGTGTATCTTGTTACTAGTAGAGTCATCTCGTTGCACAAATGGAATTGGCCTATTTGTTCGGCTCTGAGTGGACTCCCAAAAACCATACGGGCAACATGGATAATTTTAAGTCTCGTAGGTCGACTCGTGTCCTGACTCACACTTTCGTACACCACGACTTGGGGGTTAGCATCTGATCGTGCTCCCCCCAGTAACACCCTAATTGGAATCTCCACTCGCTTCTCGTTTACCTGCTAGAACTCTCTTATTATGTGTGTGTCATACTACTCATCCCGTCTACTGTGATGATTTCCTGAAGCAAGTTTTTTTTTTTTTTTTTTAGATAAAATGTTCAAGGCGCATCGCATTTGCGCTACTCCAAACACATTTTTTCTACACGAGGTGAGTCTCTCAACCATTTCAAATCTCATTACCTATTATATTTTGAATCTGATTGATCAGCCTGATTCCCCAGATTTTTACTATCTCAAACAGAACATCTTGTTATTTTCCGTCGGCTTGGTTACAAACCAACGATTTTTGTAGAAGTGTACTAACTTCATCCCTCGGTTTACATTGTTAACCAGCATAAATGGAGCTCAAATACTTAGTACTCGTATTATGAGCCTGAACCTTTGAAATTCTTTTAAAATCTTGCCCATTATTAACGTGCTCTTTTCTTAAGTGTTACTGCCGTATTAAACAAGTAATAATGTTTCGTTTTGTGTGTCTTGACTGCATTTTGTTAGAGAGGTCCACAAGTGAAATTGTACATTGCACGCGTCGCTTATCTACCAAAATCACTGGTGGTTGAAAAGTCGGTCTGAAAAACACGTGCTTAGTCCATGGTGGGTAGTGATTCTTGCACAACATTTCATTTTTCGGCTTGTATGGGCCACTAAGTAGGTAGGGTGTGTATAGGAAGGTCAGAAAATCGTCGTTTTTCCTATGTTCATCAATAATTGGAATCAAACCAAGTAGAAAACAAAATATCCGTGTTTTTTCTATATTCGAGTTTACATTCAAGGCGTACTTCGTAGGTGACTCGAGAACGTCTAGGAGATATAACTTTTTTTAAAATCATTTTATGAATATCCGCCTCACAGTAAAGGCCTTTTGGGTAACCCGGAGTGAGCAGATGCCCCAGTAGTAGGCACTTGTGACTTCAACTCCTACAAATCAGTGATTGGAACCACTAAAATATTCTAAATTGGGGCCATTTTAAAGGTTGGCATGTGCTGAGGTCCTCCTAGAATCTTTTAGATGATTGAAGTAGCCTTGGTTAGGTTATGTCACCTGTTAACAAAACAGTCTCCACGAGGTTGCCTGCCTTAACAGATCTGTCAAGGAGGTGAGTTTGGTTTTTAGTGTTTTATGCCCGTATTCGAGGCAATTTTGTTATCTGTAATATACCCTCGAGAAGATGTGGAATGTTCCTGTACCTCTAGATGTTTTAATTTCAGGCAAAACAAGGTACCTACTGCTGGGTCATGAAAAATAGTGAATTTTCCAGTAGTAGGCACTTTTTTGTTAGCTACTTAGTGTTTTCTTTCATTTTTAATTTGGAATACGACAGTATCTTGAGTTTTTCTCAGAAAATGAGTAGTTGAAATAGTAGGCAGGGTGTGCCTCCTTCTGGATCCCAAAAGTGTCTTCTACTGGAACTAGGTTTTTATCTCAGAACACCACATTTTTCGTTCATCGAGATTCCACTGCCTACTACTGGTGGAAAAAACTAATTTCCTGTTTTTCGTCTATTATTTAGAAACTTTAAAGGTAAGTAGCTTTGGGAGGAGTTCGTTAATGTTGAACAAGCAATGGAAATAATATAGTATGAACATAACATCGTGAAATACAAAAAACGCAATTTTTTCTTGTTAAAGTGCCTACTACTGGGGCGTTTACCCTGCCCTTTTCATTTCAAATGGTTGAAATATTGTGAAAAAATCACTATCCATTGCCGAACCACCACTTAACGTGGCTCTTTCGATCCCTCTTCCCATTCATTATGGGCTCAGATTCTAACGCTTGTTAGGTTTTACGAATGATCACTGGTTTCGACCTTGAGAATATTGCAGTGGTATTGTTGTTTCAATATTGCTTATAACGTTTCATTATTTACTAATACACTTTGGAAAAGACATTCCAAGTTGGTTTTAACACTGTTACCTGAGCATGTTCTCCTGTCCTGAAATTAGCATAATTGTAATCCAATTTTCGAACTATACGGATAATTCTCGAATGAATTTTCATGTTCTGTCTTGGATGGAATATAGTTGGATTCATTAAATAAATGCTGAAGCCTGATAAATTCTATCGAAGGCTCAAGACAGCTAAGTTCATTGAAGAATGAACTTCATAATCCTCCGGTGTTTCGTAATTTGTACATAGTTTTACCTTTACACGCCTTTGCTATTATCATGGTTCTAGTCGGTACTTAACATTCACGTTGAATAATTGGATGTTCTCAGTTGGCTTCCCATTATTTAATCATGAATCCAATCCTGTTTGTTGCCGATTAGTTTGGCTGTGTATTGTTCAGTTACTGGCGTATTTGTTATTTAACTAGGTAATGTTAATTGCAACTTCGCGATATCATTGTAATAATGATAGTTGCACAGGTAAATATTGTGACCAAAATTGTGTAGGATACTTGTAGGCGTGAGCCCTTCAATCAATCACTAGTATTATTGAAAGATAATGAAATATCTGAATAAAAAAAAGTAAGAAGTTTTTAAATTTTCAACGAAATTCCATGTCATCTTCCCCCGAACTCATGAAAAATTAAAGAAATGTCAAGAATTTTTGTTTTTTCTAACTGATTGTTATTTATTTTGGGGTCACAGGAGCCGGGTGAAATGAATGTAGGCGAGAGGCGGTATAAAGGTTAGAGATCTAAAGGTGCAGAGATCAAGCAGAGCGTGAAAAGTTAGGAGAATTGCTGCTGATCCCTGCTGCTGATCGCTGCTGATTATGCTGATACCTGTTTGCTGAACCCCGGCTTGTGTTCCAGTTGAACCGCTACTCGCTGACAGTTCCGGTGTTGACAGACACAAGTTTTTTTCATTACTTTTCATTTTATAGTATAATCCTCCTCTTTTTCTTTCTTTTTATGTATTAGGTATACTATTTTTCTATTCGAGAAAAATACAGTAATAGCACTCTCTCGCAACGTGCATTATCGTTTTGTTGATGACGGTTGGTTGGATTGGCACAGGGTTTGATCGTACCAAGCTTAGCAGATAGTAAGTTATTTGAGAACATCATCTGCTGTACTATGTGATGTTCTATAATATATAGGTACTGTTCATAGTAAAAGAATTAGGTCTTCTAATTCCAACAAGTACACGAATGAGCCCTCTCCATGCACTATATGGAAAGTTAAAAAAGAACAATCGGATGCAGCGTGATCACAATAATGTTTAAATTTCTTCTATGAATCGCCCAAGCTCAATCGTCCAAGCTAATGTTTGAATTTCTTCTATAAATAGTCCAAGCTCATTCCGAGCCACCATAAGAGATTAGATTCTTATTGTGATTGTGCTTTCTTTTCCTGGATATATACCTAGTTTAAATCCACAGTGTTTAATCGATCCCAATCTTCAATTTCCAATCAACCATCTTGAGTTTGCTAAGCTGGGAGGCGCAACGCCGTACTCACATCTGCAAAACCGCAACGATGCAAGACTGTAAAACCGCAATGCTGTCAGAAACACCGCCGAACCAATGCAAGATAACGAAATAGATAAGGACTCGCTCTGATTCGCTGCGCAGAACCCAATAAGCAGATCCGCAACACTGTAAAGTCGCAAAATATCAGGATTTTTGAATCGAGGATAGTCTAGTTTCAAATCTCGTTCATCCGTAAGACCATAAAGATGGAGAACAGCCAATCAGATTCAATTACGGTTTCACGGCGTTGCAGTTTTGCGGACTTCAGTACGTCATTGCTGCTTAATGTGAACCCAGCTTTAGTCACAAAGCCAAGTGTTTTCTTTTTTTTTTTTAATATCGCGGGGGCAACAGATGATGTTCTAAAATAGGTTACTGTGATCCGCTCTTTTCGAAGATGAGTTTTTGGAATCTTCCATAACATTGTCCTTATTTTCCATCAAACCATGACCAATGCCAATCGACGTCGATCAAAGATAAAGGATGTTGTTGAGGTTTTCAACTGATTATTATTAATTATCAAATTAGAGGGTGTTGTGTCGTTTTCGTTGATGGATGCCCTTTCTAGGTTCGTTATGTGTCTAAGGTGATCGCATTATTCAATGTTGCGTTTCCTTTAGAAACCTGCACCAAATACCTATGTCTGTGCTGATGGACAACATACGCATTTTTTGTGGATGAGGTGTTGGAAGCTTGGAGGGGTCTACCATGTACCTATTATGGAGAAATTGAAGAGTCATCTTGTATGTAGAAAAACGTTGCCCCTCTAATTTTGGGTTGATTTATAAATATTTTGTTTATTCCTCATGCTGGTGCATGTCACACATGTTACCGCAAAAAACAGACTGGTGCATGTCTCTGTTTGATTGAGTTAGCTGAACCTTGATGGTACAGGAGTGTGCCCAAAATATCATCTTGAACTCTTATTATAAACCTTATTACCTACTACTTGGGACCAATAACTTTTAAACGGACATTCCCCTCATCCAACCATTTTAGCGTTGAACAGTTTTTCCCATCAGATTTTGATGGTTACACGGAATTCTTCCTAATTTGACATTATTTAGGGGCATGATTTGCCTTTATGTCATCCAGAATTTAGAAAAAAGACATGAAAAATTCAAAATTACACAAAGCTAGTGAACTTGGAGAAGAACTTCAATATGGATATCGATCCAAGTATGTCGAACTGAACGGGAACTTGTTTTTTCCTTCCACCTTACATAACTTAAACAGTCATAAGTCACTTAATTTACAGCGTAAGATTGAAAATAAATACAGGGTGATTCAGGATAAAAGCGAAAAATTGAGTGAAACTAGACTCAAAATGGGGTAGAATGCCACCAACCGAACTTTTGTATCAAAACCCGTTGCCGAGATATGATTTTTTAATCAAATGGACCTAAATGAGCGATTAAAAAAAGTGGTGATTTTCATGATTTGACAAGTTTTCCTATTCAAGTTCATTTTTCACCCGTTTTGCCTACTGAAAAAACTTTGGTTTTCCGACAGGTGGATATCAAATTTAACGCTCTTTCCAATGGTATATTTATTTTCAATTTTCCACTGTAAGTTAAGAGACGTATGGACGTAGAGACGTTTTAGTTATGTGAAGTCAAAGGAAAAAACAAAATCTTTTCAATAATTGCTGTTTTCGAACCTTATGCATAGTCAGGGCCCGAATTCAGGGGAAATTTTAACAAAACCAAACTATTTAGACAAAAACCTCTAGAATATGCACTTATATGCGTTTATTCTGAAAACCGCGGATTTATGCATTTATATGCTCGTTAAATTTAAATTCTATTGGTCCCAGTGAGGTGAAAATACTACCAAAAGGCTTCTTTCAATGTGTACTATTCAGGGAAAAAATGTGCAAATATGCTCGAATCCGGGCCCTACTTATTAGATACGTACTGGACAGTTCTTGCAGGTAAACGGGTAGCGAGTCGGGATTCCTAATAGGATGTTACTGGGGGGAGCACGAGCAGATGCTAACCCCCGAGTCGAGTGTGTGCTCGTATTGTACGAGTGTCTCTGCTCTCTTCTCTTGCTTCTATCACAGCTCCAGTCTGTAAGCACCCTAAAGCGGCACTAGCGAGTGTTGACCTAGTGGCGAACATGTGAAGCTTGCTGATGACAAGGAGTAGACCTCGTCAGTTGAAAACCTCGACAATCTCAAATTGACGAAAATACGTTATTCAATTCGTGACAAAAGAATTAGGTACCTTTCCATGTAGGAAACGTAAATACACACTCAAGTTGTCTTGGACGATCGGCTATTACCCTTTCAGCTAAAAAACGAACTAACCTACTCCATCGTAAATTAATTTAAAATCGAATCTCCCCTCAACCAATTTTTATTTGAAAAAAGCAGCAGTTTTTTTAACGTACCTACTGAATTATTTATTTCGTTCGCCCAAGTAATATTTTATACTCGGTTAAAGTTAGTAACTGACCCCAAAAAAAGGTAATGTTTTTTCATTTAATTTTCAGTATGTACATAGTACCTATTATAAAGTGGTGTACTTTGTATTATTTATCTATACGAATCTATTTTACTTTTGACTTACTAACATGTACGGTTTTTCTATTTTCTTTTGCAGGTTTTCTGGGATCTCGACTTCAGAATAATACACAAAGTCCTCTTTTTTTCTGTGCTTTTAAAATTGTAACTTTTTATTTGTAATGTACCTACCTTAATTGAATATGGATCAAGTTATTCAGTATAGCGTGTGGAATCTTTAATTAAATGAATAAATTTAGCCTTTTATTTGATTTTGTTCTCGTTCATTACAACCCACATTTTTTGTATGGTAGTTGAGTTGGTATCTGACATTACACCTTCTAAGTAGGTCTAGATCTTACTTTTCTCGATCAGAAAAGTATGGTTTCTGGAAGTGAAACGCAGGGTCACTGAATAACCCATTGGGTACCTGTGCGTAGAAAGATCCGTAATACACATCAATTTATTGATGCCCAGATCAGTTGAAATGAGTTATTTTAAGAGTAGTTTTAACGATTCTGCTCGTTCGTAGCTGATCAATCATTTTTACCTATGTAGAACTGAGAAGGCACTTGATAATAAACGAATGTTAGTTCATTTTAAGGCTTTTCCTTTTTTAAACTCGGGCCTCGGCAAGGGACCAGCCCCCCGCACCCCTGGATGCTTATGCTTAGAACCTATGGCTAAAATTCATGGAACATGCTTTAGCAGCTCTTTTGTGACAGTTGGGTCGCATTTGTGTGATACAATTTCGTAACGTTTTCAGCTAGTTAGCTGAGGGCTAAAGCATGTTCCATGCAAAAATATAAGTTTGCCTTCCTTCGCAATTAGGGCAGTAGCTCAACAAGCCCCAAGAAAAGGGAATTATAGTGTATGAGAAAATCACCTTGAAAATCCTATTTGAAATTTTCGAGCTAGGGCGTTTTGACAATTTCATCCCCTATTTTCTACCCCTTAGAGAAGACCGACGGTAACGAAAAGCTTCGCGGCACAACTAGACCTCGAATGGGGCCGATATACCAAATTTCATTAATTTTGGACCAAGGTAACTAAGGAAGGTGCCGCGGGCGGACGGATTTTTTTTTTATTCGAGTTTTGGATTCTACGTATCTTGAAACGTAAAACCTCAATTTTTTTTTTTCGTGCTCTATTCCAAAGGTTCATTATTGAAAATAATAAACCGAAAGAATGCGCTGAGATCGCATTGAGAGTGAGAGCAGTGAAAATAGGAATAATCAATTATTTCAATCAATTTATTAAATATGGAGGGTCCACGGGAAAAACGATGAGTGTCCACTTTCGGGCGATGTGGAGGTTGCTACTGCATTCTGGTTTTTCCGCAACTTTTTTTCCACGACATTTTAGTACATAGTTGGAATTAAATTAGTGGTAAACATACTGATAATATCAGTCTTGAAAGGTCCAGTATTTCTGGAAAATCAGCTTTTTTGGACTCTCATCGTTTTTCCCGTGGACCCTTCATACGTAAATTCTATTCTCACTAATCGGGAGCCCAAACAGTGACAAGCTTTGTGTTTCATTTTGTTCGGTTGGCATCTTGGATGGAATTGGCCAATGACAGACCCCCCCCTTTGGCCCTTTTCAATGTCACTTTCCCGCCATATTACAATAATAAATATTTCAACAAATTTTCTAAAATTACAGAGATACACTATTCTTGCCTAACAGCTTCATTATTGTTTCTTTTGATTCATTATGTCTCAGAAAAAAACTAAAAAAGATTGATGATACCTAATTCTGGCCAACGAAATTTTCCTTACTTTTGATTGAGAACTGTTGAACTTCAGGATTCATTTCAGAATCTCCCAAAATGGGGTTTCCATGAAGAAAACTTAGTGCAATATTTATACTAAAAGTTGGGAAAATATTCTTACGTCACGATTTTGTTGAGTAGGTTTGATTCCCAACCCATGATGTGATTAATATGCACTTTAGTAGGGATGTGTTTTCCAAAGAGTTGAAAATCCACATACTGGGATTCACTATTTAAACTTGACGTTTTCATCCGCTAACTACGTCTCTTGACGGGTTATCATCACCTCAAGGATTTAGAAATCTGCCTCACTTCGTAGAAATTCTATTCGTGGGCATTATAAATTTTTTATCTGAGGTTGGTTCAAATTTGAAAATACAGTGCGGAATTATCATCAATTTTTTTCTGAATGGTAAATAATCAAAAGAAACGATCATGAAGATAATGGAAAAATAGTGTATCTGTAATCTTAGAACACTTATAAAAATATTTATTATTGTAATTTGGCGGGAAAGTGACGTTGAAAAGGGTGTCGTCTGTCATTGGCCAATTCCGTCCAAGATGGCAACTGAGCAAAATGAAACACAAAGTCCATCACTGTTTGGGCCTCTGATAAATGAGTATAGAATTTAAATAATTAATAAATTGATCGAATGAATTAATTACTAATTAACATTCATTAATTTTTAAATTATTTAAATTATTCCTATTTTCATTGCGATCTCAGCGCATTCTTTTTCGGTCCAGTTCTTTTAGTATGACGTAGGAAAGGGTTTTTGAAGAGCCTTCGGAATTCGCCTGTTATTCAAACAGCTGAGATTGTATTCCATGTTTTCTCCACACCCGAACGATGAACTATTTTTTTCTTTTTATTGGCAGTGTTAGTTTATTCCAAATAACTAAGTATACAAAGGAAGAAAAAATGTGATTTTCTCATACACAATAATTCCCCATTATAACAACAATGAAGGTTGGTAATGAATATAGGTATTCAATGGGGTTTCCCAAGGTCAAATGTTCGACTTGAACATTTTCGAATAAGTATCTTAGAATGGAACATTTTAGTGGGGACAAACCTGAGGGGAAGCAGCTTCAACTCACCCTTCCTCCTCCGCAGGGGTGAGGATTTTCAAGTTGAGTGGATTTAATTTCAGTGGAACAGGATTCTGGTTCTTATCAGTAGTCTTATCAGTAGCCAACTTTGTTCCGGTCTTATAAGTAAACCATTTGAAACAGACAGATTTTATTCACAAGAGTGTGCTCAGATGGTTCTGCGTAGTTTAAATATTCGAATTTACCAGCACAGGCATTAGTTGGAATAGACCTTTGAATGCACCTACATCTAATTGAAACTGAATTAATCGGTAAATTCGAAAAACAACTGGTGTCAATTCCTTGGACTTGGAGAAGAGGTTCCAGCAACCATCTTCTATATTGCCAAATTTAGAAATTGCCAAAACTCAATAGAACTCCGTTGATCAATGCCCACGACTCATCTCTACGAGATGCGCTGAGCCAGAAATCCTTGAGGTGATGATAACACTGATAAAAGATAGTGTTTCACGAGCGTCGAGCACAACATCTTGTTGAACTTGTTTTAGTTGAATAATCTAGGTAGGTATTACCTACTCTACTTATAATAATATTGTGCTTTTCGTTCAAGTGGGTTTCTGGTTTCAAAAGTAGATCGGAAACACGTCAATGAAGCAACTATTTTTTGATTCCCGAAAGTCCCAGTCATGATCATGAGCCCCAGTCATGACCTGTCTTTTGATAGGCAAAATTCCGAAGAACTTATTAGCATGGAACATGCTTTAGCCATGACCTAACTGTCCAAAAACGTTACGAAAACATGTCACAAAAACGTTACGTAAAAATGTCCCAAACACGTTACAAAAAAAATGCATAAAAAAATTCGACCCAAAGTTTTCTAATTTCTAAGCTATTCAAGTCTATGATTTTAGAGCGGGAAGCAGAATTGATGTTGTAGAACCTCATTGTACTTGGTCATGGAAGAAGGTTCCTTCTTCCATCGTACTCGTACTTGGTGTTAGTGGGAGGTTCAGTACCTAATAGTTGAAGAAAGAGAATCTCTCGTTGCTGGACACCTAGGGCAAACAATGTTTGTCACCAGTGTTGGGGAAACGCCATTTTCCCAACGCATTAGTTTTTAGTTGTTAATTAGGCGTTGTTAAGTAGGCCCTTGGACCTACAAGGAAAAGGTCCTTCTAAGTCTAAGGTCCTTCTTCAGTCCTCAGTCCATGCTTCAACTACCCCAGTTCCAACCATACCGTTGGAAACCCCTGAGTCTTAAGAATGCAAAGAACCAACGGAAATTAATCAAACACGTAATCAGGTTGAATAAATACTCTGAAATCATGTAGGAGTATATCGCATACCTATTTGGCACCTCCTTGAATAAAAAATTATTCTAAAGTGTGTAAAATTACATTATATTTGACAAATTTTTAAATTAGGGATGGGCGTTTCTGCTCTTTTTAAGAAACAAAACCATGGAACGAAACGAAACAGTTTCGGAGAAGCTCAAGCTTTTAGCTACAGTGACAGTGGCGCTTCAAGAACAAGAAACAGCTGTTTCAAAAGTACTGGAGCGGCTCTCGTAACAGGAACGGTATTGTAACAGCTGTTTCTTTTTCTTGATTTTTCCACAGCTCCGTGTCCTGATGTGGGTGTTCCATCTACATCAGAATAGAAACGGTTTCGCAGCAGCTCTCTCTCTCTCTTTTTTTTAATTTTAGGTATACCTACCTGTTTTTAGCCCTTGTCCGATTTTTCTGTTTCCGGCACCTACTGTTCTAAATTTACATACACAAATTCTGTTCCAGAATTCAAAAAAAATTGCATACAAGCGTGTGAGGTGACGTGGATCTGAATCGATAGTGAGTAGTTTGAGCACGCTTCGACCCCAAAAAAGGACTTTCCGACGTCATTATTTCACCAAAAATGAGTCATACTGACCTATTCAGATTACAAAATTGTCTGATACATGACCATGGGAACAAACACTAGAAATGTAATACATGTTTTGATTTAAAAAAAAACGAACTTTACAAGAGAAAATCAGAGAATCAGAAGTGAAAGAAGCTAGAAACGGGCATAACAGGAAGCAGGAACAAAAGCATTCCGTTTCGGTTTTGGCGGGGATAAGATAAGTGATGAGAAGCTCGCTACACAGTGTCACCAACTTACTATTCCCCGAACTACAGTAAAAACAACGAACATACTTAGTACAGTGTTTTCAAAGTCTTTAGGAACAGGAACCGGGTAAAGTAACATCTGGGTTGTAGATGTTGGCAACCTTGGTACCTGAAGCCGGAAGAGCTCTTCGTTCGCCTGTGGCTGTTCGTTTTTTTTTTTTTTAAACAGTTGCAACACGTTTTGAGAAACTGTTTTGTCGTTTCTTTTCAAGAAGCAGCTTCTTCGAAACAGTTTCACGTGTTTTTTCCATCCCTATTTTAAATACCTACATTTTTAGCGAATTTTCGAAGAAAATGAAGCTATTGCA